>QMIH01000263.1:537294-591599 GCA_003987875.1 Clarias batrachus | reverse complement strand
ACATACGTATATACATACACACATACACACACACTCTGCTCTTCCAGCCTTTGTCCATTTTTACCCTGGTGCATAAATAAAAGGCTATTCTACAGAATCTAATTCTGCTATTGGGTCGTTTCTCTGTCCACGTCCGCCCCTGACAATTTGAGGTTCTAATAACCTCAGGAACCGTACAATATAGGGTGATAATTGTATAAATCAAAACGATACCCACCCTTTTAATAAGGAGCGGACATGCACTGCTTCGCTTTCCAGATTTTGGAAACTGAATTAGTCTTTGAGGCTCTCTATAAAAATATGAGCTTCAGGCTCAGCAAAAAAGGTGCAAGCTTTAGAAGATGCGAATCCAGGTTGCTTGGATCAGTAGGTTTCAAAGATTTACAGACTTCAACGTTATAAATAGGTCTGAAAGCAGGGTGTCTTGTGAATCGGTACAGGATGTACTTCACTGGTTTATTTCATTTTTTTTGTACCAAAGGAATGTTTAAAAAAAAATTTTTAAGTCAGAATAGTCTGACTATTCCATGAACACCAGGTAGCCATGATTCCACCAAAATATTTTGAGTATGCAACACCTGCATGTTACAGATACAAATACGTGAAGGATTCATACAGTATAATTAATTTTTTTTTTTACACTGTATCAAGTAAGAAGGGGCATTTGCGTCTCAGTGGCTTCGATTTCCAGCCACTGGATGCGGGATGAGCTGAAGCCAGGATAATATGAGAAGTACGTATAAAAAAAAAATCTGTGCTAAATTGTATGCAGATTGCATGGGACACTATGGATAGCCCTTGAAGGAGCAGCTATAACAACACTATGTCATGTAGAAGTTGCATTTTGACTGTGTACAATCTATCATGGAGGCACGGTGGCTTTGTGGTTAGCACTGACGCCTTGCACCTCCAGGGTCCAGGTTCGATTCCTGTCTCGCGGTCTGTGTCCATAGAGTTTGCATGTTCTCCCCGTGCTTGGTGGGTTTCCGTCGGGTTCTCTGGTTTCCTCTGACAGTCCAAAGACATAAAGGCAGATTAGGCTAATTGGCGAACTAAAATAGTGTGTGAATGTAAGTGTCCTACCACAGTCATACAAAATGAGTATATACAATGTTCACCATTGGACTTCACAATCCCTCGTTGGACTGTAGAGGCTCCTAGATGGATGGCGTGATTGTCTATGGTGATTGGTTGAATTACAGCACTTGATGAATAGATGGAGTATCTATTACATCCTCATGTCTAAAATATAATATATCTATTCCATCCATCCATCTATCGAGGAACCGCTGTAGTCCAACTAGGGACTGTTGCGGCCAATGGTGACTATCGTGTTTATTCCCATTGTTTACGAACATGATATTAACTACGGTCAAGATCCACACATGCATTCATGGGCCATTTGGGAACGTTAATTAGCCTAACCTACTTTACATGTTTTTGGACTGTGGGAGGAAACTGGCATACCCAGAGGAAACCTATCAAGCACAGGGAGAACATGAACAGTCCATGCAAACAGACCTGAGGCAGAAACCGAACCATGACCCTGGAGGTACAAAGCGGCAGGGCTTACCATTATATCTTAGATAGATTTTTTTTCTTCAATATATTTATTATATCCTTTTCGAGTGAGGATTAAACAGTTACTATAAATCCCACATGAGATAATGGGTGTAATACCGTAATTACACTGTTTAACCCAGTTAACCTTAAATATCCTAGAGGACTAAATGTGTGTAAGCTCGTCCAGCACTCTTTATAATTAACATTTAGTATCACATACTATTATGAAAACAAAAATTGTTTTCAGAAGGAACTCAGGAGCACTGAGAAAATCTGGTTAACTAAAATAATGTTTAGACTGCCCCCTTATGGTGGTTTATATACCTACTCAGTGCTGCAGTCTGGCAGTTGAATAATGAATGGAAATTTTAAGTACGTAACCGGAGCAGGTGTTAAGATAGAAGTCTCATGTGAGATCGGCGCATCTGCGCGCATCTCATTTCTCACTTCAGTTCTGATCCATGATGAAATCGTTGATGCATTTTTAAACCTGTTCCCAATGCAAATATATGATAATACTATCATAAATGATAAACAGCATTATATTTAGAGGAGCATGACAATATGGATGGAGCCTGTATTCACCCGGGATGAAGAACCCAACAGCATCAAAAGAGGCTGAGTGTTGTTTGTACTTTATCCTAAGTCACGTCAAACATAGCACGGCAGGAGTGTCTTTCTTTATGTATTTATTTTATCGTCCTTTTAAACAGTGACTCACCGGTGCATTGCATAGTGCAGGCTTCTCTTATTTACATCGCTCCACTTGAGCTTGATGTTGTACAGATGAGTCTGACCTTTAACTCTGAATAAGAGTCTCTATAGCTGTTTATTGTCCGTAGTTGTCTTAAGTTGAAATGCAAGCAATCCGAATAAGGTATGTTTGTGATGTATCGGTGATGGCATGTCTTAGGATGTGCAGCCTGACTATTTGTGATATATATAATATTTGTGGAATTGCAAAATGGATGTCCTACAGTGCCGAGATGTCTTTAATATGCATTGCAGAGCTTCATAATTCAATAGAGATGCAGGACACAATCTGCGTGACATTTGCTGATGATATTATATATTTTTTTATTTCTCTAACCACAGAATGACCTTCTGCGGCATCGGCTGCAACAAGTACGTGGAGGCCAACATATCCCAGAAGTCCCGCACTGCCGTCAAGTACACGATGAAGACTCTGGCCAGTATCGCCGAGACCATCATCTTCATTTTCCTCGGCATTTCAGCTGTAGACAAGTCCAAATGGGCGTGGGACACTGGCCTGATCGTGTGCACTCTGATTTTCATCTTCGTCTTCAGAGCCATGGGTGAGTTATGATCTGAAAGTAATTATCGCCGGCGTGTCCCAAACGTTGCAAATTAATTAAAGTAGCGGTCAGAGCAAGACGACGGGAAACAAGTCTGAAATTTGGATTGCTGGTGGAAGAATGGAGCATGGTGCTGTTAAATCTGTCGCCAGCTCAAAAGTCTGTGGTTTGTTATAATGCTTTGTGTTTTAAGATCCGAGAGCGGAGTGTGTGAGTCATGAATGTGATGGATAACAAATAACAGCAGTGTGTAGCGGGGAACATACTGTACAAGTTAAACAGATTGCACGATTGTTCCCTCGTGTTATAGGTAAAGATACATAAATACAACGGTCACCATTGGCTTTCATGGTTGCGAGTTGGACTACAGAAGTTCCTAGATGGATGAGTGGAGCATCTATTATTAAATATATTATACTGTAACATGTGATTGTGAGTATGCATGTATGCCCGGAGATGGATTGGCGAACCACCCAGGGTGTACCAACTTGCCTTGTGCCCTAAGTCTCCTGGGATAAAGTGGCCGAGATGATGAACGAGTGAGTGAGATATTATGCAGATTTCCTCCCTCGAATGACATCACTCCAGACATGAGGGAAAAAAATGAGGATGGACAGACGATTTGCATAGCCCCTCCTCCAGTTCAGTTCTTGGCCACGTTTTCAATGAAGTCATATTTCTTTAGTTCTGATTGGCTAGAAAAATGCACTTCCACAAAGGGGTACAGGAGGGACGTCGCTCGGTTACATGTAGGCCTACAGTGAAACAGGAGTGAAGCAGTCAGAATGTATGATCTGAGTGGTATTCTAGCAGAAACATCAACAGACACATTTTGGGGACGTCTAATGCTTATGGTAACTTGATGAAAAAAAGAATGATATAGCAACTTTAAGCACAAAAAAACATGTTTTAAATACTTATATAGATATGCACTCTTTCTATTAAACCACATACTGTATATGAAGACATAAGAACATATCCAGATCAGTTCCCATCCTGATGCTTTCTGATATCTAGCATCTATAGTAGAGATAGATAGATGGATGCATGGATAGATACTTTATTGATCCCAAAGGAAATTTAAAAGGTTCTCTCTCAAATGCAGCCGTTTTGTATCTTTTGTCCAAAGATGTTTAGTAGTGAATAATGGCAGTGCATAAATCCATCACATTAGCAGCCAGATATGGTGCAGAGGTCCTGACCATGTAATATTTCGGTGGTGGTTTATTCTCAGCACAGATGTGACACTGACATGGTTTTATGTGTGTGTGTGTGTGTGTGTGTGCGTACATCAGTGCTGCTGGGATTTTTAACCATCTAAATGTCACTGCTATGTTTAGAAACAATCCAGCTGCCTATAATATTGAAGCAACAGTGGGCAGAAGCTGGCACTAATGACGGGTACGCGAACTGAACACGGAGGCCGATGAGACTCGGATTGTATTACAGGGCGCACCAACAGCATTTTCGTCTCACTTCTTGAGTCCCGGACTCGGGTTACTGTCTGTGCGGAATTCTGCTCTAGTCCTGTTCATGGGTCGCGCCCTGGTTCTTCAGTCTCATCTTACTTTCCAAAAGCAGGCAATTAATGTGTGTATAGTACATTGTGCCATGCGTTGAATAGAACGTCCCATCCGGCATGTATTCCCGGTGAACGTTCACGCGTTATAATCTGACAAAAAGAAAGATGAATGAAAGAATATTTTTAACGGTCCAGTAATTGTACACAGTCTTACAGGAAGTGTGCCAACATTGCTGCTCCACCTGATACGCGTATACCGCCTAGCTGTACAGTTTATCGCTTTGCCATTATTGTCAGTGTATTTGTTATTATTTGTTGCCATGCGCTTTCAGGTGTTGTCGGACAGACCTGGATCCTGAACAAGTTTCGATTGGTTCCTCTGGAAAAGATCGACCAGGTGGTGATGTCATACGGTGGCCTGAGAGGTGCAGTAGCGTTCGCCCTGGTGGTGCTGCTGGATGCGGAGCATGTGAAGGCGAAGGATTACTTTGTTGCCACGACCATCATCGTGGTTTTCTTCACCGTCATGTTTCAGGTATTGTGTTGTGTTGTGTTGTATTCACTTAACAATATAAAATGTAAATGCGTTTCTTATCGACTGTGCATGGATGTGAGTATAATCAGTTTCCTTGTAGCGCAGCCGTAGCATGGAGTGAGAAATTGTGATTGCCATCAGTCCGCTGAACCTAATTATGACGACTGGGCAGAGTTATTATAATGTCTTGTGGGTGTGTGTGTGTGTGTGTGTTTGTTTGTTTGTGTGTGAGTGAACGTGAGGTGCTTCTGGTCAGTGCCGGTAACAGATGTGAAAAAAAATTGATTGTGTGTGTGGGTGTGTGTGTGGGGGTGTTTGAATTGCCTTTGGCTTAATGAGTCTGTTTTGCATCATTATAAAAATAAGAGAGCTTTCAGTCACCATAAAAAAAGAAAACAAGCCTGTTTCTCACTAATGACTAGCTGATAATGTCTTCGGATGTTAGTCAGAAACCGGCAGCTGTCAAACTACAACTTTATCGAAAAAGCCCTGCAATATCAGATTGACAGAATTACATTCATACAGGGTGGCCCTTAGGTTCGGATCCATAGACAAAAAAGCCATCCATCTAGGAACCTCTGTAGTCCAACTAGAGACCGTGGAGGCCAACGGTGACCACTGTATTTATTCCCATTTTACGAGCATTGGTTAGACCTCCAGGTCAACGTTCACAATTTGAGAAAACCAATTAGTCTAATCTGCATGTCTTTGGATTGTGTGAGGAAACCCACCAAGCATGCATGCATGTTCTCCCCGTGGTTGGTGGGTTTCCTCCGGGTTCTCCGGTTTCCTCCCACAGAACAAAGACATGAAGGTTTGGCTAATTGGCGTTCCCAAATTGGCCGTAGTGTGTGAATGAGTGAGTGCATGTGTGTGTGTGCCCTGCAATGGATTGGCACCCCGTCCAGGGTGTACCCCGCCTTGTGCCCTAATTCTCCTGGGATAGGCTCCAGGCTCCCCATGACCCTGAGATTAAGCGCTATACATGATGAGTGAGTAATTACAAAGTGTTGGTTGAGGAACCTTTTCTCTATTCAACAGTACTACTCAACATAGTCTCCATCACAAGCAATGCATTTGCACCATGATTGAACCCAACTCACGATTAATCTTTGAAAATCCCCTTGATTGTCTTGCATTGCGCTATAGAGTGTTACTTGATAAAAGTAAGGTGCACAAAAGGATAAGAAAGGGAAACTAACATTGAAGACAAACCATGCACCTTGATTCCAGAATTTCATGATGGCACAAATGCACCGCTTGAGATGTGGATTTTAACCAACCTATCAAAAATGTACTTCTACTGTGACGGTGAGACTTGATACTGATTAGTGTGGTTAATGTTCTGTAAAAGCAGCCCTGACGGACTTGCCAATTGCAAGACAAATCACAGGTTTGTATTAATGGGCTGGCTGTAATACATTGCCGTTTCTATAGTAACAGCGCATTCACATGGAATTGTTCATAGGATGCTCTGAATATAATCTGAAGATAATAATAATAATTTTATTTAACAAATAAAGCAGTACAATCTTTGACATGGCATGACATGAGGTTTTCTGTAATCTGAGGTCTATTTCTTGCCTTCAGTGGCAGAACATTTTGCATTTTGTGCTTTTCTGTTCCTAGGACCTGGAAAGTAGGCTAATTGGCGTTTTTAAATTCCACATAGTGTATGAGTGTGAATGTGTGTGTGTGTGTGTGTGTGTGTGTGTGTGTGTGTGTGTGTGTGTGTGTGTGTGTGTGTGCTCTGCAATGGAAGATAGAGGCTCCAGGCCCCGCGTGATCCTGTACACGATAAGCAGGATAAAGAATGAGTGATTGGGTTTCTAGGTATTTCAAAGTTGTGTTTTTGTCTTATTCTCTTCGAAAGAGAGAGAATCATGAAGGAATAGCGGTTTAGAGCTGCTGTAGTGTGACTGGTAACATGAACCAACTTAAAATGTAATTGTACAGTACATGATAACAAATAAAATGTGATGTCCATCATTAGGTTCAAATGAAGATGTTCATGATGATGATTAGTTTCCTATACGAGCATGCCTCTAAAGGGTTCTCTTCTTAATTATTACATTTTAATAATATTTTCTGTTGCATTTAATAGATTTAATGGAGCAAAAACATGTTTAAAATATTGACATTTTATTCTCAGCTGTAAATAGTTTAGAATAACATGTGGATATTAGAAGAGATATCAGAGAAATAAAGCTTAAAGGCTTAGTGGTTAGCGCTGTTGCCTCGCACCACCAGGGTCTGGGGTCGATTCCCCCCTCGGGGTCTGTGTGCATGGAGTTTGCATGTTCTCCCCATGCTTGGTTGGTTTATGAATACTTTGTATATAAACTATCATAAAGTGATGTTAGACCTGGCGCTGTTTCCTCTCCTGCACACAGGGTCTGACCATCAAGCCTCTGGTGAAATGGCTCAAAGTTCCTCGGAGCACCAACAGAAAACCCACCATTAATGAAGAGATCCACGAGCGTGTGAGTCAGTGCATGTTAGGCTCCTGTTTCTTTATTTCCCTTTCTGTCTTTTCATATCCCAGTAGTTTTGACCTTGCTGTCGAAATGTGTGCCTTACAGCATAGCACTGATAGTGATCTTACTGTCTCAGACCTATGAATTAATCATAAGAGCTTCTATTGGCCAGTGTGCAGTGCCCCTAACTACACACACATACACACACATGCACATACAAACAAATACTCGTACTGTAGAGTGAGAAACAAGCCTAGTCTTTATTTTATTTTGAGTGTCTGTTTAGGAGATAGTGAGGGGCTTTCAGCACTCCATCGCCCTGCCATCCTCCGCACTTTGAATGTCACATACTGTAGCCTCCTGCATGCAGGCTTAGAGAAACCTGCTGAGCATGCTAGAAACAAAGCTAAAGAGAATCATTGCATGACATAAAAGGGAGACAACATCAGTATTTTTTTATTATAAACAGAAAGAAAATCGCTTGATTAAGATAACATGTTAATATTCTAGTCTTCTGAAGCTTCTGAAGGTCATCTAGGTCATCTACAGCTTCTCTATCATGTACAGAAGATATTTTAGGTCAGCTACAGTTTCTCCATCACATAGGTCTTCTAGGTCATCTACAGCTTCTCCATCACAGACAGTAGATCGTCTAGGTCATCTACAGCTTCTCCATCATGTAGGTCTTCTAGGTCATCTACAGCTTCTCCATCACAGACAGTAGATCGTCTAGGTCATCTACAGCTTCTCCATCATGTAGGTCTTCTAGGTCATCTACAGTTTCTCCATCACAGACAGTAGATCGTCTAGGTCATCTACATCTCCTCCATCATGTAGATCTTCTAGGTCATCTACAGCTTCTCTACCATAGACAGTAGATCGTCTAGGTCATCTACAGCCTCTCCATCATATCGATCTTCTTGCTCATCTACATCTCCTCCATCATGTAGATCTTCTAGGTCATCTACAGCTTCTCCATCTTGTAAATCATCTAGGTCATCTAAAGCTTGTCCATCATGTAGATCTTCTAGGTCATTTACATGTCCTAGGTTGGGGCAGATGTGAAAGCTATGACAAGTGCTCTAATTACGTTGCATTTTCTGTATGTCACTCATCATCTTTCTTTCAGGCATTTGACCACATTCTAGCTGCAGTGGAAGACATTGCTGGTCTAAATGGTTATCATCACTGGAGGGACAAGTCAGTGCTTTATTAAATAAAATAGTAATTTAACTGTATGAACAAGCATGAATTAGGTTCTAATACAAGGGTGAGTCAATAATAATTTTTTTTGTAGCCTGAGGGTGTATCCGATGTCACACTGAAGAGCGCAAATGGAAGCGTTTGGATATCTGCAAACAAAATTTGGACCGATACTCTAAGGAAAGTGAAAGTTTCTTAAAGAGATTCGTTACTAGTGACGAGACATGTATTCATCACTACAAGCCTGAGAGTAAACAAGAACAGAAACATCCTCAATCGGGGACAGAGAAAAAGTTTAAAAGTCAACCATCAGCTAGAAGATTGATGCTTACAGTTTTCTGGGATTCTCAAGAGCCAATATTGGAATATTATCAGGAAAAAGGTTCAACAATCAACAGTGATCATTACAATGAGACACTTATTGAAGAGCTGAAGCTTAAACTTCGGATTAAACGCAGAGGACTGCCATCTTGCGTGACGATACACGCCTGTACACTTCTGCCCATGCTGTCGTTCTGCTCTCGCTCCTTCAGTCTTTCACCTGTTTGGTCCATTGAAAGCAGCCCTACGAGGACGAACATTGACTTCTGATGCAGGAGTGAAGACAATGGTGCATTCGTGGCTCGGAGCTCAGTCTTAAACATTTAAAAAATTTTAAATCTTGTTGACATATGGACAAAGTCTATTTGATTTGAGATTATGTCGAAACTGTATGCTAAAAGTTTAATTCAAATAAATTCTACATCCAGAGTGCGGATAATTTTTGACTCACCCTCGTATATTTATCAGATTTTAAATTCTTTTATTTTCCCTTTTATATCCCTTTTTTGCCTGTAAAAGGACAAGCCTGATCTCTTAATGCTTAAACTGTATTAGAAATCCAATGATGACTGTATAACCCACGTTTAAAACTTACACTTCTTAATAAGCCTTATGATGAGACAGACATCAGTAACATAATGAGTTGCATAATTATAACATGAACATAATTCAACATTGTTTTGCATTGCTGTTTTGCAGATGGGAACAGTTCGACAAAAACTATCTGAGTAAACTTCTCATGCGTAAATCTGTATACCATAAGAGTGAGCTGTGGGAGGCGTACCAGAAGATCAACATCAGAGACGCTATCAGCGTGATTGACCAGGTAACCATCGTATCAACCTTAGTGAAGATAGATAGATATATAGATAGATACTTTATTGATCCCGAAGGAAATTACAGGTATATAATATATAATACATATGATATTACAGGCATGTGTGAAAGTCTAGACTGCATTACATCTCATGGCCACTAAGTGGCGCTCCATTGCAATAAATCAACAAGGTTTTTGTGACTTTTTTTGTTCTGTTTTCACCATGTGCCTGTTGTGCTCCAAGTTTAGTTTATAGACTTGTCATTAGCCTTATCACTGGAGTAATATGCACCCTTATAATGTAAAGAATATGTGTGTTTATGTGGCTCGCTTCTCTCTCTCTCGCTCTCTCTTCTTCTCTCTTTCACTAAATCTCTCTGACTTGAAAAAAGAAAAGTATACTGATTATGAAATCTCTCTCTCTGGCTCTGAGGAAGATAAAACGGAGACTGATTTCTCCATATCTAATTGAAGCTGACTAAAGATTTTGAGACCTATAGAGGCGAGAATATCACAGTCCTGATCATCACTGGGAAGTAAAAGAAGGCTCTGAAATCTCTCGGGCTCTGTGATCTCCTGTCTTTTAGACTCCGGAATTGAGAGTATAATCCTTTCCTTTGTTGTCCCCGCTGACGCCAAAGTGTCTTTGCCACCCCTGGCTCACTGCATGGGTTTGCTACCTGAACAGGGGCCACTGTGAGATACCGATCGAGAACACTGACATCAGAGAGAGAGAAAGAGAGAGAGAGAGAGAGAGAGAGAGAGAGAGCCTCCGGAGGGTGATATCAGTGTCAGCGCCGGTATTCAGGTTTGGTATTAGTCCTCTGAGGGGAATGAGTTACTTCTGTAGACTTATTACAGGGAAGAGCCAATCTCTGATTCACATGGCCAGTACCACAAAATCAGTTCTCACTGATACTGATATAACACTTGATCTCTTTAACAATAGCCCACTCTGTCTGTGTTTTATTGAAGAACTGGCAGGCTATTGTTCCTTGTTTGGAGTTGATTTGATGGTTTAATGAGCTCTCTCTCTCTCTCTCTCTCTCTGTCCTTACTCCTGCCCTGATATCTATGCTGCCCATTAACAATGGGCTACGTTACCCATACTAAAGCCACCAAGCAATGCAGCTAATATATAATGGAAGCCTAGTTTTCAACAAGTCATTATACACTACCAGTCAAAAATTTTGACACACCTTCTGATTCAATGTTTTCCGTTTTGCGATTTATTTTCAATATTCTAGAGCGATAAACTTTGAAATAGTAAGTTATTAGCACTACTAGTACTTTGGTGGTTAAAGCACTACTAGTACTTTAGCCAGGTCCTGGGTTCAATTCCAACTTCAATTCGGGTCTAAGTGCATGGAGTTTGCACGTTCTCCCCGAGCTCGGTGAGTTTCCTCCTACAGTCCAAAGAATGTGGATGCAGATTATGTTAATGTTGCATCCGGCCATCCGTACATAACATCATGCCTTCTGGGCTAGGCTCCAGGCCCCCCGCAACACGGTATACAGGATAAAGCATTATAGACCATAAGTGAGTGATTGAACAACAATCAATTAGTATATTAAGACATAAAGGTCGGCTGTTCTGGAACAGTTCTTGCAAGTGCATTTGCAAAACCCATCAAGCACCATGATGGAACAGGGGCCAGGAGCTTATGCCAGGGAACCTGCGGCCCAAGGCAGGGTGTATTCTGGACTCACAACCGCACTCACAACATTCACACTCAACACTTACACACAGAGGAAGTTGTAAAATGGGCATATGTATTTTGGAGGAAACCAACAAAGCATGGGGAGAACATACAAACTCCAAACACAGGTGAGATTTGAACCCCAAACCATAGAGGTGCGAGGCAACATTTGGGAACGCCAATCCGCATGTCTTTGGCCTGTGGGAGGAAACCCACCAAGCACGGGGGGAACGTGAAAACTCGAGGCCACGGTGCTAACGACTACATAATCATACGATTCCAGTCAAGCTAATGCCTGATAATAACGTCTGATTTCTTTCCACCTTTAATGTAATATAACAGCATGTTAAAACCAAAGGAAAAACAAATAGAAACACAGGGAAACCCCTTAAAATAATTATGAAAACATTCTTTGCTTGCACACTTTTTGGTTAGCATGAATTCGCAATTTTAGTATCGAATTTACTTTTAAATTGCACGCTTGCTCCTATCAAATTACAAGGGGATCTCCATTCGTTCTGTAGGTTTTCAATAGAATGTAAGATACGTGCTCAGTCTGGACCATTTCCAAACATCATCTTCTGAAGCTGTTTCTTTGTTGACGTGGAATTCTGCTTTGGGGTTGATATCCTGCTGAAAACTGACATTTTTTCAGGATTTGTTCTGAAATAGTTCGAACTAAACGTGATTCCTCGTATCTTCACTTGAGATCGCTGTCTTAGCTAAAGCGTAGTAGCCCCATAGCTCCTGCTTGCTTCACCATGTTTTTGATGATGTTCTGACTTGTTATTGCACCAAACATTTAAAAAATGTTAGAGTTATGACTAAAAAAGCCCCACATACTGTAGGGCTCATCACATTATGATACGTTTTGCCACATGATGGGTGTTTTGGGGAAAATTCTGCGGCTTGGATGTTCCTTTTGACGCCTACCTTATATCCCAAATATGTTGAAGAGACATGGGGTTGTTGTAGGTAGTCAGCACTACAGTACTTGCCAAAGATTCCTACAGCCCTAATACTTTCTTGGGGGCCTTCTTGATTCATTGGGGGTGAATCTTTTTGAAAAGTTTTTGCTAACTTTTCCGTTATAGTTATACATTTTTTGTTATATCATACCAAAGGTTGATTTATCTCAGTTGCCATTTAAACAGGGTGTTTAGACATTTCATATTCACTGTAGTCTCCACTGACCTGCCACAACTGACATTGATATTACAGATAAGCATTTCTGCAGACGTTCTCCTAAATTCACATACAGTATGGTGTTACGTTCGAATAAGCGCTGCAGATTCCCTAAAAACAAATTGTTCAAGCTGTGTTACGGAAACTGTGAAGTGGATATGAGGTTCCAGTAGCCTTTAACAGAAAGTGTCATGCAGCTGGTGAGGTTTGGAAATGTCATTTCCTGCAGCCTTGGGTTTCGTGGCTCTCAGCTTCCTGACCCGAGTTATCCCGATAATATTAGCACAGTTGGAGGCATAGTGAAAGCAGTTTCTTTCATCGTCCCTTCCTGACCACCCAGATGACAAGGCAAATAAAGATATAAAATAGACTTTCTGGCAACTACATAACAAGGGTCAGGAAATCATTTCAATACTTTTGGAAAATCTCTTTACTGATGCTTGCATGGACCGATCGTCAGCTTTCATTTTTAGATATTATCTCACAGGCTCAGTAGCTCATGTGAATCTCATTTATGAATTTGGAGTGGTGTTATTAGATCTTGGCCTGTTCGATATTGTTATTGTCTGTTATGTCCAAGTTGCTGAGCGTCTTTAATTGGTGTGTTGAGAGAAGACAGAAACACGCAATGATTTAAAATGCTTTAGTTCCGTCAAAAATGATTAGATAGTCATACACCAGGACTGTGTGATCTCTTTCTCTCTCTCTGTGCATGTGTATGAGTCTGTAGCGCATATATGCAGTTTATAAATTCTAAATAAATTTAGAAATGATCGGTCCAGTTCAGCAAGAGACTACAAATCGGCTTGATTTCCAAATGAAGAGCCATAAATTTTTAAGATTTATAACTTTATAAATTGACATGATTAATATATCACTTCCTGTTAAGGTTGCCGTTTTTGCACATTTGGATCAGTCATTATAAATGATAAATGATAACCAGAGGTGGGTAGTAACGAGTTACATTTATTATGTTACATTTACTTGAGTAACTTTTTTTAAAATGCACTTCTATGAGTAGTTTTACTGCACCATAATTTTTACTTTTACTTGAGTAGATTTTTGATGAAGAAATGCTACCCTTACTCCGCTACAATCGACTAGTCACTTTTCTAACCATTTATTCGACACTTTAGATATTCTTTGTGTTTGCCAGAGAAATGCAGCCAGTGGCTCTACTGTACCACGTGATTGTGTTTCACCAATCAGATGTAGCAACAATAATCACATGACTCAGTTTGACCAATCAGCCGCAATAACAATAACCACATAGCAGCACATGACCACACTGAAGGGTGGAGTGGGGGGGGGTGGTCTGTCTTCAGCAGTGGCAGACAGTGAAGCAAACATATTGTGAAGCAAACATATTGCGGTTAGTTTATCTGTTTTATTTAATGTTGCAATTTTAAAAGACATAATTAGCAAATAAACTAGAGACTAAAAATATATATAATTTTCTTACACTTGTTCTGTTGGACACAGTTTATGGTTAAGTGAGACCTCTTGTACAAATTTTCTAATGTTATTTTCTGCTGAGTCATTGCTGGGCAACTGAATTTTATCATTTTGTCTGACTGCTTACATAATTTCTAAAAAAAAAAAAAAAAAATCATCATTATGGTGAAACAGTTACTCAGTACTTGAGTATCTTTTCACCGAATACTTTTTTACTCTTACGTGAGTAACATTTTTGATGACTACTTTTTACTTCTAATTGAGTAAAATTATTTTGAAGTACAGCTACTTCTGATGATAACAAGACACATTTTTTTCTCATTTAGAGTTTTTTTAAACAGTTTGAGAGGCACGATCCAAACAGATTAGTTATGCGAGACAAATTAAAAAGGAAAAAGCTCGGATACTGTTTGCTGATAATCGATATTGCTGATAATAAATACAATGTTATATACTGCATCAATTGAATTGCAAGTGCATTCTTTAGTAGTGTAAAAGTTAATAGATATGGGAGCTACGGAGAAATATGATAGAAAACAAATATTATCGATTTTAACTGGTTAAATTCTTAATTGATTAATGATTAATTCTTACAATTTTTATGTCAGGGTGGAAACATTTTGACCACTGCCAGACTCTCACTCCCCTCAGTGGCCAGTAGAGCTTCCTTTCCGGAAGTGACCAACGTAACCAACTACCTGTGAGTACGAGCTCAAAGTTGACATGTGATTATACGATATGCTGTGTGGAGTGGGATAGTCATATTATTGTAGTATACTGTAAATGGCAAAAATATCTTTCTAGACTTTCTAAAAATTGCTTTCTTGACATTAGTGTGTGTGTGTGTGTTTCTGTGTGTGTGTGTGTCTGTGTGTCTTTACAGGAGAGAGAATGGTAGCGGGGTGTGTCTGGATCTTCAGGTGATTGACACAATCCCTGGTGCAAAAGTCGAGGAGGAAACAGAAACGCATCACGTACTGGCTGGGAATCTGTACAAACCCCGCAGACGGGTACACAAACCTGTCAGACACAAGAATAAGATGCTTATAAATTCTGCACTCAAAACCAATTGTAATCCTTCTCTCTCTCTCTCTGTCTCTCTCTGACTCTATCTATCTTTCCTTCCTGCAGTACCAGTCTCACTACAGTCGCCACTTCATGTCAGTGGGTGAACAGGAGAGGCAGGATCGGGAGGTGTTCCAGAGAAACATGCGCAGCCGTCTGGAGTCCTTCAAATCCACCCAGTACAAACGACACAAGAAGGACCGTAGCCAGAAAAAGGCAAGAGCTCAGCATCACTTCTTGTGGTCAAAAGCACACGCAAATAAAGGGCTGAAACTCTTTAGTCACGCCTGGTGTTATAGAGGAAAAAGTGTGCATGAAGAGAGAGTGAAGACAGATTAGGCTGCATGGTACATTTACTATGTTTGATAACGATCTGCCATGCATGGCCATCATTCATCAACTTGTATCTGGGCAAACTTGTGTGTAAAACAAGCGTGCTGAATTTCATCTGAACCATTTCATCTTTTGGCATATTTTCAGGATCAAACTCACATCTGGGTAGAGTGTGTGTAAATTGGGCTGATTTAAGGCTACATAATCCGACAGCCTGGAGTAATTAAAGTAGTATAAATGATAAAATAAACACGGCTTTATTGTTAGATCTTTACTTAACACATGCATTGTTTATAAAATAGCTATAAATTAAATTTATGTAAAGTTCAAATGAAGAATGTTTCTTACCTACGTGTACTGCAGATGCATGCTGTATGTTACTCCTGATTTCAGTTATTTATGTATTATGAGGGGCGTTCAAGTCAAACCAGGATTTTTGATTATACACGACAGCAGAGATTTAAAAACTCTACGCCGGAAAAAAAAAGTACGCCGGAGCCATGATCAGACTGCCTGCCTATGTCTGAAACCCTGGCCTCCCAGGAACTCTCTTAGTGGCCCAATCATGTAGAAATGATGTTGCATTATGATGTTGCAGTAACTCCCATGCGAGTTCCTGTAATGTGCAAGTGGTGTTGGATGATTATGAATAGTTCCAACGGCAAATTGGTGACAAGTTCAAGTATCAGATGTTCCACTGACTAAATGTTCATGCTTCATTCTCAAACAATTTCATCAAGTCCTGGTTTGACTTGAAAGCCCTTATATACATTTATTTTGATTTTCATTTTGTGTCATTATCAAAAATATAAATCAAAAACAACGTTTCACTTTTTATGATTTTCTTCTTTTCTTTTACTCCGAGCTTGAATAAATATTTTCTTTTACTGACCCACTATCTTAACACCTTCTAAATCCTTGAAGTTTGTGTTTGATTAAAAATTACAGTAGGTGTGTATTAAGGTAAGTTTTGGAATAATGTATGCATGGGACTTATAAAGATGAACCTGGTGGCTGTGAGCTTGCGTCCATTCAGCTAGATCTGAATCATCATCTGTGTGTCTTTATAAAGTGGATTTATGAATGTGTCATTTTTTGGACTACACAACCTTAAATAAGGGTTGTTATTTGTGTGGAGTTGATTAACTAAGGAAAAGCACATGGATTAAGCAATGCGTTCTGTCCTTGTCAATGTGAGGATTGGCTTGAATTATGAAACCTCTCTACAGTGGAACCTTGGATTGCGAGTAACGTGGTTTACGAGTGTTCCGCAAGACGAGCAAATATTTTTAATAAATTTTGATTTAAAAAACGAGTAAGTGTTGGTTTACGAGTGCCGAGTATCAAGTATCACGCATGGGCCTCTTATTTTAACAGCGCGCGTCGCTCTTGCGCTGCGGAATTGTGGGTAATAGTCTCCCCTGCTCCCCTGGGTCTAAGTGCTCGTCTCTTACTGGTATAATCAACATCTTCCTCTCTATTTCAGCGTCTCCTAATTTGACACAGACACACAACACACACACCGACACACAGACACACACTCTTTTCACCCCCCCTCCCCAGCTTAACTCACGCACACAGAAACTCCGCATTGGGACATTTACTTATACTGTACAGTATGTATCCCTCCATCACAGATGTCCAAATAAGCATTAATTACACTAGACGGCGATCGCCAGTATGGGGGGAAAACAGGTCTGCCGAAAAACACAATCGCAGAAGTACATCCAGCAAGAAAACACATCTGATAACGTTGTAATCTTTAAAAAAATTATTAATTTCACTAACCATGACAGAAAGAATTTCAGCAAATAAATTGCTTTTTAAATTGTTTTTTTTAAAAGTTCATTGATTTGTTTAATCTGTTACTTTTAAACTTGTCATACTGTTACAGCGCAAAGGTTCAGATGCAAATGAGCAAGAAACTACTGGAAAGCCCAGGAGAAATGTCAGCTGGCAAGACAAAGGTGATATGCATATTCTTATTGGTTCAAATCGTAAAGGATATCACATGTGTGGTGTGTGCGGTGGGGGATTATCATCATTGCTGTTTTCATCAAGCGCACGGATGGAAAAAAGCTTATAAGTGAGCGTGAAGGTGTAATTACAGTAAATGCCTAAATATACAGTGCATTACATTATAAAAGGAAGCGTGGGTAGGGATGCACAATATTTGAGGAAATCTATAATTTTGCAGATAATTAAAGTTTGTGACAAAAGCAAGTAAAATGCTTCAATTATATTTTGTTAGTTTGTCATATTATTGTTATAGTTAAAAGCAATGTTTTTACTGTAAATGTGCTCTCATCTAATTATGGAAATACAGAACATTTATATTAATCATGTATCCTGAAGTTTTGACATAATATAATATTTTTTGCCATATGACTACGCTTTAGCCTGGGCAACTTATATAGTGTGTGTGCAATTTATACTGTAGATCCTGTCGTAGTGCCACTGGAGACTGGGGAGGATAAGGGAGAGCATTCAGAGCCAGAGAAGGATGATGATGTTGGGATCACCTTTGTAGCCCACAGGGGTTCGGAAACACCACAGGCACAACCTAAATCAGGTAATGAAGGAAAACCTTACATTTCATAAGGCTTATTTTACTTATACCACCGTGATCTGGTAAAGATCACACCGTTTAATGTTAGGTTTTGCATGAGACAAAAAATGTCCGGTTCTCACATGTGTTATCGCTGTTATCTCTCTCTCTCTCAACATGGTTATAAGTACTGTACAACACACTTTTAAATGCACCTCCTGCACAAATGCCTGTTTATGAGTTGTTACTACAGCAATATATACTGTATAACATACTATAGTACTTTGCAAAAGTCTTGAGACATCCATCATTTCTTCATTTTAAATTCAATTCAGTGCAAATGTATTTTCTACCACAGGCTTCAATGTGTCTACAGATACAATTTAAAAATTGGTCGTTTATGTAACAACCTCAGCAGCAACCTCATTTCCCCTCTCGTCTCAGCGTTCAGCATCACCGGTATACTGATCACTATACTAATGCACCTGTTTCTCGCTGGTTCATGTCGAAAGTAAGTTGTTTTGTGGCTTAACAAACAAAACACATTCCTCTGAAATTGCCTGAGTACAGGGACTGGAATAAAAACAAGAGCCAAAAAACCTGGAGAAAGTTATTCCAAGAAAGTCTGGCTCTTTGGAAGCCAAATATGAAGAAATGATGGGGCATCAAGACTTTTGCAGAGTATTATATATAAACACATTAGAATTTGCGGAATTGGTACTTACCTATTGCTTACATTACTGTCAGAACTACGTTGTGAGTTGTGCTGTTGTATGAAAATAATGCACACCAATTAAAACATTCATCCTTATAAGTCAATATCTTATCATAGCTTGTCTATTTAAAGAAAAAATAAACTTTTTTGCAGATTATTAATGATGAAGTAACAAATCCAACATACACTGTACAGTATATCCATACTTTCCATTGTACAGTAGGCTAAACATTTGCTTGCATTAATAAAAAAAACACTTGACAGTGCACATCTACTGTATAAGCGACTGCAGTAGCCGTGACTAGACAAGCAATTATCAAGGAAAGTTCTTTACTGCTCCATTTTTTCTCCGCAGACTCCGCCGTTTCTGAGGTATGTCAGAGCCCGTCTGCAGCTCCCCCATCTCCCACATGCGGAGAGAAAAACCTGCCGTGGAAGGAAGACGTGGATTCCCTGCCTCCATGTGTGTCCAGCGAGGCCACCAAAATCATCCCCATAGACCTTCAGCAGGCCTGGAACCAGAGCATCTCCTCGCTGGAGAGCCTGGCCTCGCCTCCGGTCCTTCAAGACGCGCAGCATGCGCACGTCAACCCTCTCGCCAGACTCGCGGCACCTACGCGGCCCCCCACTGCAGCCCAGTTCCACTTCCCGGGAGGCAGAGACGAGGAGGATGAAAGCGCCCTCTCTCAGCAGCAACGGGAAATGCAGCCTCTCATGGTATCCCGGAGGCAGCCGCTACACCCTCTCCCATCCTCAGCCGCACTGCCTTCTGGGAAGAGACTGAATCCGTGCGTGTATCTGAGGAATCTTGTGACGGCGCCACCATCAAACAATGTGCCACATAGCAGAAAACCAACACAGCTGTAGTTCAGAGGGTTCTTCCTCTTTTAGTTTATGTCTTTATATTATCGCTGCTTTCGGGACCCTCTGTTAAATCCTGCTGCTGGCTAAGATGACAGCCTCACGCTGACTTTATTTCCTACGAACATAAATTTCACCTTTTACGTTTTTTTTTAAAAGTCAGCATTAAGGTAAAGGAAAGTTATGACTCTACAGATCAGACCTGAAGAAATAACTTGCTGACTAGCAGCACCTACGCTTTCAGTGCCTGTACAAACATTGCAGTTCCTCTTACATGGAGAAATCATTCCACTTTTTGTGTTTTTCTTCTTCTTCTTCTTCTTTTTTTCCTTATGCGCTCCAAATGCATGTCAAGGTATTAGCACAGAATATATCCGTGTAGAATCACGGCTGTCATTTATAAGCCAAACCCAAACTTGGAACGACCTTAGAAAAATACTTTTAAACGTCAAACTGAAAGAATGTCCGGTTGCTGTAACTGCTTCGTTTTATTCTTCCACTCTAGTTGCCTAGTCATCCAGAAGCAAAACAAAAGAGAGAGAATGAGGCGCATTAAATCCAGCCAAACCTCACTGTTAGGAGTCCAAATTCCACTTTCTGAATGACTCTTGGCTGAAAAGAGCAGTCCCTTCTCCTCGGGCTCTGCTCTGAGACCCGAAGGAACCAGAGTCACTGCTTTCTTTTGCTCTTGGGCACAAAGCCAGGCAGCTCAATAATGCCGTCTACACACACACACACACACACACTCTATAATGCACGCTCATAGGTACCGTGTCTGTAGGTACACATCATAAACGCAGTGTGATCTCTTTAACACATGAGCAGGACGGCAATTTATAGTCAAGAGGGGATATAAGATCTGTGCTTCTAATCACAGACTTGCTGCTCTGGATTGAGCCTCTTGTTTGGTCTCAAAAAGATCTCATCATACTGTAGCATATTCTCTAAGTCTGTGTTTATATTTTATTCCACGTCACTTAGAATGTATTTGTTTAACTGTTTGCACTTACCGAAGAAGACTTGCGCGAAGTGGTCGAATGCACAGCGAACAGTTCGTTGATGTATGTAGAATAAAGAAAAAAATCCAAATGAATGTTCTGTATACCCACGCTGTACGTTTACGTGTGTTTAGTTGTGATTACTGTACGTCTCTCCACATGCTGTCGTGTACTGGAAATCCACTGTGTAGGAATCTCAGATAAAGTGTCTTACATGAGCAATTCTATGTCATCGCAGTGACGGTGTACAAATGAGTTTCAAATATTTATTCAACCTTATATATTTGTTCGAAACGGTAATGGCAATCCGGACTGCCAAAGATTTTACAGCACATGTATGAAATATTATCCCTTTATGCTTCTTAGTATTATACTGTATGCAAAGATTATGATTTGCACCTTAAGATCAAAAGCCATGTACAACCCAGATTTATGTCATATTTAAGCTGCTGTCTCATTGTTTATTGAATTTTTTTTTCCTTTATCTCTGTTGTGTGTGTTCTCAGAATATGTTGTGCCTTTAGAAATAGTGGATCGTGCTTTGTAAGGGGCCTTGATATCTGTAGTGCCTGGCAAAAACAGTGCAGAGCAGTTTGTGTGTTGTGCTGTCTCACTTAACCTTGTCATGTTTGTCGGATATTTATTCTTAGCACTTTGGGTTTTTTAAATTTTTTTTTATTCACGCATACACATCCACAGACGTGCAGCTGTTTTATTGCACATTCGAAAAATGTTTTCATACGATCTGCCCATTGGGTGTTCTGCTGAAATTAGACGAAGAGTCTCTGTGCCAAATGTTAACCTTGGGTTGTGTCCAAG
This sequence comes from Clarias batrachus, assembly GCA_003987875.1. Lineage (NCBI taxonomy): Eukaryota > Metazoa > Chordata > Actinopteri > Siluriformes > Clariidae > Clarias > Clarias batrachus. The sequence goes on along the minus strand of QMIH01000263.1, from coordinate 570,166 downwards.
AGTGAAGCTAATAAAAGAAGAACGCTTTCTTACAGTAATAACAATGTCCCGTGTGTTTATTAGTCATTGATGTTAAAGAGGTGTGCAGCGAAAATAGTGCATTGTGTACAGTATGTGACTGTGCCTGTGTTGTTGTTTTTTTTCTCCTGAGATCATCAAATAGGGCTCAGCTGGTGTGTCCTGTACTTCTGAGGTCCAGGAGGCCCAGCGAGGGGGACTCCAGTGAATAATGAGGTGATCATTTCCCTTCAAGCTTTCACAGTCCCTGTGGTGCAGGTAGGGCTTTCCTTTACTGCTCCTCAAAGACATTTCATTGTATTTATGTGCAAATGTGCCATTTTGCTTCTTTTCAAGTCCTGGAAATCCTCGGCCAGCCATGAGGTAACCGGTTAGAGGACAAATGTTAGATTTGCATGTCAAATCACTGCGGTGGGAAGTCAAGGTTTTCAGATGGGCCAGAGGGTTGGCGGGTTGGCAAGAGCACAATAACAGTAATTAAGTGTGCTATATTTTGCATTTGCTGAACATCTGAATTGATTCTTGTTGTAATTAAAGGTCACAAAGAGTTGCTGTATTACCTTCGTGATTACTCTGGGTTTTATTTTTTTGGTTTGTTTGTTTAAAACACAACTACAACAGCACTATGCTAATGAATGTAAAGAAGATGACCTGGATTTCCTTGCAAGAGAATGCAGGGCCATCCAAAGATCTGTTTCCATTTTTTTTTTCCATCCGATGCCCACAGTCTCTGGGATAAGCTCAGGATGAACCGCAACCCTGTTGAATGAATACATTAGATATGATTTATTAACTTTTCAAGGAAGCGAAAGACCACCAGTGGTGACGGGACGATTGGATTTCAATTTCATATGGCCACCCCTGTGAGACTCTCTTCGCTGGATCTTATAGAGCATGTATTTGCCAGGCTTTCCTGATTTATAAAGACTATACACAGTGCAAGTTTGGGAACATGGACAAAAGAGTAACATATTTTTTTAAGTGTTATAAATTCACAAGTTTAACAACTGAGAATGCATCACAGTTGGGTAATGGTTAGTACTTCGACCTCGCACCTCCAAGGTCGAGGGTTTGATTTCTTCCTCGCGGCTGGAGTTTGCATGTTCTCCTGTGCTTGGTGGGTTTCCTCTGGGCACTCCAGAGGATAATTGGTGTTCCCAAATTGCCTGTAGTGTGTTTGTGTGCCCTGTGATGGATTGGCACTCTGTGCAGTCTCCTGGATGACAGTCTCCCATGACCCTGGAACAGGATAAGCGATATAGAATATAAATTAATGAATGCATAATTTACAATAAACTACATGTGATGCATCTGTGTAGTCCATGAAATGCCAGGATGCCAGGATTACACCCTATCCATTGGCACCGTGTCCTGTGATGGATTGGCACCCTGTCTAGGGTGTATCCCACCTTGTGCCCGAAGTTTTCTTGGCATAGGGAAAGGCTCCTGGCTTCCTGCGACCCTGTACGCAGGATAAAAAATATAAAAGAAAACTGAAAATAAAACAAATGAATAAATAACTGTTTCATTTTTAAATAATTAATCAGTTTCTGAGTGTTCAACAAGTTTCCACGTGTACTGTAAAGTGACTACAGAATATAATCCAAAAATATATACTACTGGTTTAATTAGTTTTGATTGACAAACCTCTAAGCCAATCATATTTGGAGTTAAGGATTTGAATTAACCAATCAGGTGAGAGTGTATTTTCTCTCCTCTCAGGTTAACCGTACATTTCGTCTACCTGTTCTGACTGAGTTATTGAATTATATATACCAGGACGAATTTTAAAGGAAGACACTTACAGAAATAATATATATACTGTATATTATTTCATTATTTATATTTATCTCTCGTGTTACCAATTTTGTCCTCCCCAACTCTGTGCTTTTAATCAGGTTAATCCGGTAGTTTCCGTTAAACGGCTAACGAGCTAACAGTCGGTGTCGAGTTTCCAGGTATGTCCCCCCGACATAAATGTATTGTTTTTAAACAGAAACAGCATAGTCAACTTTTAATATATTTATATATTTTTAATAGACACATATTAAAAAGTATTTTTAGTCAATTGCTAAAATAAAACGCGTTAAACTGTATTAGACACCTGCTAAAAGAAGCCATTACAGGTGTGTCTTTTCTCGTTCATGGTGTTTGGTAATGAAGATGATGATTATTAAATATGTTTTCTAATGGTTCTCGACTTATTAACTGGTTTATTAAAGAATAAAACATTTAAGGTGTAGTGTTATGCGAAGATAATCCATAAATACACTGATCAGCCATAACATTATGACCACTCGCCTAATATTAAGTAGTTCCCACTTTTTGCCAGTGATGCTCTGTGTGTTCTCACACCTTTCTATTGAAACACGCATGAACCTTTTAATCAATTTAATCTACAGTACATTGTCTTTTCTATTGGATCGGACCACACGATACAGCCTTCACTCCCCATGTGCATCAGTGAGTCATGGCCAGTCAAGACCTTGTCGCCAGTTCACCGGTTTTCCTTCCTTGGATCACTTTTGGTATGTCCTGAACACTTCATCCTGGAAACACATCCACAAGAGCTGCAGGTTTGGAGTTGCTTTGACCCAGTTATCTAGCCATTCCAACTGAACCCTTCTCACAGTAGCAACATTTTCAATATCTCATTACAGTGGTGGCCAGAAATGGGTGTAATTAGTTATCTAGACACATTTTTCTCACACATACACACTTCCGTAAATTTTCTTTTTATTTTTGTGAAGCTGCTTTGAGACAATGACCATTGTTAAAATAACATTTTTATTGAATATATTACTCAGCAAGTAAAGGTTTTTTCCCGGAGTGATTTTTACACCAGGCTGGCCCATGTAGTCCGATCCAATTGAAGCGCTAGTGTCGTCTCACACATCAAAATAAATCTACAGTCTTCCAAGTGCACACAAAGTACTGTATAAGCATTAAGAGTTTAAAAGCAATTTAAGGAAAAGTGTTTATGGAAACGTGGAGATGTTTTGTTGTTGTTAGGAGACATTTAACATTTATGAAAGGAAGATTAAATTCATGATCACTAAGAAAGTGATATTGCATTTTTAAAATTTTATTTAAAAGAATTATATGCAAAAAAAAGTAAACAGTGCATAAGCTCTGAAACTGATATGCAAATGCAAAGAAGAAAATTAATTTTAATTCAAGTGTTTTTATTTATTAATTTTTTTAACTAATGCTGTGTGAAAACTGATAGTGACTGGTGTTTCTGCAGGATTAAGTGCTCAGAGTAATCAAGATGATGGTCAGTAACCTTTGGTACCTAATTCCGGTACCTGGCCTGAGTGACTCCTGTTGAACGCTGTAATCCTGAAGTAAGTCTGCTATTCACAGCATTCCTTTGTTATCTTGACTGACTGATGAGCTTTCCTGAAGGCTAATGCATGCGATGACCCTGTTAGTGTGTGTGTCATTCCACACATTTGCCCTCAGGGTGCGTCTGTTCACTAAATGTACAGAATTTGAAGACGGTTTGAGTACTGTTTGCATTAAAGTGCTTTTGAAACGTATGCATGTTTGTCTGTAGAATGTATGTATGAACCAGTTTAATACAGTATTGTACGCTGTATATAGTCATGCAATTATGTGTGAAGTATATTATAAACTATATATTTGATATACACCACTTTTGAAATCTTGGTTGGTCAGATGGTGTTGATTAATTTTCATAAAAAAAACGTTTGCTGATAACGGTGTCTGTATTGCACTATTCCTAGTTTTTTATTGCTTCTATAGTAACAACTAATTCACAGAGACTTATATATGATGGATGCTTTACATGGTTTGTAATCTGTTAAAAGACTTGTTCTATAAGATTTGTGGAAGTATCCTGTGTCAGCATTTTTTAATTGTCAGTAAGGGCTTTGCATTTTTTTTCTTGTTACTTGACAAACTTTGTGTCTCTGTTAATTTAATAAGTTCCTGTTTCTTATTAACATATAGAGAGAGGAAGAAGAAAGAAGGTTGGTGAAGAAGTTAGTTGTTAGTTAGTTGATAACAGCAATCTGCTTCATGGATACTTTCCACACCATTAAATGGAACTATTAAAGGTTAAAAGTATAATAAGTCATTTATCAATTAATTCAACTTGTATTAATCTGCAAGTGCAAACGTCTGTGGTAAAGTCAAATAATAAAAAACAAAGATTCCACGTTTAGGGGAAACCAGTTACTGTGCTTCATGTAAAGACATGACTTTGCATGAAAATTTGCAGTGTGGAATCTGCTGACTCTTTACCATAACTTCCAGCTGTTCAGGGTTTTGCTCCACAGGTCATTTTATTCTTTTCATACTGCTCTGCTTTACGTTTGCACCGAAGTGTTTTTACCCACGTGCTGAATGTAACTTTTACAGCCAAGCATTTTAGCTGGGAACAATCTAAGTGAGTCTAGCCTGAAGTATCCTGCTAGTGGTCTCTGGCTGCGTTTGTGTGCTATATCAGACGAGTACATTGTCGATGGTGAAAATACAGCTGTGACCAACCTCTATGAAAAATGGTGATGTTTGAATGGCTGCTCAATTTATAGAAATGTGCAAGAAGGTTAAACTGTATTACAGATTTTTAACCTTTCTGTGAACTTTCCCCTTTGCCTGTGACCTAGGCAGACCTTTGTCTTTGAGCTAGAGTCTCAACAAACCTTTTTACTCTTATCAGGGTCCAGACATTGAACAGGAAGAAATTGTAGCTACGTATTGCAGCCTTAGTGATGATTGATACTTGAATAGTCTTTTTAAGGATATCTTTTTAAATGTAAATCTTTAATACATTATTGTATTATTTGAAACTTATCACTACAGCTGTACTGTAGCATTGCACTCCAGGTTCTGTCATTGGCATTTCTTCTACTTTTTTAAAAGTTTGTTTTTGAAGAAATTAGTTTTCCTTTAAATGAGAATGATGTGTTCTCCCTCTTGTATTGTATAACTTTGTGTATTGATTGATGGACTGATTAATTTACCGGCCTGTAGTTTATAGCTTAATAAATCCTTATTTCATGGGTTACTAAGCAATTAATCAAATTATTATAGTTTGTGGACAGCTGACCATCACACTCATGTGGGGTTCTTCTCTTCATTAGAACTGAGAGGCCCGAACCTGTGCACAAAACTGCCAAGGTGGGAGTGAAAATACTCAAGTGTCCTGAAGTCAACCCCACTTAACACCTTAGTTATGACCTGGAATGTTGACTGCACCCCCATGTTTGTGAACACAAATCTCCAAGGCTATGCTCCAAAAACTAGTGGAACTAAAGAATTGGATTTTCAATAAGCTCATGAGTGTGATGGATATGTATTCAAACGTTTATACCACAAAATATGATCAATAAGGCACTGTAATTCCTGATATTTACCAGCCCTCCATAGCTTGGCTTGGAAGTAATTGCTAGTCTGTGTGGAAAACCTGTCTACATTATTACTGAATAGTTTGTATTGTCCTTGTGTAGTGGGAGATACAGTATGTGCCTGCTCTGTTACAGGTTTGCAAACACAAACGTTTCACACTTTCAAACCTTTAACTGACTTGATTTGGATTAGTGAGGCAGTAATGGGATGAAAATTAATCTGTGTGTTGCAAACAATTAATCTTGCATAGTTTTGTAGGACTTCATTCAGCAGAATGAACTGTACACTTTAAAAAATTATTTAGCAGAAGTTAGCAGTTGTATGAAAAACTGGTCATGGCGGAGTGATTCCCTGACACCCAGACATCAGTACTGCAGTATGAGATCATTAGTTATAGTCTGTTGCTGTCAATTGCATTCATTTATGTTGGTTATTTACCTGAACGTAGCTTAGAATGGGAGAGTTTTCATTTGTTCATATTTAGTAAGTGTTTCTTCATAATCAGGGCAGCGGTTGATCCTGGTCCTTTCCCAGGAGCACCTATGACATTTAAGGAATACATCATTTATATGACACCTGTCATTCATATTGAAGGCTAATTTAAACTCTCCAGTTCAACCGGAATGTTTTTGGAGAGTTAGAGTCAAGTAGAGAAAGACAGCACTTTTGAGTTGTGACATAACGTTTGCGAGGCCCATGAATTTTTTTTGCCATTTTTCCGTCCCGTGTCTGATTTAATGAGGTTACAACACAGATTGTTCATTCTAAAGTCCACAACTAAAACAGAACATTTAAAGATGATTCTACAGAGAGCTATGCCCTTGTTCTTCATCACTGGATGTCTCAGTTGTGTCTGTATTCTTAGCTGTGTCTTTATTCTGTAGTCTGAAGTTATATTGTTATTCTAAGGAATACCTTTAATGTCTTTGCCAGTGGCCTGTGAAGTATCTCTTATTTTAATCCCTTCTGTTTGCGCTCATCTGTAATCGAGTTCAGACTTTGTGTCTTGGTGGATTAGGATGGGTGATGTCAGTCAAGTCTTAGTGAGAATATTGTTTTGATTGAGTGTGGGAAATAAAAATATTTGCGAAGGAATACACCCTGCTATTACACTTGTCAGTACTGTGTGCCTTGTGTTGTAGGTTCCTCTGTATAGATAATTACAAGTTCAGATTTTTACCCGGGAACCATGTTTATATGTGCTTGTGTCTGCATGTGGAAGGGAACACATTCCTAACATTTTGAAAATCATGAAGACCTTTACGACCCACAGGTATCAAAACTATGAAATAACACACATATGGCATTAAGTAGTAAAGTAACAACAAAAACAGTCAGTTGTTATTTTAGGACACAAAGGTCACATTTTGAAATAGTTCTTGCAAGAACAGTATTGTAAAGTGCGTTTGTAAAACCCATCAAGCACCTTGATGAAACATGATGACCATCCCAGGAAAGCAAGACCAAAACTTGCCTCTACTGCAGAAGAGAACTTGATTTACCAGCCCTAAAAATCACCAATTAACAGCATCTCAGATTAGAGCCGTTATGAAGGCTTTACAAAGTGCAAGTAGCAGATATATCTCAATATCAACCGTTCAACAGAGATTATTGCATATTTTGGATGCCTGCTGTATTGTTTTGCAATGTAGAAAGAAATATCAGATCATCAGGATCTGAAAAATCAGGACTATATTGTGTGTATTTATATACACTGCTTGGCCAACACAAAAAAAACACTAATATTTTGTTGTCCTGTCTTTTGCTTTTATCACGCCCTGCATTCACCATCATTTCGAAACACCTGTTTTTACTTTGTAATTGTGGATGATTGTGTGTAGAATGATGAGAGAGAAAAGGGTTTGAATCCATTTTAAGATAACTGGAAAAGATGAAAGGGTCTGAAAACCTTCCATCAGCTGTGTGTGTGTATGTGTGTGTGTGTGTGTGTACACATACAATTAGGTTGATCTTGAATAAAAGTTTGCAAGCTGGATGTTTTGCAAATAAAGAAAATTTAATTTTTTTATTCTACTACTTTCTGGACTACAATGGATTGAACAGATTTGATGAAGGATCAGGAAATATTAATGTTAAAGTAAAGTTTAATGTTAATTTTTCATTATTGTAAATATCCTATAAATCTAGTTTACACACATGGAACTGGAATGGCAAAATGTTTGTGGAGACCTTACTATAATCATTGGCAATCTTTAAACGACGACTTAAGACTTATCTGTTTCTTCACTACTTGGGTAATTCCCCCTCACACACACCCCCCCCCCCCCCCATCAATAAATAAATAAATAAATAATTCCCTTCCCAACTGTGTTTGACTGATGGCACTTAGTTACCTAGTAACCTAGTAGCAGAGTGTAAGTCCAGTGACAGAAACTTCAAAGCACTTCTGTAGGACGCTCTGGATAGGAGCATCTACCAAATGCCTAAATGTAAATTATCGTATGTCTTCCCCAAACTGGTGGAAGCACAGTTGGGTAGATTGCCTTTGTATGCAGTAACACTGAAATGTTTTTTTTTTGTTGTTGTTACAAAAAGCCCAAACCAAACCATGAAGACATGTTTTGCTAAGTTTGGTGTAGAAGAAGTGTCCTGCACAGAGCCCTGACCTCAACCCCAATCAACATATTTGCGAAGAACTGGAGCGCCAACTACACCCCAGATTCCTTCTCGCTTTGCATCAGTGCTTCCAGTGACCTCACTAATGCTCTTGGTGGTGAATAAACACAAATCCCCAGAGACATGCTTTAAAATCTATTGGAAAGCCTTCCTAGAAGGCTGGAGGTTATTATACGGTACCTGTAAAGGAAAACTATCTATAGAAAGGGGTTTTCAGAAAGCACATCTTAATGAGATGGTCAAAGGGCCACATACTTCTGTCCATGTAGTGTAAATTTAAGAGTTGTTAAAAATATATATACGGTTGATTATATGTTATATATAGTTATATTTAATCATATAATTATCAGAGGAGATGTATGGATAGTGAAAAGGTTACTACTGATTTAGTTTATTGAAACAAACGTACAAGTGACTATGCTTCTTTATATTGATATGCATCCATTAGTTTTTTAGAAAGGGGGTAACACACAGATTGGTTAACGTTTCACTTAAAACAGCTTTTTAGGTGCTCAGTGTTCGGGTGCTCACATTCATTAGGTGGAATTGGTAGACTGGATATTTTAAATGCAGTCATGACTCATGCGCTGTTTAAGGCCAGAGAAAAGACTTCAAAGAATTTACATTTACATGTTTTGGACAGTTAGTCAAAGTCATGCCTGTGGTTAGATTCCCCTGCCAGCAAAACCGTCTCTGCACATCAAATAAACTTGGATATGTCTGTGATGGTGATTAATATTCCTAATATTCTGTTTTTACCACCATCAATCAGTTGTGTTGAATTTGGAATAATATACCAGTTGCACCTCTCTTTTTTTGCGAATCTTGAATCGAACCGAGTTCATTAATCATTAAACATTCAATATAGCACAATGTTAAATAGATTTAATGACAGTGTAGTTCCAGCTGTGAGCAACATCTGGGTGCCAAGAATAATAATATAGTCAGAGTCTTTTTTATTCTTCTTCACTATAGTATGTTCACTTATGCTTCAAAGCTTATGCTTTAGGTTTTTAGACATTATTTATCCTTTGCTTGTATTGTTTTCCAGATTAATTGAGGAAATTGATTGCTTTGAAGGATGCATTGACAAGCTACTTCCCACATTAGGTGAGTAAACTTTAAATCAAACAAATAGACTGTGTATACTATAGAAACTAGACCGGAGCTAAAATGCCATGCTGCGTAAAGGGCAGCAGTAGCTTAGTGGTGAAGACCTTGGACTACTGATCAAAAGGTCACGAGTTATACCAGCACCTCCAGCGTGCGAATGCCGGGCCTTGGCACTTAACCCTCAGCTGTTCAGTTGTGTAAATGAGATGAATGTTCGTTGTTCTGGAAAGTTACATCTGCCAAATGCCATACATGAAAAGATTGTTCGTTGTTCAGCACTGAGTAACAAACAATCTGATTAAAAAAAAAAAAAAAAGCTTAATATTCATCTTCAGTGATCTAGAATTTTTTTTCCATCTGTCCATCACTGATCGACTCTCCCCAGGGAGACGCCTCATTGTCTATGAAGTCAAACCCAGTGTTGTGAGGTTAAAGGGTCTCCACGCTCTGACATCTGACTGACTCTGACTGTAACAGAAGCCGCCAGGTCTGTGTTGGCATCATTGTGTTAATTAGCCCAGAACAACAGACACTTATCAGCCATTTATAAGTAAAGTTTAAGATGATGAATACAGCTACAGTTTCACTCTATGGGTTTGCTGCTGTAGATAATTCAGGATATAAAAAGTCTAGTACTGATTAATCTCATCTGTTTTGGGAATGTCAATTTTTGTTTCTAATTATGAATAATCGGACCGTAACCGCGGTTAAATTTACGTGGGAAATGTACCCAGACAAGTGTTGTATTGTTTAAACTTTGTCAGTTAGAGGGTACAGATCTCATGACTCTACTAATCTTCTTTGAGGTTTTGTACTAATCTTCTCTGAGCTTCCGTATTAGTACGGAAATGCCTCGGAATTGAGGAATGAGCCAAATTCTCATTAAACATTTCTGTGATTATTGTTTTGTGGGAGATACTATATTGTGAATAATATTGCACTTAGAAGTTACTCAGTAAGGTGGTCAAATCTAAAAAATAAAGGTATCTTTAATTACTACTAAATCTAATCTTTAATTTACTCTTAAAATGACTTTAATATATCTTAAAGGTATTACATTTTTTACCTGTTCCAGTTCCTGCATAAATATTTGCAGTATCATTTATCATAGTAGTGTCATTTCTTTCATGCAAAAAGGGATCTTTTTAACTTCTCTGTAAGTCTGTAACTCAAAGCAAAATATCGATAATTATAGGTTTCCTTCCTACTTAAGCATTCACTGTGTTTATTTTTCTCTATGGTTAGTTTGTACAATTACATAACTAAAATGTGATCGCTAACAGAGGTTTAGGAAACGTGAATATTAGCATAACGCCATGTACAGAATATTACTGATATTTTTATTTTGTCACTTAAAGTATTAGAAACTCTGCATCTATAGACAGCCAACCCTCATGGTTCCTGGGGTGTATGGTTGTGAGGAAGCAGGAAACAGAACAGCCTTCACTAACGGAAAAATTGCAGAAAACAGGTCCATGCCAGCAAAGAGCCATGTTCTCCTCCTGAAATAAAACCTAGAACAGAAGCCAACCGTTGATGAAAATGATGACCCATTGAAACAGTGGTGTATAAACAAATGAAAAATCCTGTTTTTAATGACAAAATGTTACCTATAAGGGTGATTATAGCAGAGCAGGCAGGGCTATTACTCATTTATACTCTTAACGTAAGCCAAGGAGAGAAAATAAACAGCTTGAATGTATTAAAATTAATTGAATTCTCTTTTATTACCACAGTCACGGGTTCAAACTGTTCTAATAAGCCAGTCAGATGGGTGCGGAGGTTTGTTATGCAATCTTGTAAGTGTAATCAGTAAAATTGATGTTTTTAAAACAATATAATTGCAGTATTTGCTGGTTACAATCCCATTATGCAAATAATAGTCATCGTTTTGAAGTCATCAACAAATGTTCGATTTTAGTCTTGATTAAAAATGTTGTAATCGCAATCAATTTTATGCCCAATGTTCAGACACAATATACATACTTCACAACAATTAATCTATATTTTATCAGCGTACTGTATATTTATTTTTCCCCTTGATATGTTCACCTTTCACTTGATACGTTCACAGATGCAGTGACTATTTAAATGGAGGCTGAAAGAACCTGTTGACTCGTAACTAATACTGTATGTAGTGTTTGCTCTGCTGCCGACAGTCTATAGAGACCCAAACAGGAAGCCTTTTTCTGTCAGCTCTAAATCATCTTGTTTCTCGTAATGAGAATAGCAGCATACTGATTGAGTAATTATGTCACTGCTAATATAAGGAGAAAAGCAGGCCTCAAGCATGCTCTGTCAGACCCCCCGAACTCATTCATACAGGCCAACTGTCAACACCGCAGCCCAGCAGCTGCCGAGTACCTCGATCTTACGCGCTTTTCAGAGGATTAAACAGGAGGAGATATGACAGGATATATTTAGTGTGTTGACTTCATACACACTCTCGACTGAATAGATGTAGAAGGACTGTTGAGACAGGATTTGTGTGATGCCACGGTTGAGATGAATTACTTCACTGTTACTCCTTTTTACTTTGAAATGCAATAATATGCTGTATATCTTACTCTAGCTCAGGAGAAGTGACGATTTTTAAACTCGCTCATTTACCCTCCAGGGCTTACACACACCCATTCATAGCTAGGGGCAAGTAACGATTACTACAGTAATGTACACAACTATACATTTTTTGGAGGTGAAGGGAAAATGGGAGAGAAAGGAGGAACAGGAAATTAAGGGTAAACCTGGGGATTTTGAACTTGTGAGGTGGCAACGTAAACCACCATGTGACCTATTTAACTGAATACCTACCATCAGAGCTAGTGTAGTGGAGGAAACAAACTCTTTCTTGTCTCTCTTTTTCTTTTGTTCTGTTTTGGCATGCTGTAGATGTGACGTTCAGTCTATTGGCACATAGTAATGTTGACACTAAGCTACAATAAGGCTTAAGTCAGTTTTATGCAATGCATTTAAAGCAGTCTGCAATTAATAGTATTATCTGTCACACCTTTTTGAGAAGATCCCAGTGAAATTTTAACCAAGCTGGCTAAACGACTTTGGGATAATGTGTTCTCCCTGTCAGATTCTATAATTAAGATGCTCTAATAATAGATCTGTGACTTACCTCAAAAAGAAAAAAAAACTACAACTAAAGTAATGTGGGAAATCAGCCCGATTATACCTTTTTTAGATAGAATATATATAATTATAGATATATATAATTGTTGGCCCAGTTGTAATCATATGTCGCTTGGTGTCAAAACAAGAAGCACATGCGTGCCACATGATACTCACAATCCGAGATTCCACTGTATGTCACAGTGTGTTCATGCTTGCCTGTCTAATTGTGCCAAAGTAGTCAATGTGTACAGTTTAATTGCAGTGTCTGCAGCCACATTCAGTGCCACTTCTTGGCAGCACACTTCTCTTTTAAGACTTTCTCACAGTCATGTTCAGATGAGGCTCCTTCAGGTATTGGTTGCGCAACACTCTGTTGATGTCACTGGGGTAACATCAAATTCTTGTGCCAGATCCTCCAACTACTCTTTACAATTCCTGTATCTGTGTGCATGACGTTTGCATTTTCTCCCTGTGCTCGGTGGGTTTCTTCCGGGTACCCTGGTTTTCTCCCACAGTCCAAAGACATTGGCGTTCCCAAAATTGCCCACAGTGTATGTATGTGTGTGCCCCGTGTTGGATTGGCAGCCTGTCTAGGGTGTACGCTGCCTTGTGCCCCATGTCTTTTAGGATAGGCTCCAGGTCCCCCACGACCCTGAATACAGGATAAAGTGGCCTTGACTAGCAGATCAGCAGGTTCATCATAGTCTTCTAAGTTATTGTTTCCATGAAGAAAAAAAAATGCATCAATGTCGCTACCCTCATCAGCTTTTTATTGGGTAAGAGTGCTAAAAATCATACAAAACACAATAAGAGGAGGATGACAATTCCTAGGTGTACTGTCTTTTCTAATGAGGCAAAAGTTTGAATCTGATTGTGTGTATAAAAGAGAGGGTCTGATCTAATTGTGGCGCTCACATGCTCCGTCAGGCCAGTGGGAGGAGATCAGTGGTGATCTTGCCCCTCACAGAAGGCGAGTGAGAAAGATTTGGCAGGGTAGTTGGTTAGAGAGAAGGGGAGGAGCTTGTTCAGGATGGTCTAACAGACTCTCTGACATTCCCCGTGTGAAGTTAGGAGTGTGTGTGGATCTACTCAGTCCTGCCTTTCACACTGTATGTTTCTTACTGTGACTGCTGCTCTGATACAGGGATTTGATTATGCTTTAGGAGTACAGAGTTTATTGAAATTTGCAGTTTCCTGGCTGAAGTAGGATCTACTGTGGGTAAGTCTGTGTGTGTCTCTCTCTATTTTCCCCTCTCCACCTGTTTGTGGAATTCACTCTGTCCTCTCGCAGCCGCTAATCATATCTCTCCATGCCTGAGCAAAACACCCTGTCAGCAGTCAGTAGTGTAACTCTCTCACTTGCGCTCTCTTCTCTCTCTCTCTCTCTCTCTCTCTCTCTCTCTCTGTCTGTCTATGCGCCTTTTTCACAAAATGTACTCTGAGGTTTGATGTAAAATGAGACTTGCTGGCAGTGGATGTTCAGTTATTCTTTTTTTTCCTATCTTGCCCCTTGTTCATGCTTTTGGCTCACGATTAATGGACTTAAATCTCAGTTATTTTCCTAATGTTCATAATGTATAGATATACCTAGCTGATGTTTCCATAACCAATAACTGTTATATTCTATTTTACCATTTATAACATATAGTATAGCCAATAGTGGCTAAAATATCACGTTTGAAACGAGCTAACAGTCAGAGGCCAGTGTGAAGTAGTCAGACAGATGAGAATAGCAAAAGTGAATCGGTTGTTAAGATAATGGGTTGAAATGAATGCCCACTGAGCTTTTGTCTATGAAAGTAGTATAAAATAAATCTCATGTCATCGCTTTCAGTAGACTGCCACCCTCAATTTCACACCTCCCTCCCTGTGATTTTTGTCTTTTGTTTTTCAGTGTCCCCTGCTCTGTCTGTCTGTCTGATTTAGATATTTTCTGGACCGTCTAATTTCATGGACATTGTTTGTGAGTGTTTATGGTCTGGGAGAAAACATTCAAGCACTTGAGCGTTTAAAAATTCTGTTTTACAATTGATGTTGCGTTTACATTTTCTGCTGGATGTAAGGTCGCCCTCTTTGGTAGAAATATGTCATTGCAAGCTATTTGCATTAAAACATTTTTCAACAAGTGGTTCAACTGTGCTCTTGGTTAATTATTTAATTACACGGACAAGTGCAAGAAGTACAGTATATACAGTAGGACTGCATCCCAAACAGTCTGTTGTTGCTTGATTTTGTTTTCCCTTTTAAACCACCCTTTACTGTGATGAGGGTAATTTAGTGAAATAAAATTCTAAAATAACATCTTAAATATAGTTAATAAATTTTTTTAGAAAAAAAGAAAAAACTCAAGAATGTTGTCTGTGGTGCTTTTAGATGTTGACCCACCATATCCTTGTTTTTGTGTCTGTGGGAAGGCATAAGGTAGAGATTTTGACCCTGGTGATTTATCAAGGTCTACAGCTGGGTTTGAAGATATAGCCTGTGATGCAGACTACACGAGACGCTGAGAGTGTGGGAATGTTAACGTTTCTCTCCCCCCCCCCTCTCTCTCTCTCTCTCTCTCTCTTTTGCAACCTTTCTGTCGATCTGTGTGTTTTTCACACTCACTCCCTGATTAACTTTTGAGAATGGACAGAAATGCTGTAAGAGCCCAGGCCCACTGCAGAGCGAGAGAAAGAGAGAGGAAGGAGGGAACGACTGGAGGGGGGCAGATATTACTGTGCATCCATGCTGAATAATGTAGTGATGAAATGTCAGTGCTGCTTGCTGACTTTCACTTCCCTTGTAGAAACTTGTATCTGTTCCTTCCTCCAGGTCTCACCTTTGCTTGATGTGTGAAATGACCCAGTGTTAAAACCACAGTTCTAAAGCAGATGTTGCTTCATGGGGAAATATCATTATACTTTTTTTTTTAGCACTTTCTCATGTGTTTTTAATTTTTTTTAAATTAATTTAATCACTCACATTTTCTGTTCCTTTTTCAGCTTGAAGCTGTTTAACTGAAACAATGTTGTATTTTAACCTTTTGATCTAATCTAATAACCATGTCTAACATCTTGTAGACAGGTCCTTCTCGTCAGCACTGAAGTCCAAACCAGTTCACATCATTCAGTAGCCAGATTTCAATCCAGTATCAGTAAAAAAAGATCAGTGACACTTCACTTCTGGGTCCTTTATGGTCCTACTCAAGGGTGAATAAATCATAAATTAATGATTGCGGCCAAATCTTGTGTTTCGGTTTCCCTGGAAATGGATTAGGCTAAAAAATATGACATGTTTTTCTGCACATGAAAGATAATATTTACGCCTGGCTAGATTCTTTATTTCTTCTTAATACATTTAACCATATGGTGTGTGAACATTATTGTGCTCTGTTTCATTATTGTTTCCTCATACCTGTGCTTTCGTGGGACTTTCAAATCCACCTGTTGTACCCAAACAATAACTAATCCAGCTGTCAGGACAGGTTTCAGGATTCTAAGCCATGACCTATAGTTAGACCATCAAGACGCATCAGAGCAGTGAAGCACATTTTCATTTAAAAATGGCTACTTACTAAATGAAAACTTTCATCTGTAATCACTAGCCTGTTTTTTTCTAGTTGTTGTTCGACCTGCTTGAATATAAAGTTAATGTTAAAATGTACAGCCTAATATAAAAGTGCAATATCTCAGTGAAAGTGAAAACGCACAAAAGGAATCATATTATTTTTAGTACAAATTTTGTTATAAGTTTCTCATGTCTGCATTATTGTTCACAAAAACATTCAATATTTTAAAACATAACAAAAAAATAAGTAAATAAATACATTTACATCTGAAAACTGGTCTGTCATTTACATTTTACACAAAATATTCCTTTGTAACATTTGTTTATTAAGTTTTAAATTATGTTTGGCAATAAATAGTAAATGGTTTTGTACTTAATAATGCAGACAGAATAAATATATAACTTACAGCTAAATATTTGCTAGACTTTTAACAGTACTGTATACTGGGCAAGTGGATAAGTTTGTGGATCCCATACCAGATTTAGTTCTCCTTTACAGTTTTTTTTTTAGTTCCAGTGAAGGGAAATTGCAATGTAACAGCATACAAAGATGTACATTTTAGACATTTAGTTATTTTGGACAAGTCCACTTATCTGAGTGATTGATTGTCAGGTGTCCACATACGTTTGGCCATAGGTTTGTCAACAGGTCTATTTTTCTCATTCTGCTGTCAACTGTAAAATTACAGAATGATTGATCACACTTCGTTCTGACGGTCTGTACAGTCTGCTCGAAACTCAAAATCTGATGATAATAAATGGTGTTTGCAGAACCGTTGTATAAAAGCAATACCACACTTGACGTTGTGCTCTATTGTTAGACATAGCACGGCTGCAATGCAGTCATAGGTATGCTGTATTTAGCGGTACAGTACTTTCTCTTGCGTGAAATTGCTTACTTAAAGCATTATTCTGTGTAACTGCCAGAGAATCTGACAGAGTGAAAGCTTTCATCAATAACAGCAAGCCAGCCATGATGGAAATGGACGTTGGAAGTTTCCTTCCATCACGACTAATCTGCTTAGTTCCTCAAAGCAAATATATGCAGAAAGCTTAATTAAAACTTAATTTATGATTGATTTTGCTCCACTGAGAAAGAATGATTTTTAAATTTACAAAGTATATAAAGCGTTAAACCTGATACAGATTTAATTACAAATTGCTGTATAAAAAATAAATCCTTAAATGTAGTATGTAAAATATTATATTATCCATTTGCATCATCTTTTATTTAGAATTTAATTACTGTGTCACTGTTATTGTACGGAAAGATACAAAAGTAAAAGTGAAGATTCTGTGTGACTGTTTCTGCAGATACCTCAGCCACGGGTGAATTTCTTTCTCCACTTAATTGATTTCTTAGATCATTGCAGTCTCTTTAAGTTTTCCCAATAACTTGTCTCTTGCCACATTTCTTTGCTCGTTTTATTTTCTGCCGCACTGATGGTTGTTTTTTGTGTGTGCAGTGTACCATAGCAAGTTCCCAGTCACATGTTGGCCCTGCAGTATAATCAGAAGTGGGGTTTACGTTTTCCTTGTATGAGTCAGTCATTTTAGCATTAGCATTCACTCAGATCATTTTGATGAAAACAAAATAGACGCAAAGTGTTAACAGCATCCTTGTCTCTGCTTTGATCGTTTTTTCTCATTCATCAGTCTATACTTAAATAGATCATATTCACTTTTATTTAGCCTTCTTTTTCAGAGCGTAGCTACACAAGAAAACCAAAATATTTACAAATGGTGCAAATTACAACATCTGAAGAGTTTTATTTGGACGTTAACTCGACCTCGCAAGGTCACTGTTTGGACCAATGTTGCCAATTTTTTTTCTTCTTTTTGAGCCAGTGCAAGCTTAAAAAGTTGCTCGAAATTGGCAGATGACTTAACAGAGAATTTGAATATTAATAAAGGAAGGAGTATGCTCTGAAATCACTCACAATGGAGTGTTATCAGAACATTTAAAAATGTGAATTATTGTTTATTTGTTATAAAAAGAAAATGGTGATCAGTTATTGGGTTTTTGGAACAATGATGATCAGTGCAGCTGTGTGATTTAATTGATTATGCAGTTTAATCGATCTTTTTTTTAGTTGATTCAGTTAATTCAGTCAATGTGCCAGTTTTGCACACAGGAACCATGTACACTTTATGAATTATTTTGGTAAATTTATACAACTTTAAATGGTCTAAAATTTATGAATTTAAGTATACCATAGCTTTCTCGTAAAAATTCAGACCGCATCCATATTCTTCAAATACTTATGTTTTTCAAGAGTATCATGTCTTGTTTTTAGTTTATGAGCAGTTTGGTGGAATACAATCACCCACTGGATTGGAGTGTGAGGCAGAAAATTGGCAGGGAAAAAAAATGCTTTGGATCAGACATGACTTTTAAAAAATCGACAACCCAAGTTACACAGCTCCAATGTTTATTGAATACTTTTAATAATTTTTCATACTTCAAAACATGTAAGAAATAAAGCTGCTTGAGACAAATCAAGACGGTAAACATCAGAGTAAAAAATCACAAAGCCCAAAAATCGAATTGAATCGGCAGTCTAACTAAAATTAACAGCTTTAATGATCTGTGATTGGATATTGGATGACAATGGTGTACAGCAATTGGTTTTTGTGAACAGTCGTGATCAGTGATTGGTCATTGGGAATAATTATGATCAGTGATTGGTGGTTGGGAACAATTGTGATAAGTGATTAATCAGGGCAAGCATGGGCTTCTGCAAGTACAGCTCAGCAAGGTTTTATACACTGGTGTAAAGTCAGGGAAACCTGTTCTCTCAACTTCTATAAACAGCACTGTGATCTGAGCTGTACTGAGTCCAGAGCAGTCACCAAAAAACTAACTCAAAAAGTTGCGATATTTTTTGCTAGGCTCTTAATTTTTAAATGATGTAATTAAAGAAGCCTAAAGTATTGCATAATCCAGCAACAAAGGCAGAAAACACCACAGGTTTGGGCAGCCCTAAATGAAAGTGTACATTTAATTTACGGTATGTTGCATTGAAAGAACTGTTATCTCTACTATTATACAAGTAATAATGTTCAGTTTAAGTCACGCTGATTAAAATAATTGGATGTGTATAGTCTCTAGTCCCCATGTCAGGCAGAGGAATTAACAATGCCCTTGCCAAGCAGCATTCCCTCAAGCCTGAATACACACTGTGTTTTTCTAATCTTTCCCCTGATGCCACTCAGCAAGATAGTTTAGGTGAGTCTGAATCTATTTATATCCTTAGCTCATCTTTACTATACAGTACATTAGTTTTGACATGAGCTCTCACAGGTTTTTACAATAAATCACAGCTCTATTGTTTAGAGCCAGAGAGTAGATCTTTGTTGTGTATCTGACTTTTTTTTCAGCGAATGTTATAGATGTTTTCGGTAAGGTTTTATAATGCGCTCAGTTTGAAATTGAAAAGATTTAGGCTTCTATTACAGCCACGTTAAAACCATGAAACATGTATACACACTCATGTCAGCTGGTGATTCTGCCTGAGGATCATTTCTCAAATGTCTGTCAGATTAGAGACAGGGGTCAAAGGTTAATGATTGTAGGATGTCTTTTTTTTTCTTTCTTTAAGGTAGTACCTCATCTGTTTTGTAAGTGCAGAAAAGAAGCCTCATGCAAGGTGCGTGTTTTACAGTCATTAGCTCCATGATGTGTTCTGCTCTGAGGCATGCTGTGACACATCTAATACATCGACGAGACGGTTGGTTCCAGCCCCGTGGCTCTGTGTCTCAACTCTGTGCTCTTATAATCAAATGAAGCTCATCCTAGTAATGTCTAACCAAAAACCACAGTAAATAAAGCGCTTTTGTTGTCGGTAGCTAACCTTGTAGTTGTGTGGGAGTGAATATCAATAAGAGCAAGTTTATTTTAAGGCAGCATTGTAACGTATTGTGCCCTGAGGATTAATCTATGCAGTTTTTCCAGTTTTATTTATACTTACAATAAATTATTAAGATTTACTAATCTGATAATGCAATATCCATGATCCTATCAGTTGCTATGCTACAAAATAGACAGCTTTTATTTATTTATTTGCTTAAATTTTATTGTGGTATGTCGTATACCTTAAAAGCACCAAAACTTTCATTTCATGCACCCCAAACTCAATAAATTTCTCAGCACAATCCAATTCAAAAACTTTGATTCTAAAGCATTTGGACTTGGAAAGCCATTGCAGAAAACGGACCAGCACTATTCCTGCTTATTCATTGTGAACAATGAGTATACACAAAGATAATCTCATAGTCACACCTGAGCCTCGAGGAGTCTACCGAAAAGAAAAACGCACAAACGAAGTGACAATATTTATACACAACATTTAAACACAATGCCTTTATAGAGGAGTGAAGGAATGAGTGATTCTCGGCTGTGTGTACCGTCACCCAAAAAGTTGAGCGATTTTTACTCGAGTCGATTTTTTAAAAGTAGGTTATATGTTGATTTTGACAGATAACTAATTAAAAAAATACATTTCCCAAGCTGTTATCCTGTTTGTTACTGGTTTCCTTAGGGACATAGAAGCACCCTCTGTATCTGAATTATGTTTGTTTAGTATCTTGGCATTTTCAGTGCTAACAGGCCAAAAGTTAGTAATTTTAATATGCAGACTATCATTTAGATGCATCTAGTAGGAAAATGAAGCTAATTTAGGCTGCCACAGTAATGTAAGAATTTATAGAATATAGGCTAGTTTCAAGCATTGTGCATAAAAACAATTCTTAGTTTTATGAGGGTGAGTCAAAAACTGTCTGCACTCCGGTTATATTAAAACTTATGTTGGTCGCACGTCTTATCAACGCTTTCCGTTCAAGTCTCTCCGGTCACTGCTGTGCAGGTGTGAATTTGTTACATCAATTCATTTATAACTGTGGCTCGAGTGAAAATGGACGCAGTGTGCAGTGATTTATTTTTTGTGGTCTGAGAGTGTACTTGTGCCAAAACAACACACAGAAGAGCATAAACAGAAGTGTTTAGATCTCTGGATATCAATACTCTAAGGAAGGTGAAAGTTCTTAAAGAGAATCATTACTGGTAATGAGACACGGAATTATCACTACAAGCATGAGATTAAATGGCAGAATATGGAACAGAAACATCCCTAATCGCCGTTTGAGAAAAAAAAGTTTGAAAGTCAACCATCAGCTGGAAAATTCATCAATGCCTGCAGTTTTCTGGGATTGTCAAGGGCCGGTATTGGAACATTATCCGTAAAATGGTTTAACAATCAACAGTGCTCGTTGAGTGAGACGTTTTTTTGAATAGCTGCAGGCTAAACTTCGGATAAAACGCAGAGGACTGATATCCAATGACAAGATGATCTTGCATGACAACGCACGTCTGTACACTACTGTCCACACTGTTGACACTCTGCAGAAACTCGGTTTGGTTTTGAAGTGTTAAAGCATCCTCCATACAGTCCTGATCTTCCTCCATTGGACTTTCAAATGTTTCGTCCCCTTAAAGCAGCCCTACGAAGACCCACTTCTGATGAAGAAGTGATGACAGTGGTGCGTTCGGTGCTTGCAGCTCAGCCTAAAACATTTTTTAATGAGAGAAAACAAAAGCTTGTTGACAGATGGGCAAAGTGTATTGAAAATCAAAGGGATTTTTTTTTTAAAACTGTATTTGTCCTTTCTAAGAGTTAATCAAAATAAATTCTACAGCCAGAGTGCAGACAATTTTTGACTCAGCCAAAAAAAAAGACAAAATAATTCATTCTATTTGATCAAGAATCACGCAGCGCTACTTGAAGACGCCATGTTTAAGATATACATGATTAATCAGTAGTGAAATGATCCATCAGTGGCTCCATTTGTATATTTTCAGTCATGCTCTGCAAACAATCTCTCCTCATGTGGCCTCGTCTAATAACAGAGCATGTGCTGAAGTACATCTGCGTTTATTCATGAAACAGAAAACACTATATTTACGTTAGCGTGTATGATTTATGTAGAAACCACATGCAAGCAAATGTATTTAATGGATCCATTTACGTTTTTAATAACTCACATTTCCCGAACTGCTATTATTTTTGAGGACTTTATGTGAAGTGTGTTGTTTCCTCGAGCCAGTATAGGTTTGTATACACAGTGACGAGATTTAATGAAAGTACTGTATTTAGTTTGTGTGTCATACAAAAGTTTACCATACACAAGTTATCGAGTTATTCTATTCTAAAATCTTCTGTTCATACAAGTAATGTTTTTTCATATTACCTGACCTGAGACATGCCCCCTGCACCCAACCAACATCTCACACACTACTAGTTTGTTGGATTGCCTTTTCCTTTGATTAAGATGCACACTTTAACCTTCCCTAGCAAATTGAAGCCTTTTTTTCTTTAGTCTGTATAACAAATAGTTTTCTTATGGCCACATACTGTAGATGTTACTTCCCAGTCCTGTAAGCTCTCGTCACATTGTTCGCTTTACCTTCTCTATAAAGTGTACTGTAGTTGTCATTTCTACTGTTGATGTTGTGATGCAACTTTTACGAAACATTTGTTTGCCACGTTCAACTTTGTATATTTAATTCATTTATCTTCAATAAGTGTTTTGCCTGAGGCAGGAATGCACACTAGATGGGTCATCAGGCTATTGCAGGGCACTCTGCACTACTTACAGGTTTCTAAGAGCTGAAGGAAAGCAGAGAACATGGAGAAACATGCAGTTTTTCCTCTCTCACTCATCTCTGTTGGGTTTTTGCTAGACACTTTTGTTAGACTCCGTTCAAATCCTTAGTGTACTATTTTTTTATGTTAAATTCTTTGTTTTGCTGACATAAACTACTTTTTGCACAGTTTGTTAGTTCTTTTTGTTCTTACACAGCAATTGTATGTGTTCCTCTACTGGTTACATATTGTATTATAATTGTCATTAATAATCCAGTGCCTCTGTGAGCCTGTTGCAGTAGCTCAGTCCTCATGTGACTGTAGAATTATTTTTAATTTTTTTAATGTCCTGTTTGGCAGACATCATTAGCCGATCGCGTGAGCTAAAGTCAATATTGCGGGCTGCTTTGACTAACTGGCCCACAGCACAACCGATTTTATTAGTGGGAATTCATTCAGTACAATGAGCTTCCTTCCAGCCACAGGGCTTTTTAAGACTGAAGGAAAAATTAAATATTTGCCAGTTTCTAGGTTAGAGGATGAGCTGGAGTTTCGGTTGCAATTCAGAATTTTTTTATTCCTCTATGCAGACGGTTAGATTAGTGTAAATATCCTAAACTAAGCCCTCCACCTGATGTGGTAATAAGTTTATCTGGCGTTCTGTCCACACAGTTTGTTTCTTTAAAAAAAAAAAAAAAAACAGGATTGGTCCACCCAATAAACTTAGCCTACTGCACACATCACCTGCCTCACAAGAAGCATTGTCTTAGAAATAGCTTTTATTTCCAACAAGAAAGCCAAGGTTTAATTTGTACAATGATCTATGTGTAATTTCCTGGCGTAATGTAATATTATATAGCACCTGTATGATTTTCAGGTTTTAGGCTTAACCTGTCCTATGTTGTATATTTTAGTTTTAAACATCACATCCTGTCACTGCTGGTCTTCCGTACATGTTCGAGCATGGGGACGATTTTCCCTTTATGTCCTTCACTGTTTAATTGTAATTGTGGTTTTGTCTCGCCCGTTTATTGTCAGAAATTTCTGCATGAGTACGAAGCGCTGTGTGTCACTCTGTCCCAGGCATCTCCATCAATGTGTCTAAGAAATAAATTTGTGTAGGTCTCAGGTGTGTGTATGTGTGTGTGTGTGCCGCTGAATACTTTTAGCTCCTAAATAAATTACTGATAATATTGCCCGGTGCTGGTGTACGAGACAATATTATCAGTAATTTATTTAAAAAGTGTAAAAGGAGCATCAGGTTGCTAACAACAGCTGTGTGCATCAGACACAGACATGAATCAGCATAATTATTACAGGAACATATGGCAGTGTTTACACTACAGCATGCCTGGCTAAACCTCTCTCTCTCTCTCTCTCTCTCTCTCTTTGTGTCTCTTTTTCTGTGTCTCTCTCTCTCTCTCTCTCTCTTTGTGTCTGATAAGTGGACAGCCATGTTTGTTTTGGATCTGTTTCTCTCTCTACATATTACATTAACAGACGGTTTTGCTTTTGATTAGCCATGCCTCCTTATGACCCTTTTAAGCAGCCTGTTGTAACAAGATTTAATTTTGACCTCAATTCAGGCTCTCAGATGAAGAGCTGTGGTTTGACATTTACCCCCCCAAACACACACACACACACACAAGTACATTGTGCTCTACCACCACCATTCTGCTGCCTTAGTTTGTCTGCTTGCTTGTATGGTCTGTGTTAAATTAACTACGTCTATTCAATGATACTGTATGTTTCACATGCAGGCAGCAGTAGGTAAGTGTCCACAGGAAGAATGAGGTCCTAGTGGGTTATATTTTCTGCAGACCAGGATATTTGTACTTATTCAATTCGGTTTTATTTGTATATCGCTTTTATCAAGAGTCATTGTCTCAAAGCAGTTTACAGAATCAAAAGAAAATTATGGAAATGTGTAAATGTGTAAGCGTGATTGTATAACCGAGTGGTTGGACTATTGTAACGCCTTACAACATCAGTTACACATCAGTTATATGATCACGCTCCACTTGTAACATGGCAACCATGTACCCTGTAGAGGCTCTGTAGTAGGGAAGAGACGCTGGCTGTTATTTTAGTTTCAAGCGAATCAAAGTTCCAGCAACAATCGGAAACTATATCAGACAGGATCTGTTTTTCTCATTCCTCAATTCGGACATGCATAATATCTGGGGAGGATATCAGATATGCACTGTACAAGAGTAAATATGGCAAGTAGTATCAGTCAGAGACCCTTTTTTTGACATCTGGATAAATTATCATGGATGTGTTGTATCAGGACAAAACTAAAATAATGATGATTGCTGAGTTTGCTAAAATTCTGTATGTAGTTTGTCCTATAATTTTCTCGGAGGAGAAACAGAGAAAAAGACAGACATTAGAGTAGCACCTTTAAAATAAGAACCTTGATACAAATCTAATAAGCCATGTCACAAATCAGCTTTACAGAAATCATTATATAGATTTAGATCAGTAATTAAGAAGAGGTGACAAAGGAGAGGAAAAGCTCACTGAGATGACATGATGATGATGATGATGATGATGATGATGATGATGATGATGATGATGATAACCCTAAGAGGAACCAGACACAAAAGGGAACTTGTCCTGTAATAGGAGACAATATAATGGAATGACGTTACAGGACTTTATGATGACTGAAAAGTATAAATTGAATAATTCATGTTTGTTTTAAAAGCAGAAGAAAATCATGATTACTTGTCTTGGGATGAGCGAAGAATAGTGTTTAAGAGTAGGTAAGCTTATTCTATGATGAATGAAAAAAACTTGTTTTGAGAATAGTCTCTGTGGGACCCTGCATGGCAGCAGGACAAAAAAACGGATTGCATACGAGACCGTGGCATACGAGACGTCCAGCTAATGGTCAAGTTTTTAACTTTCTCTTGGTTGGCGATTGAGGATATTTCCGTTCCATACTCTGCCGTTTATCTCAGGCTTATAGTGATTAATTAAGTCTCGTTCTCAGTAACGATACTCATTAAGAAACTTTCACATCCCTTAGGTTGCCCTTCCTGATGTAACCCTCCCATTTTATCCAGGCTTTGGATTGGCACTGCATCCAGTGGCTGTGGTTTGGGCATTGGCTGGGAATAGAACCCGAGCCTTCTCCATGGAGGGCCAGAAACCTACCGCTGAGCCAACAAAGCCCTTTCACCTCCCTTAGAGTATCGGCCCAAATTTTGACTCTGACCACTAAAGAATTTACGCCTTGCACGCTGCTCTTCTTTCAATCAAATCAAATGGGGCATCCATTTTTATAGACCATGTTTTTGCTAATATTTAAGACGCTTAATGTGACAGTCTGAAAATTTCAGTTACTATTCAACTACAGTATTTTCTCTGTTATTTTATAATAGCATTTGTAGCATTTAATAGCACTGAAGTGACTTTTGGCTCTCTTGCCCATTTATTAAGATGCCCACCCTGAGCACTATGCCGGGCCAAAGTGGTTCCTGCTTCCTGCAGACTACAGAGTGATCTGTATCGCTCTAGATCGCCCTCCTCCATCCACGTGATCATCATAGCGTAAAGCAGTAGTATGTCTCCCTATGCTTAGGGGTCCATAAAACAGCATAAGAGAGAGAGAAAGTAGAAAAGCGTGCCACGGTGCTTCAGGGTTTGTACAAATTGTCTTTCCATCTTATTGTTCACATGATTGAGCCTGTAGCTGAGGTATACAGTACCTGTTACTGTACTCTTTATAAATGGACACAAGCACAGATTATAATCTCTGTCTGAGCACATGCTCCATGATCGTCATCTCCTACCCTTTAGCCTTCTGAAAGTCCTGTGTCTAAAGTTTCTTGCTTTTGGCCTAGTACATAATGTTCCTTAGATGATAATCTGACTTTGTTAGCTCTGTTTTGTGTGATGTAGTCTTCCTGAAAGTCACATGCTCTTAGTGTGGCACAAGTGACTGATGAAATAGGAAACATGCTTTTTAATCAAGGTTATGATTGTCATTCACAAAGCAATATGTATTTCATTACATCTTTACTTAATGTATCTGTAGTAGCCTTGTTTTTCTACAGATCTTTCTGAACGAATTTCGAATTAATATTTTGAGGTTCTTAAACCATCCAAAAACTTTTAATCGTGTTGGTGAGTCACATATTCATAAGTTGCTCAGAAGCTCAAACACCTGTTTAGACGGATACTATTTTTGACTAGATAGTAGAGTTTTAGAATGAAAATGATTTCTGGTGTCACCTGGATGATGTACTGTAGATGTACTGTGCTCATGTACTGTAGTTTTCCTTTGCCACTGTCGGCTTGTGTCTTGTTCATCAGGGATAAATTTTTACATATAAAATGATTAGACTTTATATATTATATATTACTGTAAATCTGCTTTGTGATGCTTGCTTGTTTGCTAAAAGACCTATGCAAATTATAGTGGGTGTAGTGGATTTTCAAATGTTAAAAGAAAACCGGCAAAACTAACAGGCAGGAAAAAAATAGTTGTTGTTTTTTTATCTTTTGCCAATATCTACAGGTAATAAAATGCTTGTGGGTAAAATGGGTTTCGTTTAGTTTCACATTGTAAGCAAAATACAACCATGACTCATTCACCACATTCAGAAATTTTATACGCATCCTGGCCAAAAACAAAAAGTCACACACACTAAGATTTCATTCAATCACCTTTATCTTTGATTACAGCACACAATGTGGTGGCTGATTCATGTGTGAAAATGATTCCTCCTGCTCCCAGAAGCACTCTTTCACCTTTTGAGTCAATTTGAGGAATATACCTTTGACATCAAGAAAGAAAAACTCCAAAGCTGTGATAACCAGGTTATTCAGTACAATCAGGTGGTCAGCTGACTTTATTTTATTGCCACATTATGTTGTTGAGTCTAGACCTGACCAACTGAAGCAACCTCCGATCACAACACTGCCCCAGAGGCTTGTACAGTGGGCACGATGCATGATGCGGATATCACTCCAAGTCCATGCAGCAAGTGGTTTTCTTATGGCCACACAGCTGTTTAGTCCCAATCCTGTAAGTTTTCATCACATTGTGTGTGAGTGGAAACGCTTTTACTTTTCACTCTTAATCATAGCTATGTGTGAAAGTGATCTCTGTTTGATTTTTTGTTTTTCATTTGTTTGTTTTGTTTTTGTTTTCTTTTCTGACCACATTTCTTTCACAGAGTCGATAGTTCAGCACTATCCTTCCAGGTGTTGCTAATGTGTTGAAGGGCTCGTAAAACAGTTTCAGTCATTTTAAATCTCCTTAGTTGTTTTCTTTGCTTGATGCAGTCCAGTAATTTGACCCTTCTGAAATGGTGACTTTTTTTTGGCCAGGCTGTTTACATTTAGTCATTGTTTATTCAGTATTTGGGAATTTAATATTCAGCGCATAAATATTTGTTTGGGACAGATTTGTGTTTGAGTCATTTTAAAACGAACTCTGCTTTCTGTTGTTTATGTTGCTTTGCCCCGTTTTCTCATGAGGTCATGCGCAAATCATCTTGTTGCTCTCTCTGTTTTCTGCAGAACAGAATGAACACTGCTCTTGAATCAGATTGCGCTGAGACTTCATAATATATTTATTATGTAACTCTGGAAACATTTTACTTTGAGAACATAGCAGACCCAGGGTAAATTTTTTTGTTTTGTTGTTGTTTTTTTTAATCAGTCATTGTGGTCAAGCAGTAATATAAGGATTTTCCCTCCTCACATTGAATGCTGTCGCAGGTTTTCAGATCACACTCTGCTTTCTAGTTATATTTGTTTTTTATTGCCTCTCACAAACACACACACACACACACACACGCTCAGCTCTGTGCTCAGAGTGAAAGAAATCGAGAGAAGCAAACAGGGCTCAGGTGTCACTGTAGTCATTACCTCTGTTGCGTGTCCCCAGACACCTCCCTCCCAGTGCAGAACCATATTAAACCACAGCCCCACCTACAGAAATGAATCAGGATTTATTTATGTATTATTATTACTATTATTTTGTGCGGTTTTGCATATGAGTAAGACGGTCCTTCCAGCCAGAGAAAGATCTAGCATTGAAAAATCAGCTGTTTTTTTTTTTTTTCTAATGCTTACTGATATGGGCCTGTACAGCCCCGTAGACGAGCGTTGACAGTATGGGTGTACACACACACTCACACAGGACCTCTTCTTTATTCCTGTTGGCAGTTAAACTGAAATTTTGGATAATATAGCATGTCATCTATTGAGCTAGAGAACAATAGCAGCGCCGAGTGTTGCCTCATGGCAAATCTTTCCACTTTTCTGTCACAATAGCCGAGGACGCAGATGAATTCTTTGCATTTCCTGCCTCGGTCATGGCTGTTTACCCTTCGACAATATGCATCTACAGAAAGAAGAGCTTGGTAGCTTTTGGCGTAAATTACAGTTCGCAGCTAGCAGGTGTCAGATAAGGTTACGGCTAAGAGACTGCAGGAGCGTGAGAGTCAGAACCAAGAAACACTTCATACATAAAAGGAATATTTTTTTACTCTTTGCTTTTTGTTTTTTATTTACCACTTTTTGGCACTGCTCTGACATTGCTACTATTTATGTACAGTATTTCTTAAAGACCCTAGGATGACTGTAAAGCTTCAGGGGTCAATAGAGATTCTCCAAACCACTACGCATAGTTTATGCATCTAAGCAGTGATGCTCTTCAGTCTGTGTTAGAGTTATCTAGTTACAAACATGAATGTTTTTTTCCATCGATTATGTTTAACATAAAGGTACCATGCAGTGATGGCTGTGGAGTGTATTGGGAGCAGACAACTGTGACAGGAGTGTGTCTGAACATGTTTTTAAAACAGTAAGCAGACAGGCATTTTGGACCTACTCCAAGCCCTGGCTAGTGATCTGGTCTACTGTGATAAACAAGACTTCTAGCATTTACTAGAAAGTCTTGTATGTTTTGTTTACCTGTTTTGCGAATAAACGTTACTAAGAATTGCCTGCGTTCACAGAAAGAAACAATGTGAGCGACAGCAGACGTCCAACAGACATTCACCTGTAACCCAGTGACCAACACAAAAGAGCATCTTCTTTACACACAACAAGCTAACCACAAAAATGCTGCATCAAGGCTGCATCTGTTTTAAAATGTCTCAAACTACAATGTATCTCGCTCTGAAAACCTCAGAATAATTTATTTATCCATTGAGTCTGGAAATATAGTGAGATCAAATTTTAGATCAGATTTCAGCCTTTAAGATCCTGAAGGTTTTGGACAGAAAAGTGCACAAAACACGAGGCTTCACATTTTGTCTCTGTTCTAATGTCAGAAATCCAAGCAGAATTTTAGTCAAATCAGAGACGCATCAGAGTTTGTGGGGGGTTTTTTGTGTTTGTTTTTTATGATGCAGATTTTTTTTTTTTTGTCACGAACATAACCTTAGAGCTGTAAGATATCTAAAAGCGTTCTAGTTTGGTTCGGTCATTGTGAGATTACAGTGTTTCTTTATTCACCTTCTGACTCCAAACGGTTGCTAAATGATCTGGCTCTGCCATGAGGCTTACAGTCATGTTGCACAAAAAAAAAAAAAAGAAATGCAGATTACCCATAATGCTCCACTGGTAACTCGGGTCATATCAGATGCATTGCTTTTGTCACACCAGGACTTCAATGAATTCTTTTGCAGATCAGAAGAGAAGAATAAAAAGTGAGGGATAAAACATGGATGAGGAAGTAGATGAGGGCAGAAAGTCTGCCCCCACTGTAGTCACCCAGGGGTAATTCATGTACATGGGTGTTTGTAAAAATGTCTTATTTATTTATTTGTTTGTTTATTAATTTAAATTTTTCATCCTCAAAAAAACAAAACATTCTGTGAAAGCACTTTAAACCAGAACGCGGTTATATACTTTAATCCTAACCGCATAATCATATTGGCCAATCAGAAGCTACAGGAGATACAGTACATGCCTTACATGCTCTCACCAAACCAAAACTGCCAGTCCACCTGTCCAGTCCACACCAGGCCACTTAAAACATAATACATGGGTTTATTTATTGTTTATACGTTTATTAAATCACAGCGTTTCACCCTTCAGTTCTGAGTAATGCCATGCATTTTGTTATCGTTAATACATTTGTCTAATTAAGAGCATTTCCTGTCATGTTTAACTATTTTTGTCAATTTTATCCTTTGGTTCTATTGTTTTACTCTTGATTAATTTGGGAAAGCACTTCCTTGCTGTTCCCTGAGGTGCTTTCTGTAGCCGTGTTTAAACGGGATTAGTTTTACATGAGGAATCAGGGTAATGCAGTAATTACCAGTGTAGTTTTGTCCTGTCTGGATTTGCCTAGCCACTAATTGTTTAGCTAAAACAGTATTTGGTCTGACCACCTATCACATAAACTGTTGTAAAGTTTTGTAAGGAACGTGGCTGGTAGGTTTATCCCAGGCATCTTGGAGAACCTGCCGCTGGTCTTTGGTTGTCAGAGAGCAGAAGACACTGAAGGAAAGGGCGGTCTGATTCGTCCTGTGTACATGAACTCACTCAAAGAAGTGCCAGCAATAAATACATATGACCTTTAACACAATATTTTGTATT
The DNA here is from genome assembly GCA_003987875.1 of Clarias batrachus. Classification (NCBI taxonomy): domain Eukaryota; kingdom Metazoa; phylum Chordata; class Actinopteri; order Siluriformes; family Clariidae; genus Clarias; species Clarias batrachus. The sequence goes on along the minus strand of QMIH01000263.1, from coordinate 539,141 downwards.
TATTTGATACTTCTATTAATTTCACATTTCAGAGATCCAAACCTAACCCTCCTCCCCCGATCTTCTGATATGTGAACAGTAAGATGAAGTAAAACATTAGGAACTAAACACTTTAAAGATGCCATCAATGTCATCGTTCTCCCGCTCACATTTTTAAAAAGGGTCGGCAGATATTCTTGCATACTCCTGATTGACAGAGAATGAGTGACGCTCTGTCTCACACAGACAGTTTTGTCTTAATGGCTCACAGCAGTAGATCTGTGCAGTCTCTGGGATAGGTAAGCATGTCCTCCCCCCCCCTCCATTATGTTTTTAATGGCAAAGTGCTCTATTACTTACTGTCCCTTTCCTATGCTATGTACAGACTACTCTGGAAGAAGTTATTATTTGTTTAATAAAGATAATCAAAGTTTGGGAACTGTGTAACATAGCCTGTATGTACTGCAGTAATAGAAATGAGGACATCTTTCTTTGAGTGTGGAAAAGTCAGCTCTTCTACAGTAAATGTATGAGGATTTTTTAAAATAGATTTTGGTACAACAAAACATTGCATAATCACAAAATTGTATTGAGGATAGGAATATTTCTGTTTTTTGTACACCTAAATATGTATTTTAAACTAAATATGTATTGAATATAAACTAAAAATGTAGAAAAATCTATGATTTTTATATCTTTTTTATTCCTCAAGAAGCTACCCAGACAGCTTCTTTACTGCTTGCAGTTTTGTTGTCAGTTGTACAATATTTAACCTTTCAAGATGTGCTGCACAATACAACCTGTTTTGTTCTTTACTAATATTAGCTATGTTAGATAGCCGACTAGTATCATGTTGTCCTCTAGATGTCAAAGCTGTGGAGTTTATTTTGTTGGCACTGTCGAGCCATTGAGCAACACCCTTAATGTTCATATTCACACCCAGTCACTGGGACTTGGTGGCCAGAGACATTGAGGGGGTTGTGACCTTTGCCAGATCTTGCAGATTAATAAATGATCTGAGGACAAAAGAAATAAAGAAGGGAGAAACTGTCAGCAAGCTCAAATATTATATCTTCCTTTCTAAATGACTTTCAACTCTTTAATAAACTCTTTAATAAAATGGTCCTGCGTAATAACACGTTGTGGATCTTCATAGCCCGAAATCCAAAGTAGTCGGACTATTTAGAAGTAAAAGGAGCGGATGTTCTTATTTTTCCTTCAGAGTGCCTAAAAGTGCCGATTTAAGCCTTTCTATATTCCTCTGAAGTACAATCATTTACTATCTTCAGGCTGTTTTCATAACCATTTATTCAAACACCTCCACTCTCACGTACAGTAGTTTCTAGTTCTCACAGAATTCCCAGCACAGAGACAGCTCACACACGGGCCAAGCCCACCCCATGGGCGGTGCTTAGGGAGTGAGTGACAGACAGACACAAGTGGGAGGGCTGGGTTTAAGAGTGGGCGGTCCCTACCTAGTGAGGGTTTGCTGCAGCGTGTGTGGAGTGTATCAGTGTGGCAGAGACCTGCCGTGTAGAAAGCTGGTGTGTGTGCATACATGTGCGTGTGCACACATACACACACACACACACACACACACATGCAGAACAGTGCTGGGACTACAGGTCTAGCAGGACAATGAAGCAAGAGAGCAGAAGTTTAAGAGGAAAACATTTCTTACAGCATGGTGAGTCGGGGGTTTAACACTGCTGGGGTTTGGGGGGGTGAGCTGAACTGAGCTATGCTGAGCTGCTGATGACTTTACCTTATGGGGCAAGGGGGTTAAGGGGGAGGGGTGTGTGTGTGTGTGTGTGTGTGTGTGTGTGTGTGTGTGTGTGTGTGTGTGTGTGTGTGTGTGTGGGTGTGTG
>QMIH01000263.1:493737-537209 GCA_003987875.1 Clarias batrachus | reverse complement strand
TGGTTCGAAGTCTGTGTGTGTGTGTGTGGGTGTGTGTGGGTGTGTGTGTGTGTGTGTGTGTGTGTGTGTGTGTGTACTGGAAAACTGAAAAGTTGCCCTTCAGTGAGCTTGTGTTATTCATTAAGAATGTGAGACTAAGTGTACCTGCTGAGATGCAGTTGGTTCGAAGTCTGCATGTGTGTGTTTAAGAGAGAGAGAGTTTATTAAAATTATAGTATTAATTATAACTCTGCGTGCATAAGCCATGTTTTTTGTGTTGTGCTGAATTATAGTGCAGAACATCTGTTCATATTTTCAGTTTTCTCTGGATTCTCTGTCCTTGTTGCAGGTAACAAAAAAATCCCCTCTGGCTAAACTGGGGAGTCAGCATGGAGGTGTGTGTGTGTGTGTGTATTAGTTTGTTACTGCAGCTGTTCTTTGCTGTGCCTTTCTCTTTTCTCTAGACACTGGTGTAGGTCAGCAGAGGAGCCGGTCCTGCAGAGGGGTGTGTGTGTGTGTGCATAATATACCGTGCTACAGTGATGATTTCAGCTTTTGCTCGCTGGCTCTTGACTTTATCTCTAATGGCTTCCTAGGTCTGTTCAGGACAAGTATGAAGAGACGTCTGAGAAGTGTACTGTGTATGAAAGTGCGTCCTGACCTGCCAGTGCAGTAGATCCTGATTACATCACCAAGTGACACAGGCTGAAAACTGTAGCAGCGGTAGTAACTGGGTTACATTAATGACTTAGTCATTTAGTACTAAATTTGGTTAATTAATACAGGACAGGGGCATGTCTGTGGTGCTAGCAGTTGTGCAGAAAATTGATTGTTCAAAAACAAGACGAATTCTCCCTGTAATTTAATGGATTCATACCGGACGATACAGTTGAGCGGTTTTCAGTACAGTGGAACCTCGGCATACCAGTTTCATTGGTTCTGGAGGCGAGTTCATGAGGTGAAAGTTTGTATTGCCATCCGAATTATTTTTTTTTTTTATGTAAATAATTCGTTCTAGCCCCCCAAAAATGTTACCAATATATCAATTTTCAACACTATATTAATATTTTTGGAAATACATTTAGAAAAGAAATGTAAATGAAAAAATGGTAAAATATGAAATAAATAAAGAGCGCATGACAAAAATGCCTCGTATGCCAATGCAAATTTCTTGCAAAATTTTCATTCCTGACGCGAAAATTGAGTTTGTTGGAATACCTGGAAAGACCAGCTTTATATCTCTGAACACGCACTGTTTATCATGTACTGTGAACACAAGTGGTGGTGATGAGGATGATGAACTGCCACAAGCTCCTCCTACTACCTATTTATTTATTCATTCATTCATTCATTCATTCATTCATTCATTCAGTTGTTGATTAGAAATGGACACCTAAACCCCAAGTGGGGATCAAGCATACAATGTAAAAGTTTCATGATCTCCTGATTGAACTGGGGTTTGGATGCCTCTAGTTTCCGGTTAGTTCTCGTATCTTGCCCAGTGGAAAAGTGATGTAAGTACCTCAGTACTTTGTTTGTCTTTGTTGGAGGACAAAACGTGTGTGGATTTAATTAAATCTCCTGTTCTAGAATGATGTTAGTTGATATTGAACTAGAGCCTGGAAAAGAGAAAGAAAAAAAAGAAGACAGAGAGCAAGAAATTATGTGTGTGTGTGTGTGTGTACTCATGGTGGTATGAATACAATGATGAGTGCGTTAATCAGTATAACTCAGTTTAATGGACTCGTAAGCCAGCAGAGAGCCCGAGGAAACACCGCAGTCCTGGCTCTCACTAATGCTCTTCTCGTCAGAGGAAAAGGAACTAAACAGAAACAAATGCTTCTATAAAGTCACGTCTGACTCTCATTCAGGCTCGAGCTGTTTCTCATGATGTCACTGCCTTTAAATAGGCGCCTTTTGTTCAGCACTGCTTTTAACTTGTGTGTGTGTGTGTTTTTTTTTTTTTTTTTAAGCCGGATTTGGGATTTTCAAATGTGATTTTAGCACGTTCCTCGGCCCGTAACCCGCATTGCTTTCGGTTGAGGTGGTCGAAGGGCCAATGGGTTATCGAGTGACTGTTTGAAGAGTTAGTGTTTCTGGTATTATGTGAGTGTGCATGTTTACTCTGAGGACAGAGATAAGGGGTCTGACTCTGATCTCAAGGTGGAGGTCATGCATTCAGTGTTACTGGTTAACCCATCAGAGAAAAGTCTGTGAATAAGATTATTTTTATTTTTGGAGACATTTATACGGGGAAGAAAATCAAGCAGTACTGTTTAGAGCACAGGCACATGTGTTTGTCAGAGCAAACCTCTGTGATAAAGTGCTTCGCCTGTGTGTGTGTATGTATGTATATACGTATGTGGGAGTATACCAGAAACCTAACAGAGCAAGTTTCGTGAGTTTTGGAATTTAAGCGAGAGTGTGTGAACGTGTGTAGCAGCACAGTCGTGAAACGGGCTGCTGTTTATTTTGCCATGCTGCAGGAATGTTCTCGATCAGTAACTGCTCAGTGTGGTGTGAAAAGCACGATTATGTTTCTCTCCCTTCGCTCTCAGTTTCCTCTCGAACATATACTACTCATAGGTGAAAAGGTAACCAGATGTAAGGTGCTAGAATCCATTCATTTGTCACTTGCTCGTGCGAACATTGGGTATGAGTGATATCTTGAGCAATACCGCTCCAGTGCAAATGACTCTTAACCTTTACTATATAAAACGAGGCATATACCACTGACCGTGTGTAGCGACGTATAGACCGAAATAGTCTGGCATTTCTGAAAATATCCTGCAGCGCTGATCTGTGTGCAATCTTGGAGCGTGACGTACAGTACATGCCAGGTCGAAGTGCATCATGTAGCAACAGTCAGAAAGGAAGTCGCGCCTTCTGTTTTACTGACAGGGAAAATAAATTTGACACAGATGGTGCGGTGATCTTGATGGACATGTATGGGATTTGTCCCCAAGACTAGCCCCATCACCTGTGAATTCCTATTCCTCAACTCCAAGTGACTACGAAAAAACTATTTGCTAATAAATCAGTAATGAACTGTATGTTCACACCTTTCTATCAGAGCTTCCACCCTTTCAGACATTTGAGCTACAGTAGCTCTTCAGATCGGACTATACCTGCCAGCCTTCTCTGCTCTTCTCTTCGCTTGGCCACCCATGACCCTGTCACCAGTTCACTGCTTTTCCTTCTTTAGACCACTTTTGGTAGGTACTGACCACTCCAGTGCATGAACATCTCACAAGAGCTACAAGAGCTCACAAGAGCTGGAGTTGCTCTGATCCAGTAGGTAGTCTAGCCATCACAATTTGGCACTCAAATCCATACACTTGACCATTTCTTTCTGTTTCCAACACATCAACTTCAAGTGTTCACTTCCTAATATATTACACCCACGTTTTTTGTTTTTACCTAAAAGCTGGAAATTGAATCGAGATTATGATAAAACCTATCAAATGGTCTTTGCTTCTTTCTCAATTTGATCACAGCTCATTATAGGATCACAGCTCGTGATCTGTGAGCTCAGCCTCCTGTTGCTTAAGGTTACGTTGTGCCATCCTGCTGAGTTCAGCCCAGACATGCAGACTCGCACAGGCCAGCTTTCTGCCAACAGAGACACTGTTTACAACAGCAGAACCTGACTTTATCTATCTTCGGCGTCCAGCCAAAAGCCCATTTTCTTCTTTTGTGTTACTTCCTCTCGCTGTATGAAAAGGCTTTAATGTTAATGAGCTGGTTCTGATGTTCTGTAGTGTTCTGAGGATTTGCTCTAAAGCCGTGTTTGTAAGGTCTGTTATCCTCTAGTTAATTCAGTCTACAGGTTTAAGTTTCAGCAAGAGACTGATTAAAATTAGCTGAGATTATTTTGAGGAGGCAGTTTGAAGCAGTGGAGACTGTTGTAGTGTGTGTGTGTGTGACTGGTATGTGTATAGCCAGATCATTTCCAAATGCCATCTTCCATTTTCTCTTTTTTTTCTCCATACGATTTAGTGGTCCGATCACAAGGCAGATATCTGTTCCCTCTCAGCTCTTGCATGTGTTTCGAATGTGTCTTCATTGCATTTCGTGACTAGAGAAAGACGCCAGATCTTCCCAAAGCAACACAGTGTCTCTTTCAAAAACATCGCCAGCGTTCAAGCAGTCAAGAGCTGGAAAGAAAACCCTCGGAAGGAGAGTATTAATAGGTATTGAACAGCTTTTATTGACTTTAATCTTTTCAGGATGAAATTGTCAATAGGAGGTTATGCAGCGTTTTCTGGAGCCTCCGCTCAACTGAACACATTTCATGTGCTTTCATCGACCATCAACGGAAAGGAAGGCTTAACTGAACACCGTCTGTTTGGGCATTTCCTTAAACACGTACAGCTCTCAGGAGTTCACACTAGTGACAACACTGTGTGGCTTATTTAGTGTTTTTGAAGTCAAAGGAACACATGCTTTGTTTATTTATTTATTTATCTTCATTGTACCAGACTCGCACATTACACACACAACACACATTATCATATACATTGACAAAATAAAACTATCAGCGTTAACGCTGTCATCCATGTAAAACTGTGCACTTAGACATTTCCCGAAATAACAATATTTATTAATAATATTAATATTAATGATAATAATAATAATAGGAATCAAAATGAGAAAATTGGTTGATTCATGAAGTAACAAGCAGAGTTCATGCTCAACTGAAAGAAGTGTGTGTATGAGAGGAATCTGTGTGCATAAAGATTAAGAATTAATTTAATCTACAGTACTGTGCAAACGTCTTAGCATTATCTTTAGTACAAATCTTGCTATACATGGTTCTTATGTCTGCATTATCATGTACAAAACCATTCAAAATTACCAAACATAATTATAAAATGAATAACTAAATAACAGAATTACAGAAGATTTGCATGCCGGTAAAGAAAGCGACATATTACATGACAGAACAGTTTTCAGATGGAAACAAACAAACCTAATGCATGCTCTTGGGCTTAGCATGAAAATAGAAAGGAGTGAGTGTGACAAAGTTACCAGAAGAACTCGTGTCAGATTCTCCAGCATGCTCAGTAAAACCTAACAGCAGTTTTACTTATGAAACTGCTCAAATTCTGTATCTAATGATACAGATTATTTTTAACACAATCCAGATATGGACTGTGTTTATTTTAAAACTTTTGCACAGTTCTGAAAGTAAAACAGCTCTTACGTTTTAATTGGGGAATGAGTTTCCAATATTAGGAATATTTGTTTTAGACATTAGGTCTGAAAATTAGGTGTTTTTTCAGTGTTGTATAGTAGTAGTTTTTCAAATAAATAAAAACGGATACTACCTCAAAAATAATCGCAAGATGTACTGTATATCTTTCAGTGTTCCAAATATGAATCATTAAAATAATAATTTTATATATATATATATATATATATATAATGGTAATAAAAGATGATAGATAATGTTGAACACATTCGGTCTGGAGTAACGAAAGCTTCACTGAGATCTTCCATGTGCTTCTGATGAGCTGTTAAAGACTATCAACAAGGTCACATGCGCACAGCCATGTGCTTCAGCTGACTTTCTCAGCCGACGTACAAGAGGCAGGCTGCTAAAGACCTGAGTCATCAACCCGTTCTTTCCACCCCTTCTGGACGATCAATAACCACAAAGGATGGTTTAAACTCGCGGGACCGTTCCAGACGTCGATAGATCGACTTTAGAGCTTTTGCAACGTGTTTAGTCTTCTCAGCGCTTTTATAATTTTTTTTTTAGTGTTTTCTTGACCACCTGATTCACACCAGAAATGTGTGAATGTTTCCCAACGTCTCCATTTCCTTTTGTGGAAAAATAAGAGCTTGTTTTTAAAGTCGAGGTGTTGTCTCTGGTTTTAAGCAACATCGTCTGTCTGTAGGCACTGAACAGGTATATATAAAACATTTGCTCCTATGTAACGAAAGCCTGGGTTACTGTGACAGTTCAACAGTTTACTATTTTATTAAGTCTGTAGAGTTTTGCTTCACTGTTTCACGGTTCACTGTTTCTGTACAGCAGATTAGTGGAGTAAAGAAGACTAGAAAGGAGTAAAAAGAAGTAAAGGATAGAAATCTTTCAATGTTGTTCCATAATCAACCATTTGGAAGTTTAAAGTTCTGTGTAATCCACTCAGTGTTTACTAAACAATGAGCCTGTTTTAACCGAATTTCCCAATGTACATTTCATCTTAGATCCAGTGCAATTCTAGCCTGGGAAATCTTTTTATAGTGCACAAAAATGCAAGTACAATGACATCAGAAGTTTGATCATTTCCTAGATGCATCAGTTCAAGGCCATTCGAAACGAAAAAAAAAAAGAATGTTTATTTAATTAAAATGACCAAATCCTGAGTGTTTGTTAATGAAAGTAATGTTGGATCCACCCTGTTTAATCAATACACAGTTAAGCTAATTTGTGCTTCCTGTTTTGTATAAAGCCTTCCAACTTCGCCCTTCGAACTGATGGCTAAGCAAAACGTAGCGTGTGTATTAATAGTTAATGTGTATACGTTTATTCTTCTGACTTTGTTGCTTCTTTGTTTTAGCTGCAAGGTTAATATACTAACATTTGCATGCTTAATAGATAGTTAAGTTATTACATATAAATATTATACACGTGATTATTTTTTCCACCATTGTAGCTTCATGCATCATCAACATTACTTTCAAAAGGCATGAAAAAGAAACACTGCATGATTTCACTTCCTGTCCAGTTAGTCACTTAATACTTCCAGGGGTGTAAGGCACTTTTAAATGACTCAAATATTTTTGGAAATGTGGATGACCTAGGATACATTTTCGGCGATAATTAATTTTCCAATAGCTTTTTCCTGAAGGTCCCGTCCTTTGTTCCTCTGAACTAAATACTGTTAGTGAGTTAGCAGCAGGAAGGGCAACTGTGCATGAGCGAGGGTTGCAAATTAGGAAGTAAGCCAGCTTTTTGACGTTTTTTGATGAATGTTCGAAGGAGGTAAATGTCTGATTCATCCTTACAGGAAGTAAGGCAGATTTAACCTGACTGACAGTGTGTGACCTTTCCACTCATTGGAAGCTTTCGAGTTGTAGATCAGTGGTTGTGTCCTGGACGTAGCATGACTTGTGCTTCTCTTTACCAACATAAGAACACTGGGTCTTACCCAAAATCCTGGAAATATTCATTCTCTCTCTCTCTCTCTCTCTCTCTCTCTCTCTCTCTCTCTCTCTCTCTCTCTTTCTTCTACTTTTACAGACCGGTTGGTTCATTCTGTCACTTGCGTTGGGGTGAAAGGTTGGATCCCTTGTGTTTTCCCCCCAACAAAATGCCTGTTGCTGTGTTTGTCCATGTTTGTGTGCGCGCTTATGCGCCCATTGGACAGAACAGTCTGTCAGTGTGTTAGTTCACAACTGCCAAGGATAAGCGTTTCTCCACCCATTCGAGATCATTTTAATTCCCCAGAAAACTCAGCAATAGATTCCTGCCAATATTGCAGCACAGTTGACTCACTATTTGCATCTTAGCTTGTTTTCACCTATATGCACCGTCCATTTCATTTGAACAGAACCCTGATGTGATTTGTTTGGGGAGGTGAGAACACAAGCAATCATGTTACGGATAAGCCCGGCATTTCGGGCTCAAACTGAGCCAAAGGACAGAGACGTAGTGCTGCTGACATTGATACAAAAATGTCATAAACTAAGCGTGCACAGGCTGAAGCGCTCTCAGCGCGACATCAAGCACCAGGGTTTGCACCAGGAAGGAAAGCTGGAGTAAAATCTGTGCCAAATCAAATATTTCGATCAGATGATCTACTTTGGCATCCCTTAACAGGAGTGGCTGAAAGAAGACGATGATTTGTATGTTTGTTATACATTTTTTTTCAGCACTGGGTTTGTTTTCTTTGCCTGACTTAGTAAAATTTGCTCATCTTTATCCATTGCTGTATCTGTTGGTTGAAAGAGACTGTTTTAAGTCCTACATGATCTTCAGCCAACTTTTAATGTGTAGTGTCAGACAATCCGAACCAAATAATTAACAAACCAGGTAAGTCCAGATTTGGCCTAAGGAGTATAAGATGCGTAAGCAGCATGCTCTCAACACATTTAAAAGGGATGACGCTCATTATTTTGTTCATGCAATTTAACTTTTGTCATTTATTTTCCTCTGATTAACCAAAGCCATTAGTCATTATTTTTAGGCTTTCAAGCTAAAGAGTATTTTTGTGCCTTTGCCGTGTGACACGTTTTGGGGGTTAACACAGTTACACGGTAAGGAGCATCACTGCACCCCGGGGAGCAGATGATGTGATTGATTATTCATTGGCCCGAGCGTGGCCTTTGGAGACAGGATTAGTTAAGTAATCTAATATGGCGCTGTAGTGGTAGGCCAGTCTGTCGGTCCATTAGAGGCCAGATGCTTGATTACATGCCGTGAACCCGGCTAGCCTGAGGATCATTACGGAAATGGTCCGGTGCCACGTACAGCACCAAAAAAAAGGAAGAAAAAAAAACAATCGGCTTTTAACTCCTATCATCAAAAGCCAAGACAGGCTCTCGCGCATGTGTTTATTGTGGAACAGTTGGGTTTACTTTCATGCTGGAGCTAGTGATCTCAGGCTTTTGGTGCATGAACATGCAGTGAAATGTAGACCAAACCAAACCACAAATCCTCAGAGATTCATTCGCACCAAAGACGCAGTGACAGTGAGCGTGCACACACACGCACACGAAAGAGTCCACATTTCCCATTCGTTTATGACGAAGTGTATTTACTCTGTCAGCATAGCTACAGAACTTCATAAAATTATGCTAACCCTAACCTGTCCAATCTGATGCGCCAGTACCACTGAGATTAAAGAAACGAACCGGAGCAGTGATGATGGAGAGAAATATCTGTGGAACATTTCAAATCAGGAGAACATGCCCTACTCACTGGAAGCCAGGTCTAAATCGCTCTCCATTCGACTCTCGCTCTTTGACAGGAGACTCTGATTGAGAGCGGGGAGCGGGATCAGCTTGCTGATTAGATTTTCAATGTATTCTTTGTAATGAAAAAGAGAAAAGAAGCTGGTAGCAATGGAAAATGAACATCGAGGAGGAATGTTGTATATTTGGCTTTCTCTCGAAAAATGCTTTCACGCCGAGTCAGAGCCGCGATAAAGCGTTTCCTTCCCGGATAATTAGTTCACAGCCTGCAGTTTAATGAGCGTGATTCATGAATCAGTTCTGTTTTAGCACCGGTGCAGGAATGTTTAAAAAGAGTGATGACTTTTTTAAACATTGGGCACGTGTTTGCGTTAAATGTGCGCTTGTGTGTTATAACATGAGCTGTAATGTAATATACTGTACAGTAAGAGGAATACCTGTCTTTGTTTATTAGATAATGATCAACTGGCTGCATGACACAACCCATCATTGATTACTTTCCTCTAACGGCACGCTCAGTTGTGTTTTATTACTTACTAATGGGTGAAGGATTCCTTTAGACACTGTAAGCATTGTTTTCCCCCATATTGTTTACGGCTAATGTTTCCTTCTCTCCTTTTTTTTTCCCCCCACAAATAAATATTGATTAGATATCTAAAGTGAGGAGGTAGAGCTAGTGTTACAGCAACGTCCATTACTCCCTTCAAAGATGAGTGATCTTATTATTTAGCGTCGCAGATTGTAAAGGCATCTGATGGAATAGGTCAGAGTTTCAAATGGCTTTAATTCAGCAGTGGTGCACCATATGGGGATGAAAGAGAGAGAGAGAGAGAGAGCGGATGGCTTGAATGAATGTGTCTTAGTGATGGTCTGAGATAGGGATCAGTGAAGTGTATGGGAAAAGGATGTGCACAGTAATGTAGACGGAGATCTAAACCTAATGAAAGTTTGCTGAAATGCAGAGAGGGGGAAAAAAAAGCCGGAGGCGCCTGTATAGAATTTCTGTCACATAATTGTTTGTCTATTGTGTATCTATTTTTATACCTTATGTAGGTAAAGATAAGTATATAATTGCTATTTTGTGTAATTACATAATTGCGTGTGTTTATTGATTGACATTTTGTCTTACGTCTTACTTTTGTCAGTACGTTTGAGTGTTCTTTTGTTCCTGACTGTACAAAGTTTAACCACCTGAAATAATAACTCTCATAAACACACACGCACATGCTTAACACACGCACATGCTTACACGCTGACACTGGGGCAATTCAATTGGAAAACAGGACTGGCCCAAGCTTTTAAACAACTTCCTCCCATCAGTCTAGCAAGAGCAAGCCTTTCAAAAATGACCTGATGTCTTTGTCTTAACTCATCAACCATTAACGTGTTAATCGATAACAGGGTTTTGTCAATGAGTACTTGACGTGTGAGATTCATTTTATGAACCGGTGTGTCGTCGAGTCTTGGGCTTTATTGATGGAGCTATACATGTTTCCATCAGGAAAGCACAATGGTGGTACAGTGTGTGCGTTATCTCCAATGTTGTGTCTGTGTGTGTCAGACTGTCTCTCTCTCTCTCTCTCTCTCTCTCTCTCTCTCTCTGTCTCTCTCTCTCTCTGTCTCTCAATCAGCTAGTACTATAGACACCTGTAGGAACGTGACCTCCTTCAGACTGTCCTGATTTTAAAATGTAGTGCAGTTAAAGTAATACAGAGAGGCCTCTTTTCACCTTATATGTCTGTGTGTTGCATCTTTGAAAAAGAGTATTCTTTTAAATTAGCAAAATAGTTTTATTTTGATGCTGGCAAAGAGAGGTATGTGTTGACTAAAGCACACCAATACGGTATTTTCTAATCTCTCGATCAGGTACAGCTCCAGCTTTTGATCTATGTTCAGCTCCGGTTCCTCCAGTGGAAACCTGTCTAAAGTTCCCGTGTCCCTGGAATAGCGCATAGACCGGAGACAGACGTGGTATCAGTTCATCGTAATCTTGAAGATCAGGCGTTCTGCTTCCACCTGAGCCAACCTCTAAGAGCAGCGTCGTCTTATCCTCCTCCAGCCTACATGACTAACCACTCAGGCGTTTAAGAAAGAAAGTGAGCACACGCTCTAAAAATAAACAGAACAGCGGTTAGTGGGCAGGCAGAGCAAAATAGATTGTTTGGGGTAATTAGCCTCCAGATGCCTGGGTGCTGCAGTGGTAGTGTAAGAGTATGATTAAAATAGTGTTTTGTGCAAGGATATGCATGACTATTGATTAAGATAAAGGCTTACAGAGAACGAGAGAGTTTCGTTTTGTTCTGAGGCAAACCCATGGGACTAGTTTTACCACACAGGCTAATCCTAATATATAGTCTCTCTCTTCTATCTGGCAGATGGCTTCACAGAAAGACAGGGAGAATAAAAGTATGGTGGACGCACCAAGAGATGTCCTGCCAGAAACAGCTCAGACGGTTTGTGTCGGACAGCGAATCGTGCTGTTATTCACCCAAGTTTGTTAACAATGATGGTGTCGCAGGTCTGCAATCAGTAATTGTTTCATGGCTTGTCTGCATAACAATGCCTGTCGTAGGCCATTTTATTTCAATAGGCTTATTTATGTCTCTCAAGACGCAGCGAGGGCAAGCCCTCGTCTTTAAACAGCGCGGTATTTAGAATGATCTACAGCAGGATATTAGGTGAAAGATGTCCAGTCAAACGCAGTCGGCTTACTCATTGTTTTCAGTTAGCGCTCTATCCTGGTCAAGGTCACAATGGGTCTGGAACCAGTCACAGGAGGAGGGGAATAAATATTGAAGTGTGATGGTGTAATCAGTCATTTCCAAGGTTTTCTGAAGTTTATTCCCAAGTGTTTGAAGCAGTCACATAATGTATGAGATGCATTAAGGTAATCTTTACTAATTTGGTATGTAAAAAAAAAACATTATAGGTTCTGCTTATAACATACCTTTCCTTTTTTTCCACTTTTTATGTGAAATATTGGGATTAGAGCTGTGAGATTTAATCGGTTATGCAGTTTAATCGATCTATTGTTGGGGTCCGTTTTTGATTCAGAATAAACTCTCACTTGGGCCAAACATGACTGAAATTTGATGAAGTCTTTGATGAAAAATACACCACAGCGTTAGCAAGAAAATACAGACCGCTTGCATCTTCAGGAAATGCTTCTATTTTCAAGAGTATCACGTTATTTTTATATCTGTCGCCTATTGGATTGAAGCAGATGATTGGCAGGAGAAAAAGGTCGTCACTGTATATTTATTTGCAATCTTGTGCCTATTATGACACGATATCCCTTTATAGGGCAGGAAGTAGAAACCAGAATGAACAAAATGGGGGAGGGGCATACTGCGCTAGTCGAATGGTATAAAGAGATCACTAAATATTTTGGATGTGGTCCTTGTGTTTAAAAAGAGAAGCAATTTTACATGATTAAATGTTTGTAAATACATAGGTATAAGTAATACCTTGTCCTCAAGGAAAGGGCGTGCTGCGTGCTTATTCATTGTCTTCTCATAATACTGTGCTGTGATTGGCCGGTTAAGATCCTGTCTTTTGTGCAGCTGTTAACTCAGATTTAAGTGTTAGTGCTGTTGCTTATAGCTGTTGTTTATCAAACAAATGCACATACACTTCCCAGTGGCCACACAAAAATGAACTATGAAGTTGTCTTTACTATGTACTGTTAAACTGTAAAAGCAGACGGCAACAAAATAAAATGTGTTATCTTGCTCTGCTTCCCGTGACCACACACAGAAATTCGTGCCTACGAGTTCCGGTCATTTAAAAATAAAAAAATGCCCCTCGTTATGACCAACTACCTGTGGTGCTTGATAAAATCTCCTCAGGATTATCTGTTTATTCGATCCGAACAATCGTAAACACAAACACGCACCATAGACGTTTTGAGAGCTAGTAACACTGCCTCCTATTTAGAAAATCACTTCCTGACCTCCAGTAACAGCTCGCGCCACACAACGAGCATGGCCATGGAGTCAAATCAAAACTCACAAAACTCTGAGTCGAATCGATAGTCTTGCTGTGATTCACAGCTCTCGTTGAGAAACCAATACGGTGTCGTTATAAACAGTCAGTCTGTGTAAATTTAAATCAAGACACACGCACAAAAATGTGTCAAAAAAGGGTTTTTCGTTTTTATAAAGCAGTAAAATTGGTGAAAAACGTTTGTATAAGGACATTTAGTATGGCAGGTATTTGGCACATACTTTTCACAACTGCTGGTTAGGGGCTCACAGTTCCACCCATTTAACATCCATTATATAATTTTGGGAATTTCCTCATGCAGAGTATTAACATAATAATACTCAGGAGGGCGGGGCGGATAACAGGTTTTCTCTCCAGCTTTGAGGACACATTTAATCAAATCCTCAATTTTAAAAAATACAGACATGTCTCTCTTCTTCCACAAACCACTGATTGACTCATGTAGTATCAAGTAATCAGTTATATTTCTTCGTTTTTTTTATTTTTATTTAAAATGTATTATTACACAGTTTATTTTTATTTTAATAGACATCATGAATGTCACTTTGTTGATTTGATTTTATAGCATTTAAAAAGACTTTTATTTTGAGAGCGATCAATAATTTTCATCCCGTTTTTTTGAAATCTCTGTACGCGTGTCACCATAACGCTCTCGGTTCAGTGTGCGGTAGCATATTCCGATTAGCTTTAGATTTTTACCTGAACCCGTACTGGAAGCTAACATGTGGAAAGGAGCGATTTGAGATTTGGCTTTTGTTGATAGGTTTGATTGGAAATTCAATCACACTACTAAACTGTGGGTCTCTTCTTAAAGTGTGTGTGGAGGGGTTTACACGCATATCTGTTTTTCCGGAGGATCTACATGTTTGTACAGATGTGCCCTTTAGTGAGGCTCTGCACTGAAGTGTTTTGGTTGTCACTGGGACAGTTCTGATATATATTTTTTTTCCTTCCTGCTTACTGCGTGTTGATGCATAGACATATACATGTGTGTGTTTGTGTTCCCAGGACTCTGAATCTCTGGACAACTGCATCCAGGGCACACTCGCGGCGCTCTACCCGCCGTTCGAGGCCACCGGTGGCACCGTGCTGTGCCAGGTGCTGGATGTGGTCGAGTCATCGTACCGCGGAGACGGCCTGCGCTACCTCATCGACTTCCTGGTCCCCGCCAAGCACATTCTCCAGAGCATCCAGCAGGACGCATGCGTGAGTGACGCACTGCCCGTAGTGCCGCGAATTCCTTCGTAGTTACTCAGAGTGCTTTTATCCTCTTTGTCATGTGTTATTTGTTTTGATTCCTCAGTTGTAGTGCACTCACTCACTCACTCACTCTCTGTTCAGTCGTGTAGTGTCATGCCTTTGATAGCACTGTAGTGTGTCATGTTTGGTTAGGTGAGCTGTTGTGCGTTTACTCATAATGTGGGCGCAGTCAGAGCACAGACAATCGCACAACTCTGACAAAGGACTCGGGAATCCACCAGCCTCATTGTTTTTTTTCTTTTGGCAGTGGCTTTATGTTTTGGAAATCTGAGAACCGTCCTACCAAAGTAACATCAACACTTCAAAGACGAGGGGTTTTTCCTATTTTCTCATTCTCACTTTCTCACACGGGCACACACACAAGCTTCAGGCCATGGTCTCATTTAATGTTGCTGCATCGGTGTTGGCAACGGTGCAGGCTGTACACTATATATACACCACACACGTGACCTAGATGTATCACTTACCACTTGTATTGGACACAGGAGTGTCACGGGAGTGTATCTGCAAAGGCTGTATAGTGAAACCTGAGAGAGTTTTTTTCTTTTTTTTTCATCAATGCCTCCAGTACAAGTTGAATTTTGTACAGCTTTTCAAGTGTTTTAATTTTTTTTTTTTTTTTTTTCTGTGTCTGGCTGTTGTTGACTTAACAAGGAAAAAACACCCTGGCATGAGCATCACGCTTTTACTTCTCTATAAAAAGAAGTCACCAGTTCATGCAATCATCAGTTGTTAAATTTAATATTCATCCAGGCAGAGACATACAGCAAAACCTGCAACACTCAGTGACGTGAGCATACGTGAAGTATTTCTCTACAGTATTACACAAGATCAACTCTCCGGTTACATTAAAATTCTCTGTTGGTCCCATCAGCACTTTCCTTTCAAGGCTACTGTCTCTGTGCTCAGTTTCTTAAAGAGACTGATTACCAGTGATGAGACACGGATTCATCAATCGAAGCCTGAGAGTAAACGTAAAACATCCTCAATCACCATCCAAGACAAAGTTCAAAAGTCAACCTTGACCTGGAAAATTCATCAGTGCGTACAGTTTTCTCTGATTCACGAGAGCCAGTATTGGAACATTATCAGGAAAAAGGAGGACCGCTATCCAAGTGTGTCGCAATCTTGCTCGGCGATGCACGTCCGCACACTCCTGCCCACACACTGGAGAAGCCTCGCTTTGTGGTGATGAAGCATCCTCCGTATAGTCCTGATCTCGCTCCATCAGACTTTCACCTGTTTAGTCCCATGAGAAGCAGCGCTACAAGGATGAAGGTTCAATTCTGATGGAGGGAAGACAGCAGTGCATTTCTGGCTCACAGCTCAGCCTAAAACATAAGTGAGCCTGTTGGACAAAGTGTATTGCAAAGGAGATTATATTAAAAAAACGATGTATTTGTTTTGACGGATATTTTTTAACTCGCCCTCGTACTTTTAAACTATTCTCAGAGACAGCTAGAGAAGTAACATTGATCACTGTGAATGTGACATCATCGTTAAGATACACAGCAACACATTATTATGACATGGTGCTTGGATTAATTTTAATAATATTATGATTAGCCATTACATAACCTCCACCGTTGCAAATAAAATGTTTCGTGATGAAAGAGTTTTAACTGTAGTTAATATCCTCGTAAATTATTTTCATTTCAGTTCAGAAATAACGTCGTCCATACAAAGACCCCTTCGAAGTTTTCAATCCATACGGTTATATTTTGTGCCCTCGCCCCCCCCGCCCCCATCCCCCCCTTTCATGATTGATGCTTCAGAACTAGATGTGAAAGGTTCTGCTGCATTTTAAGTCCGGTCATGTCTAGTAAATTTAACCTTCCAGAATTACAGCTTTCTTCCAATGTGTTAAATGAGAGCTCTGAAAAAGAAAAAAAAAAGTTTATTATTTTTTCAACATTAAGAATAAATACAATTTTAAAATATCTGCAAACTTGTGAGCAGCTGCATACTCGTACGTAGCTGTGTCCTCTACATACATTAAACACCACCTGGAGGACACAGTTAATTTCTTCTGCAAAATCGCTAAATCTCAGACAAAGGGACGGAGAGGAGTGTCGTGTTTCCCCGAGACCTCGTTAACCTTTGTAGTGTTCGCACAGGGGTGCTCCTAAAGGACCACGTTTGCTTTCAACCTCAAAAAGGTCAACAGCAAGAGCCTGAAAAGTTTTTTTTTTATTCTGGACGTCGTCAGTGCATCGCTGTCACATTGACCTGTGAAGCGGAGAAAGAATGACCTTTGACCCTGCCACACACACACACCTGTGAAGGAAGAGTGGGAACAGACCAACGGGGTGTGTGTGTCTGTGTGTGTCTGTGTGTGTCTGTGTGTGCGTGTGTGTGCGTGTGCGTGTGTGTGTGTGTGTGTGTGTGTGTGTGTGTGGCACACTAAGGGCAACTAAGGGCAAAGTGAACTAAAATGGAAATGACTTGACACTTGCTTGTTTATAGTCTTTCTTTTAAGTGTGGTTATTCCTCTTTTATGTGCGTGTGCATACGAGTGTCTTTCAGCGTATCCTTGTTTCCCATGCAAGTGAAATCTTCCATTTATTTTTTATTTAATTTTCTGTAATATTTTAAAGGTTCTGAATACTGTGCGGTAGAGATATGGGAAAATTCGATTCAATTATGAATCGCGATTCTTTCGTGTGTTGATTCACACCGGTCAATAGGCCAGTGATGTAAATCGGCTGTTTCCTAGCTTGATCAGTCATGACCGATCAGCCTTGGACAGCATCCATTTTTATCGCAATACATCATCAAAAGCTGTTCACGTTAAACGCCTCCGATCTGCCTTTTTTTCTGCATTTGAGGCGGCGTTTCTTTTATCCTATAGGCGGTGCATTCTGTTTAACTTGAAGTTAAATGTTAAACTATTTGAATAGTATTTGAATGCTGCACTTGGGTTTTTAAGTATGAAAACTTACAGTACAGAGCAAAAGTTTGGACACACCTTCTCATTCAGCGAGTTTTCTTTATTGTGTTCTTTAGCTCAAACGCGTCTCTTCTGCTTGTTGCCTGTCCTTAGCAGTGGTTTCCTAGCAGATATTCTAGCATGAAGGCCTGATTCACACAGTCTCCTCTTAACAGTTGTTCTAGAGATGTGTCYGCTGCTAGAACTCTGTGTGGCATTGACCTGCTCTCTGATCTGAGCTGCTGTTAACCGCCGATTTCTGAGGCTGGTGACTCGGATGAACTTCCCCTCCGCAGCAGAGGTGACTCTTGGTCTTCCTTTCCTGGGGCGGTCCGCATGTCAGCCAG
Organism: Clarias batrachus; assembly: GCA_003987875.1. Taxonomy (NCBI): domain Eukaryota; kingdom Metazoa; phylum Chordata; class Actinopteri; order Siluriformes; family Clariidae; genus Clarias; species Clarias batrachus. Next base: position 519,764 of record QMIH01000263.1, on the reverse strand, counting down.
TTTCTTTGTAGCGCTTGATGGTTTTTGTGACTGCACTTGGGGACACTTTCAAAGTTTTCCCAATTTTTCGGACTGACCGACCCTCATTTCTTAAAGCAATGATGGCCGCTCGTTTTTTTCCTCACCTTTTTTCTTGCCATAATACAAATTCAATCTCTTTGAATGAGAAGGTGTGTCCAAACTTTTGGTCTGTACTGTATATTATAAGGAACAGGCTACATTTAATTAGTCCTGTTCAATTTAACTGTGCAGCTGTAGCATAAAGCTGAGGTATAAAACCTTCAAGCTATTTTAAAGGTACAAGGTGTAACAAAATCAGAAAAATGTAACATGGAATCAGGATATTTATGGAATTGTGTGATACTTGCATAATCTCAAGATTAATCTAATAGACAATTAGGTATTATGATAATATCGTATCTGGTGGTGACCGGTGATTCCCATCCCTCCCGCGTTCTCTCTCTTTCTTGCTGCACCTGTGGTTAAAGATATGCCTCTTGGTCTGTCCTCCATACGAGGCGGTGTTTAGATCCCCATATAAAGGTGAATAAGGGAACTAGCAACCTGAGCACGGTGACTGCTCTGCGCATAAAAAGCTTTTTCATTCTCATCAGTCCATCCCCCGACCACCCGAATCCTGACATCCACCACTCGGTGACACACTAGACCGCATCCTCTGAAGCCTTCTCCACCCATCGCTTTGAAAGAAATCCGCCGGTCATTTTTGGCTGCCCAAGAATCCTATTCCAGGAAGGATATTTATGTCATGCATCACATTAACAGTGACAATGTTGCAGTCTCCTGGCAGGAACGTCCGAGACAAGTGTCGGGTGTCTCTTGACATTCCTGGACAGTTCTTCATTCATATAAATGGAATCAAAGAAATAATTTCATAGTGCCTTTGTCCCTACTCGTGTGATTAGTTTCAAGATGAACCTCATTGTTTAAGTTCTTCAAATAAAACACTGATGTTTAGTTTGTATTAAAGTAGAAGCAGCATTTAGGGTTATTACTGGATTATTCTGACATTAGTCCGCTCATTTCCTGCGTCTGTGCACGTAGACATATGATGACAGGTGATGCGTAAACACATTAGTCAGGAGGAAATAACATGCTATGCTTCATTAACCGTAACACACACATTCTTAGAAGATCTGTTTCTTATGAATTTCTTTGAAAAAACATCATCCTACCTCCTCGGGAAAAAAAACGAAACAATATCCTTAAAAAATTTATAAATGCATGTTTCAGAAATCATGAAATATCCTTTAGTTTTTACGTATTGAAAGACTTGTGCTCCACCAGCGCATAGTGGAACAGTGATATCAACACATCGCCTTTTTTTTTTCTTCTCTCTCTGCAGTTTCCGTATTGCGGTTTCCTGTTCCGTCACGAGGGCTGGCCACTGTGCGTCCACGAGAAGATCATAGTCCAATTGTCCTCTTTGGACAGACGCATCCTGCAGCCCGGTGACTTTTATCTGCAGGTGGCTCCGTCGCCAAGAAGCTCGCCACGCATCGCCCTCAAGTGCCTATCAGCGAACGGGCAGCATGTGGAGGAGCTGGAGATCCCGGAGTTAGCCTACACCACACTCTTCAGCATGGCCTGGCTGGACTCCATCAACCAGGAGAGGAGCGCAAACGGCCGCGTCACCCTGCAGCACTGCCTTTTGTCTGCCGATAATGACATTTTCAGGGTGCCTTGGGAAGACGTGGTGCATCCCGAGTTCATCAGCAGACCCCCAAAAGCAAGCCAGTTAGTTTTGGAGAACGGAAGCGTCGAGGATACCGAGGTAAAAGAGGCGCAGGAAGACCCTGCTTTCGAATCCGGGCATGGGATCTTGATCGACACATCCATAGCGGGTTCAGCAGACAGACGTGACCCGTGCAAGACAGTTAATCTTCTCCCTCCTCTGGAACAGGACAGCAGTGGGAGGAGCAGTGCTGCTGATGATTCCGAAGGTGAATATGTCGAACTCGCAGAGATCACGCTTCCTCGCTTTTCCCCACAGAAAGGCTCCCTGACCGAGTCTATAAGCATGAACTTCAGAAACCTACACAAACCACGGACTACAGGGCCTCAACAGCCCACCGCCGATGCCTTCGAGAGCTCGGAAAAAAGTGTCAGGTGTTCACAGAGTATGGTATGCGCACGACTGATCGAGGAGAACCTCACCGAGCCGTTTCCGCAGCAGACGCCCCCGGGTCCGCGCGGCGAGCGGCAGCGCGAACCAACCTCCTTCAAAGGTACATCCCTGACCGAGTGTGTGCCTGAGCATGAGCCTGTGACCGAGTGTGTGCCTGAACACTTGGACTGCATCACTACAGCACTTTGTGACTCGAAAACGAACAATTCAATGCATATTGTCGATGAATCTTTAACGCACCGTCTTACCCCAGAACCAGATTCTGACCAGCCTACGCTTAGTAACTCTACCACTGATGTAAAAACGAGTGCCATTGATACACAAAGTCATGTAAGTAGAGTTGAAACAGATAGTAACTCGAGTGACCGTGTTATTCAGCAGGACACTGGCGAACAGAACGCAGAGCTTGTAGCAGCTTCTGAGTTGGTTGAGCCACCAAAAGAGGCGCAGATAGAGGTAGAGGCTAGCATTGAAGCACAGACCGAGCCCAATCAGGATCAGACAGCTAGCCAGCTTGTAGCAGCTTCTGAATTAGTTGAGACGCCAAAAGAGTCGCCGATGGACGTAGACGCTAACATTGAAGCACAGACCAAACTCAAACAAGAATATCCTAGAGACCAGCCAGCTAGCCAACCAGCAGAATCTGAGAATATGTCCTGTGGTAGTCAGTGTGACAGTAAAAGCAACCTCGGTTCCTGTGATGGCGAGGAGTACAGGCCAGGGTCAGAGAGCCCCCAGGGGCACAAGGTAGACCGCGCCATTGTCTCCACACTGCCTGCAGAGGGTCACGTTACAGCCGTTCTTCCAGGTCACGAGAGGACAGAGCCATGTGAGAAGAAAGAAAGTGAGAACAGCAATTACGAATATGTAGATGCAGATATGAAGCCACCCAGAGATGAGACAGAGGGAGAACAAGTAACCGAGATGCAGTACGTGGATGATAGTGAAACAGGAGAGAAGGAAGTGGAAAGGGGGTCTGAGAACGAAGCGCGCACACAGGGAGTGGCTGTCGATATGGTAGAAGAAGCAACGACTCCACAAACAGGTTTGGTTAATTCCACACCCAAATCTGGCACAAGTGTAAGCACGACTCCAGGTCACGAAACATGCACCTCTTTAGGTACCGAGGAAAGAAAAGAAATGCAAGAAAGACAAAAGAAAGAGGTAGAGGAGGTTGAAAGTATGCAAATCGAGACCAAGGACTCTGAGGGTATTGGAATTATGGGATGCCCCGTGATAGAGAACGAGGCACCCACGGAAATTAAAACAGAGTCCGAGGTCTTTCAGAACCCTGGGGTTATATCAGGTGTGACGGTTGTACATGACAGCACACCCTCAGAGAAATTAATGAGTACACACACTGCAGATGCACTGCTGGAGGGAGTGAACATCTCTCCTGTGGTTGAAGTGGAGGAGAAGGAGGAGGTGAACGCAAGGGAGGAAGAAAGGATAGAGGAGCCGAGGCCGCAGGATGAGCCCGTGTCTTCTGTTAATAATACAGAGCTGGAAGCGAGAGAGGAGGTTCATCATCAGCAGAAGCAGGAGAAAGGTAGACGTCATCCTTTTTTTGTTTTCATTCCAAACCATCTCTCTCTCTCTCTCTCTCTCTCTCTCTCTCTCTCTCCTCCCTTCTTGAGTTGTCACATCCTCGGGACCCCATCCATACTACTTCCTATTGACCATGACTTCCCGCTTGTCCTTCCCTTAGCTCACACACTTTATTTCCTGTTGTTTGCTGGTGTATTTTGTAAGTTTTAATTATGCATCACTGTAAATTCGGTGTGCTTATCAGGTATTTTTGTTTTTCCCGCTTTATTCCGCCGGGTGTAATATTTTATGCTTCCACCTAAAACACAGCCTTCACCTAGCTCTGTTTACTTTAGAAACACGAGCATAAAGTGACAGTTCCCCCGCACCGATCCGGTCCCCGCGGGGAAACCTCAAGCGGCAGCTTACTGACAACCTACAAATGGCTCTCAAATGGCCCGTGCTGAAACCTGAAAGCCTTTCACTTCATCCGCTGTGAGTGAAAAAGCATGAAAGAAAGAAGGCTGTTTCTGCTTAAGTCGGGTCGTTTACGAGGACAGCCTTCATCACAGGTCATGTTCCGGTCTCTAGACAGTTCGCTTTTACATTTTGCCATATGTGGTAAGTCTTTTGAACAACAGCCAAGACTTAAGGAGAGTCCTGAAGGAAAGATCATGAGCAGCACTCCCAATGTCTCTTTATTTATTCATAATTCAATATCCTTTCTTTGGGATTTAATTGTATTTGCGGACAGTTATTGCCCCAAGCGGACGTTGACGGAAGATTCCGTGACCGTGTTTTGACTGGATTGGTGGTAGTGTCTCTGCTTTAGTGTAGTTACTTCTGTAGACTGTAAATAACTGATTGGTTGTTAGTAAAAACAGACTTTTGGAAACATCTGTAAGTAATGGAGCAATAGCTTGCATTGCTTTATCCATAGGAAATATAATAAACATGGTGCCGTCTTTAAGATTAAATATCAGTACACTATCACTTCTGTGTTTCTGTGTGGCGGGAGGGGATTGGGGGGTGTAAGCTTGGCTCCTTCGCTTATTGTTGTTCAGGTGTGAACAGTAACATGCAGGTGGGTGGGCTGCGGGCGGGTAGGGGGATGGGGTGTATATATGTGTGTGTGTGTGTGTGTGTGTGTGTGTGTGTGTGTGTGTGTGTGTGTGTGTGTAGTGGTGGGTTGCACTGTTTTGAGAGCCACAGTGACTTTGTTTGTTGTGTGTTGGGTAACAGTGATGGATGCCACTCCTGGTGGGTGGTTCAGACATTTGACAGTGTTTAGGGTTTCCCTGCTTTAAGTGCGTTCATTGCTTGTAATTACATCCTGCACATACCTGCACCAATTACCGAGCGCTTTACATTTATCACATTTTACTTGTCAGTTATCCAAAGTTACACCCACGGCCCAATTTCTGGTCGCGTCGTACATTTCGTATTAAAACCTCAGAGCAACCGTCTCGCACTGTTTGATTTAGCTCAGAAGTGGTTACGTCATTTTTAGCCTACGTGCATTCAACCTACAACAAAAAAAGAAAAACTTTGGGCGCCTCACAAACGTCTTTTGTTAGCCAGCTATTTACCTTCTCAAAACATAGACAGTGTGATGGATTTACCCCGCTAATATCCTGATCTATGACTGAGCTAAAGCAAATACTCGTACATCAGTGTTAGTCATATCTTACAAGAAGTGCTATTTATTGAACGTTGATGCTGTGAGCGGCGTTGTCACGTTTCAAGTCACTCTTAGCTGAGGTAAGATAAGAATACGAATAACGTGTTTTAGCCCAATGCAGTGTAAAGACCGGTTAAAGAAATGACATAGGTTTATGCAAAAATTTACCAGATGGCTACAAATATAATGGTGGTTCTATAGAGTTCAGTGTCTGGCTGTGCAACCACCTTTTAATTTTTATTTTTCACAATCCCAGATCAGTCCAAATGATGATGTAAATGGAGACATAGTGACTATGTTAAAAGTCTATCTAAGGAGCACCTTTATTGTATAATCTGACATTCTGGACAGGGGTTATTGCTCAAAGTTTATTAGGATCATCTTGTATAGTGCGACAAGTAATAATCTCGAATGACTTCTAGAATCGCAGAAAAAGCAATGCTACAACCAGCTTAACTCAAAATGGGAGTCTATACTTTAGCTAGGAAATTTAAAGGAAGGATTAATTTCTCATCGTTATATTGAATACAGTCTAAGGCCAGTTCTGTCATGTGAATGATAAGCATGACAAAGTTTCAGACCTCTGGCTTTAAATTAGCATTTAGAATCCTTACCTCTGGAAAATAGTTTTAAAAAATCTAAATCATCTAAAACCCCCTTCTGTGTAAAGAAACCGAGATGACTATACAGCATGTGTAGGAACCTTGATGAGCTAAGCAGATTGCGAGTACAGGGTTAAACAACCATGCACAAGGATGGATAGACATGAACAGCGAGAGAGTGCATGATCAGTCTGTCTGTGTGAGCAATATAACAAACACAAACAAACGTTATATATATATATATATTTTCTTTCTGTAATAAAATTTATACATAGACCTTACTTTTATCATACAAGTTTTATAGATCTGTATATATGTTTATATTGCACTGCTAACTTGCACTTCTGGTTAGATGCTAACTGCATTGCCTTGTAACTATGTGCAATGACAATAAAGTTGAATCTAATCTAATCTAATCTAAAGCTCTAACCTGGAGTCCAGTAGCTATGTGTGAGAATAAATGAAGGCAAGAAAGAAAATTGTAAGAGTTGGAGAAAAGAGAGAGGGGAAAGAAAAGAAAAAAATAGTAGTCTGCCCATGGGCTTTGCCAAACTTGCCCTCCAGACGAATGGGGCAGAAATGTGAAACTTCATCCTGTTCTACTCTGATGCACTTAACTTTCTCTGAGGTCTCTGCCAAATCTGGGAGCTGTTGGTTTGTTTTATTTCAACAGTGGGGGGAAAAAAAAACGAGCCAAGCAGATCTGTTAAATTCCGTGCGGCGTTATCTTCAACATTCTGTTACGTCGTGGAATCTGGTCCTAAGAACTTCAGCTTCGCTGTATCTCCTTTAATCCGCTTTAAAATGTATAGCGATCCCTGCCAGATTACATGTCAAAGTGATTCGTGCTTGTTTTCCCCCCGTCCTTGTGGTTTATGAGCTCGAGGCTGTGTTTGGAAGTCTCCTGGATTTTTTTTGTTCTGGCAGTGAACGCGTCGTTTTGTTCAACAGTTCTCAAAATCTTGAGTCTGTGGGATTTTGTTAGAAGTCATGGACCCAGTAAAGTAAACACAATCACAGGGCATGTGAAGGTGCGTGTTGTTTGATGGTAATTTGATCATGCAGTGTGGATCAGTTAGCCGTTTTCCTACCGTTTGGTCAGAAGGTTGCAGTCTTAGTAGCTTTGCATGTCTTAAATCCAGGATTACTCGTTGTTAATTTAAAAATCTTAAAGAAGATTTGATGTTACTGGAGGTCGAAGGTATGCTGTTAAATCACCTCACCAGCATGTGACTGCAGAAGTGCATTTTGCGATAGGAATTTGGAAAGAGGTGAGACTTTGTTTTTCCTTCGCTCATGTTAGTGTTGATGGATTGATTTCCTGCCATGATTGTGCGGTGATGCATGTTTATAAGCCACACCTATAAAACATACAGCAGTTAAGTGTGTGTTTTTAAGTGTGTTTATGCATGCAAGGGTGTGTGGTGGTGGTTTTTTTTTTTTTGTATGCCTCTCATATAACACTACTGACCCAGATTCCGTCTTGCAGACTCCATGCGTGCAGACGGCCAGTCGCTGTGTCCTGTTTCAGTGACCCAGCCTGCGGGTAAAATTCACACAGAGGACTCTACAGTGACGTCTCCCAGTCAGGCCGTGAGGAAGCAGCCTCTTCTCACTGAAGCTCATCACATCAATTCTGACATCCTGCGCTCCGGAGTGCTCTGCCTGCCCGGTAATGTTCACATGTGTGAAATAAACACGTGCACCTAGCGTCATGCCAGCAATGCATAAAGAGTAGTGTTGCACACTTAATCACATAAAAATAGAAATTGCAATATGGACCTGCGCAAAATGAATTGTTTAAAATATTTATTTTCATTTTTTTATATATAATATCGTGCAGCTCTAATAGAGAGATATACACATAATGGCAGACACATATACTGATGGATCTTCTATTTACATGTTAAATAGAAAGTGAAATATTAAAGAGCGTTTCATCTTAAATATTAAAGAGAGTTTGTCACAGAACATTTCTCTAACAAATGCCTGAACCGTATACTATAAGGAACATTCAAGTCAAACCTGAAATTTCCAATAATTTAAGGCATAAAACCGATATTTATACAAAAAACGTCAACGTCAGTCCAGTGATGAGACTCTTAACATTCGAATGGCGCAAATGTTTTAAAGAGGTCTGTACATCCGTGAATGACGATCCCGGGTGGGGTTGCTGAGAGACCACTGCAAATCGACGGATAACTCGTCGGCAACTTGCGCAAGAGACATATCTGTCCATGGGAACTATACACACAATCATTCACCAAAACAACTTGTACATTCTCGGAATTTGGCTGAGGGTCACCTCCCTGTACATTCCTGACCTCGGTTTAAGACATTTCCACATGTTTGGGCCATTAAAGGAGTTCCTGGGTGGCCAGCGTCTCCGACATCAAGTATGCAGTCCGATCATGACTCCAGCATACTGAAAGAACTTTCTATCTTGATGGTATCCAAGCACTATTGAAACGCTGGGATTAATGTAGCATGCATTATATAGAGAAATAAAGGAAAAACAGGAGAAACAAATGTTTTACGAATCTCATAAATCTTGTAACTGTGTTCCGCGCTTCTGCACCATCAAAAAGTTCTGGTTTGACTTGAACACTCCACCACATTTTATGGAACACACTACAATTTTGACAGAACTGCTTCAGAATGTGACTCATGTTAAATCCTTGAACAATATAATAAATATAATATATAATAATATATATAATGTATATATAATATATATAATAATATATATAATATAATATATAACAGTATATGTAATGTATACAGTACTGTGCAAAAGTCTTAGTTACCATATTATCTGTAGTACTAATTTTGTTATATAAGTTTATTATGTCTGCATTATTATGTACAAGAACATTCCCTACAAAGATACACTAACATTTATAAATAAATAACATTATAGAAGAATATTTGCATGCCTGTAAAGAGAGAAAAAAAAATCAACAATGTAGACTCCTCGGTTTTGCATAAAAATAGAAAGGAGCGAGTGTGACAAAGTTACCAAAGGAAGTTATATTTTCCAGCGTGCTCAGGAAAACCTAACAGCTGTTTTACTTGCAGTACTGTGCAAAAGTTTTGGGAACATCCAAACAAAAGCCATATGCAATGATGCTTTTGAAAACATTTCTACATTTAAAGAAACTTCTTTAAAAAGCACTAAGTAATAACATAAACAATAAACCATCAATATTTATTGTAGAAACTCAAACATAAGCGGTAGTGTTCGATCCAGATTTGTGCAGTATTAAAAGTAAAGTAAAACAGTAAGGTGGGATATTCTCCTGTTATTAATGTGTATGAAGAAGCAAAACTCTTAGTGAACATTAATTGGAAATGCATCTCGAAAAAGCTAAATTCTTCTCCTATTCATCTCCCTAGTATCAGGTTTCACAACATTCTGACGTGCGTTTAGTATTAACGATGTGATGATATTTTGCGTTATTTATAAAGCAAGTTTGTTTTGTCTCTAGGGACGCGAGACAAGTCAGGCCATGCACTTGCAACAGTGACAACAAGAAACACCGCTTGGCTGAACCCAGACTGCAACAGTAGTGAGCTTGTGCGCATAATGGTCTACTTCTCCACCATTCTCAGGTATTACTTTCGATCATTGCTCCGTGTCCGGGCCAATTCGAAATACTTCTTATAAACTAATGTTGGAGTGCTGCTGGTAAAAAGTAAAATACATCTATACTTAGTCTGTTTGTTAATCCTAATCTACTAGGTATTTAAGTAATTATAATTCTTTCCATATTTACTTAGAGAAAAGTTTTTATTTTTAATGAAAATCATTTTTATAATATTTTAGTGGTTTCGTAGCAATGCTGTATGTCTGAACGTGTTACACCGCATATGACATGGATGCAAATATTCAAAAACAAAACACAGACAAGTTTAAGCTCAAAAACACTCAAAAACAGACAAGTTGAGTTTAAATATTTTAATTTTTATAGCTCACTTTACAGCCAGTAGCACAAACAGTAGGTGTCTCTCTGTAGTCATTTTTTGTTATTGTTGTTGCTGTAAGATGTACATATGCTTAAAATAATGTAACCTTTCATTCTGCTGCAGGAAGGAAGTGCAGGCACTGGGTTTGACCGTTCTGGTGGACGCCCGCAGGTGCTCACCTGTTCCAGCTCTCTTCAAAGCCTTCACTGTTCTACAGGTGAGAATTCAGCCATGTAACATCCCTGAAGGCAGAAATGCCTCATTATGTTGTTCTTTCCTATAGATAATGCCAAACACCCACCGCCTGCTCCTCTTCGTCATTCTCCAGCTAAATGCTAAGACTACGTACGTATGAATGCCATCGGTTCATAACTTCTTACATAAAACTCAGGGCATCTTCTGCAAAGCACTAAAATATTGTTTATGAAATAAGCACCAGCACTTATTGAATTTATACTGAAGTTCCTTGCTCAGCGTTTAAATCTAAACACCAAAGTGCCAGCCATCATAATAGCATATGGACCTCATTTTAAGGAAAGCAGCAAAACCCTCACTGGTACAGTTAGAATAAACCTTAAGTTTATATCTGCGATTATATATCTGCTTTATACAATGTCGTCTTTTAAGATGCCTTTGCTCCAACATGGACATTATTTGGTATGGAGTTTGTGTGAGGGTCGGTTGATGGATGCGGCACGATCGAGAAGTCAAATTTGATATGGCTATGGATAATTGAGAGGCGTTTAGAAAAATGTATATAGAGACGTTAATACTTTGTTGTCAGATTCTTGTTGTCAGGACTTTTGTGAGAGTATCATAATGTCAAAAGTGATGTAATTGTTTTTTGCAGAATGTTAGATCAAAACTCATGTACATGTTTTGCAGAACAGTGTGAAAATATAATATTAATGCGCTATATCAGTCATGTCCTAGTTCAGATATGGGTAATTCTGATGTGAGTTTATTCATGGAGTTCCCATTATTGAAAGGGTTTAGTGGATCAAATTTACAAGTGGAACGCAGGATTTGTTGAGTAAATAGCATCTGTGGATTGCATTAATTAGCAATGCTTCCCCCCCCCCCTCAACGACATGACCAGATCAAACAGGTCTCGGCTAGAAATTTCGAGTACATCTGTGTCACCTTATATTTGTGTGGTTGGCACGAAGTGTGTGAGAAAGAGATTCAATCTTGTAAACAGGTGGCAATTTTTGGCAAGAACTTGTTAACTGGTGGCAAGATCATCCTCAGAGGTGTGATACCTGCCCACATATCTAAAGACAGCTGATCTGCACCTCCGCACACATCTAACTTGCTTTCCCAAACATGTAGAGGTGGTTAAGCATTGTAGCTTGTAGCCATAGTAACCATTTCTTGTGACTCAAAAACATACAGGCTGAGAATTTTGACCCTGCTCAACTTCCTATTTTGCTTCTTGTGCAAGCCTAGTCTAGTCCAGCCCAGTAGAAAGGATCAAAGAACCCTGGTGCCCTTAATCTGTTGTTTAAGCTGAACTCAGGTCAGCAGAAAGGGAACCAGGAACCCTGGTCTCATTGAACTCTTGTTCCAAGTCAGTCCAATCCTAATGGAAACTCTGCTATAATCCACCTTTCCCTCAAGCCAAGCTAAGCCTGGTGGAAAAGGACAAACTGTTATTGACACCAAGCCTAGCTCGGTGGAAAAGAGTGATGAACTCTGCTATCTTTTGTCCAAGCCAAACCTAGCCCAGCGGAAATGACCCAGGAACCCTGATATCAAGTTCAACAGCAGGCTTGGCCGACACTGTGAAGGGGTTTAATGCATCACTGCTGTAAGCCAGACCTAGCTGACTGCTTAGACAGGTTCTTGTTTGCATAGGTGTGTTAGTGTTTCACCTGGATTCTAAAACCCTCCAGACATTTTGTTTGCACACAATTTATCTTTGTGTCCATTTGTCAGAAGCTTCAAGAAAGCAAATGTTCATCAATGTCCAGAAAATTCACCAATCAATGAGCAACATTCATGGATGTAATAAATGGCACGAAGCGGATAGGTCGGTGGTCATATTGTTTGGAAACAAATCAACAGCACCTCCAGGAAAAAGGGTTCCAGACACTTTCTTCTTGTATGCATTTACAGTAAATGTACTTTTATAGTCCCGTGATCACAGTGAACCTTGTGCCCTGAGGCATTTCAGCTTAAAAATAACACGCATGCACTTTTGCATAATGATGTTCAGGTGGGACATAGGTGGTCTAATTAGGGGACATTTTAAAAGTCCTTCATTTAAGTCTTGGATCACTGCAAATAAAAGATAATCAACTTGGTATGGTCATGCATTCTTGTTTCTCATGCACGAGAACACAACTGTATCATAGCTGCATCATAACAGGTCAGAAGATCTAGGATCTTTAGTAACCTTTTACCCTGTGAAGCACCCCAGATATGCAGAGGATGATCAAGTTTATCACTTCTGTGTCTGTCTCTCTCATAAGTGCAAGCTTGAAGACCTCTAAGCCTCATAACACTCACTCACGTTCCTTTTCCAGCTCTAGTCAGCTCTCTATTATGTGTACCGTTTTTATTGGCTCTTAATTCCTTTAGCCTGTTTGTGTCTAATGTTCTTGTAAATTCTGGGGAAGTACAACACCCTCATATGTTTGCCTTACACGGCACAGAAGAGAGGAAGAAAACAACCGAGAAGTGCTTCAGTACACATAAAGCACTCCGCACTAGATTTTATGAAGTAGTTCGTTTATTTTTCTTTTACAGTGTGACCTTCTCTAGGCAATAAATTCAGATCGTTATTGATTGCTTTTACGATTTCTGAAGAATGTTATGGCTTTTGGGGGGGTTTCATGTTATGTAATCTTTATGTACATCCTATCAGGACATAAGATAGCTTGAAAATACTTGTTAGTACAGAACTATTTGTGCATATTTTAGATTAAAAGAGTTTTTTCTCTGCATTAGCTTGGTTTTGTTCTTTGTATTTAGGAGGCCTTTCCTGGATGTATCCACACTGTCCTCGTATTAGCTGATAGAGATCTGGCTCTGCGCATGGAGAAGCCTACTGCAGTTCAGGTAAGACTCGCACACCTTCTGTTTTTTTTTTATTATTATTATTTAGAGTATTTAGAATTTTAAGCAATTTCTAAAACAGTGGTTTACTACTAATGAAAAATTTTCACAAATTGCAATATCACTTTAGTTTAGTTTTCTCCGTGATTTTGGTTACTTAAACTAAAGCTTTGGACTAAAAACATCTTTAAATCTGAAGTAACATATAGGAATCACTCACAAAATACTAAAAGAAAAAACAAACATTGCAAAGACTGATGGATAAAGTGCACCACAGTCCAAAAAACAACACTAATCATCTGTCTTGATTGTCTAACAGCATATTGTTTTAGTCTAAAGTTGTTCCTTTGACACTCCTATACTTTGTCCAAGATTTTGATGTGTTGAACACAGAAGGTTCTTTGCTCTTGGACAGAACAAATATGTACAATATCATCATTATAAGACAACGTAAAAAATTCAAAGTGATATTTGGATCGGTCTTAATGTATTCAAATCAAAGGGTGATGAGATTCAGAAACACACTTTTGTAAAGAGAGTTTATCTTGTGCTTATTCCATGCTTTGAGCACATTTTTGTGCTCCTCAGGTGGAGCTGCTAACCTCTCTGAAGGCTCTCCATAAGCACGTCGAGGCATCTCAACTCCCCATGGAGTTTGATGGCACTTTTCCTTTCTCCCATAACAGCTGGATCTGCTTCAGGACCGTAAGAACAAATCGAGTTCATACCTCCACCTTTTCTTTCTTTATTTCTTTTCACATCATGTCGGCTTTACTGATGTGACCGCCTGTTGTGTACAGTATCGATACTAATGTAATAACGCAGCAGTACATGTTTATTTTAATCAGTCACTCAGTAATGACTGTGGTGTGGCTTTTTCTTTCTTCCAGAGGGTTGAGCAGTTGACCTGTCATTGTGAAGACGCAATAAATCTTCTACAAAGCACTATCAGCAGTCTGGAGTCTACAGTTCTGCCGCCAACTGCAGAGGTAGCGTACTTACTGCACGTGTCGAGGCTTATTTGCGTCAAATTTTTTTTTTTTTTTTTGGTGAAGGTAGATTGATAGAGTTACACTCCTTTAGCACACATTTGATCAGCTGTATGCAGTGTTTCATCTGCTGTTAAACGAGCCAGCAGCTGGTCTGTCCGAGCTTCTAAACCTCTGGCCTGGTCAAAGTGTCACATCAATCAGCATTGATTCTAGGTTTTTTGCTTTAACTGACAGATGGATGATTCTATGGATGGATAGATAATTAAACACTCTGCTTTTTGAGCTGATGGATCATTTATACACACTGTAGAATAAAACTGTAAAGTGGGCGTGTCTGTACAGTAAAGATATTTGCGGAAAAATTATTTGGGGGGACATGAGATGAGGAGAACACATCAAGATGGTTTCTGGAATTTTTGTCTGTCTGTTTTTTTATGATCTTTTTTTTATGCGGCATCTTCTCTTCAAAAAAACAATCTTGAAAAAAATTAATTCATTCATCTAGAAATTCAACAGGTGGAGCTGTGAATTTTTTAATACACGTTTATTAGTGTGCAATTTTAATCCACTTCATAAACGCAATCTCACACCTTCACGGTAACAGGTAAAATTTCAATGTGCATTCTTTTTTAAATGCGCTTATGAGTTTGCAATTAAATTCCACGTGGCCACATCTAGTTCCAAATAAAAATCTAAATATTATTATAAAGTAAGTTTTTTTTTTTTTTTTGTGAGCAACTCTATGTAAAGAATAAAAACACAACCAGACCAGCTGTTACAGGAAAATGATCAACCTCAAGGTGGTGTGACGCTGATAGTATGTCATAGATTACAAATTTCTAACTGGATGACACACTGCGCTGTTTACCCTGCAGTTACATCTAATGTTGTAGAACTTTCCCGAGACAAGTTAATTCCAGTCATCACTTGTGTCAAAGCAGCTAAAAACACTTTTTTCCAAGTCGATCTGTTGTAACTGTGAAAACAGAAAGTGTAAAATCCTCTTTTTTCTCACTTGACACTGGAGACTCCTTCCATAATTGACAGTTAATCACCTTACAATCAACAATTACAGTAGGTGTTTTTTATTTATTTATTTATTTATTTATTTATTATCTTTTCTTGTAACTTACTAATTGTTGGGTTTCAATTCCCTGTTATTAAAACTCAGTGTGAATGAGTTGTAACATATGGCTGTGGTTAATCCATAAATTCAGACCAAACAGATTAAAGAGTTCAGCATCACAGTGGTTAAATCGTTAGTATTAAAGAAATAATGTGCAAGAATATGTGAATCCAAAGCAGAAATAATTGGGCAGTTGTTGAATAAGGAGACATGAGCTTTAAAACATGTGTAATAACCAATGTTGCCAAGTAAATAAGAATGCGCCCAAGGTAAAAACTACATACCATAGTCATGGTATTCATATTGCTCTTCTCCACAACAAGAGGTATCTGTAGATGCTGTGTGTGTGTGCGCGTGTGCGTGCGTGTGTAGTTTAGAAGAGCAGGGTTAATGTGCCAGGCCTTTAACACAGTTGACCTCTGGCTATCAGGGAAGGTCAGTGAAGGATGCCTCTTGTCCATGGGGAGATGGAAATGAGGAGAGGCAAAACCCCCTGGAGAGTTTTGTATCATGGGTCATCTTTGAAATCACTAAAGCATCCTGGATTTAGTGGGGTATGTGGATTAAAAGTGCCTGGATGATGAGGGTTCTGAAGAGGGACCTCTCCCACTTCTACTTTTTCAGATAATGGCATTTATACAGAACTAGGTCTCGCTCTTTCTTGATGTTTTTGTGCCCATTATTCATAAGTCCATTTCTTTATCTACCCCGTTCTCTATTATATATTCTGCCTTTCCCTGAATTCGTTGATTTCCTTTCGCATCTGCCTTAGCCTCTTAATGTTTTCAGTCCTCTTTTTATTTTTCTTGATTATTTTTGTTGACATTGATGCAGTTAAGCAACGTAAGCCAGCCTGCAGTTGATCTGCATTCGCTCGTCATCTTTAGCATTTTATTCCTGCCACACACTCACATAGAAGAACATGAGGTTCTGTAATTGTAGGTGTCACAGATATGGCTTCAGTTGGCGTCATTACAAACTGCTTAAATGTTAGAGATGTATTGCATCGAACAATATTCATCATTCAGAACATTCTGAGGTCGCGCTGATGGAGATTTGTTTTTGACAAACGACTAGAGAATGAAAAACATTTCATATCCAGTATGAAAATTGCAAACGTACATAAACTTTGGCATTTAGAGGTGTGGCGGAGCATAATTAAAGGGCTGTACATTATGCAACATTCTGACTGCCAATAAATCATTCTCTTCCAATACAGGAAGCACAGTCACACCTGCGTGAGAGAATATTATGTGCATATCTCAGTCCAGTGGCTGTTTGAGTTGGAGCGCTAAGTGTGCAATATTATCAGTCCAAATCTCCTCCAGCATAGTGAGACCGTGTGTGCTTCTAATGACGAAACCTTATTCAGGACTCCTTTTAATTATAATCTGTTTCTCTAGCACAGAACAGCCTGCTCAGATGTTGAGATATTACTCTGAGTAAGTGATATAAAAATGTGTGTGTGTATATGCCACAGGAGGCCCAGGTTCTTCTGTACAAGTATAGAGAGTTGATGAGGAGCGTGCTGGAGGACGGCCGGCTTGTACGCCTGCAGCTGGAGGGAGGAGCCGCTCTGTCCCGCCTCCGCAAAGAAGACACCAGTGTCAGCCTCACCGAGGACTACAGGTGACACAGCTAATGCTGATCATGTATTTAAATGCTGTGCTAAGAGCTTAATGATTAGTTTAACTGACTCAGGAGCATGCCTTTTTATGTTTCATGAATATATTGTGGAAGCGAAAAACATTTTACTCCTCAGAAGAAATTGTTCTGTCCGTATAGTAAAGTATGTGTTTGCACTATACAATTTATTTTGAGGATGCACGAGTGTGCAGGGCAATATCAGTGAGCATGCTCATTAAAACAAAACGGTTTTAAAAATAGGGCTGTTTAAAAGGGATAAATCTTCCGAGTGAAATCTTCATCTCGGTCCAGAGTTTCCAGTATCAACATCGTAGACCCCGGTGAGCGAGAGGAAATGAAGCATGCTCGTCTCAGTGCTTACCCGGCAGTCTGTGTACGCACAGTCCACTGCACCATGCATGGCTTTATCTGACAGCATTCCTCTCACACAAAGGCTTCTCAGAAGGAGAAGAGAGTCTCTCCTGTTTATAAAGTACAAACGTTTCTGTGCTGTCCTGTTTTATCCTGCTAGTGTTCCAACAATCACCCATATAAAATAAATATTGATGTCCTTAACATGCTTTGCAGGCTTCCTCCTTTTATTTTCCTTTGTCTTTCAGATATGGTGCTTTGTTTGTTTGATTGTTTTAAACGGTTCATTATGAGCGCAGTGCATAAGCAGAGTCGAGCATTCACCTGAAGCACGGGAGAACACAAATTCTGCGAGCACAGCTGTCAGAAACAGACAGATGGAGAGACAATACAATGGTTGTTAGAGAGGAGAGAGACAGAGAGGGAGGGAGCTTGTCCAGGCGTATGAGTTTTTTTTTCCGATACCCATGCCAAGAAAATTTCCTTATCTCTGTAAGGTCTCTACATGCTTCCTGACAGACACTTAAAACACAGCATCACTATGTCCTGCACTCAAGGGCAATCTTTCTACTCGTCATTCACACAAATAAATAGATGTGTTTGGATACACCCACTCTTAATGCTGTTAGTGATGAAGGTGTTTGAATTTATTTTGTACAAATATGATGTTAGTTTAAAGGACACCTATGATGCGAAATTTACTTCAGCGTGTGTGTACCAAAAAAAAAAAAAAATGAACAAAACTATTGTTTTAGGATTTAAACAAACCAGTTCGATTTTCCCTCTAGTGTGACTGCATATTTCTCTAACTTGTTACAGGAATAATAAACTATAGGACCTTTTAATGTATTTTTAAAACCAGCTGTGATCACACATCAGAAATGGACTGATGATAATTTCATTACCACCAAGTCTAAGGTTCAGGTTGCCCGGAATCATAACTGGCGAGGCTATAGAGTGGCGGCTAATGCATAGTCATAGCATATGGCCAGCTAGTTGTTTAAATATTAATACGGAGAGGGACAGTACCGTGTAGTCATCACCTCCAAATAAATGTCCTGAGGTATTTAATGCTGACAAGCAGTTGTTTTATTTTCTGTCAAAATGTTTATAATGACTGTATGTCATATTAGAAGAAAAGTGACCCGTCATTAATGCATGCTAATGCCTCCACCTTGTAAAAATTGTCAAGAAGCTCACTTGACATGAGGCGTGTAGTGCGGCAGGTCGTGGGACTCTAGCATTAGATTAAAAAAAAAACATTTCAAATATCAATAGGGTTAAAGTCAAGTTGTTATGAATAAAAAGCTTCCTCTGATTCTGCTTGAGGCAGAGTTTGTGATTTTGTTATTTATTTAATATTTGAACTTGTTTTAGTGCTTGTTTAGGACAGGTGTCTAGAAATCCCTGAAAGTTCCTGGGTTCCTGAAAAGGTTCCTCTGTTTTTGGGAAAACAAAATGAAGTTATCATCAACCTTGCTGGCAGTTATATTGTATTATTGAGGTTTTAGTGGGCAAGTCCTTCATGAAGATATTTAAGATTTGTGTGTGTATGTGTGTTTGGTATTGGTCAAGGGTCACCTCTGAGAGCTGGAGGATTGTGGGGTCAGTGTTTTAGAGGCTGTGTCAGGAGCCATAATTCTTGTCATTTTATGCACTTTGTTTTGTTTCCTTTTGTCTCTTTTGACTTCAGTGCCAGTTTAAATTGAATCTTTAATTTGCATGATATTTTCCATGATTTAATGGAAGGAAGGTAGTGCGTGCATGCGTGCGTGTGCGTGTCACGCTCTTTTAAAGTGATGTGGTATTGAAGGCAACACTCAATCATGGATACTGAATGTGAACTTTGACCTTGTTAAAGGAGATACTTAAACACGGCATATAGATATGTAGTACTGAACAATTAATCGCATAAATGTTGAAATCGCAAAATGGACATGTGCAATTATTGAATCGCAAAAGACGATTACATTTATTACAGATGATACACACATAGTTAAACAATTGTGTATTTTATCAATAATTTAAGTATTAGTTTTTATGTTTTAAAATACTTTAGATTTGATAAAGAAATATTGTCAAACATCCTCTTAATTAGATAATTTATGCATTTTTTGCTGTTTGCTGTTACGCAAGACAAATGTTTAAATACACAGTGGTACATTAAATTTTTATATATCGCAGCTCTGATCACAAACGCCAAAGGCATCTGCAATTTTTTTTTTTTAAATCAAATTATGCAGCCGTCCTAATTTTTTTCCTACTTTGTCTTTGCCACATTATTATTTTTAGACCATTTTTTTATTATTTATTTTTAAAGATGTATGGTTTTAAATGATTTGTTTGTTTGTGTATATCATTTCTTTATCAGTATGCTCAGACCACCATGCAGATCCTCTTTCATTTAGTTTTTTTTTTTTTTTTTTGACTCTTTCTATTCCTGAGGAATGTCTTTGATATCTGACGGCTCTTTGGAAAATTATTGCATGTGTGGGTGTGTGTATGCACTTTCCGAATAATTTACCGGTGTTGAAACTAAATAAAAGCTGCGACTTTTATCTCGCATTCTTATGAAGACTATCATCTTAAAGAAGAATCAAGGTGAGAGAAGTTTGATAACAATCTCAAACACCAGGACAGCAGCGCTGAGTTGTGTTCAGGATCATTTAGGAATTTCTTCTGAATTATTATGTAAACAGGATCTGAGTATGTGATCAAGAGCAACGTTATAAGAGTCCTATAAATTTATGTTTGATTTTTCCAGTTGACCTCATGATAATCAGTAAGGAAGCAAGATTTTATTTTTATTTATCACTGCGGCGAGGCATCTTGTGCACAAGTGTGCATTTGTGGTTATATAAGGAATTAAAAGATGACACTATTTGGAAAGATAATGCATATTTTGTGCCATTTCACATATCTGTAAAGGTGGCTCACCTTCTCAAATTACACTAATATGCAAAGGCATACTGTCTTTTTAGGGTGTGAATACTCAATTAATCGTATTTTTGTTTGTATCATAATATCAGTTTTCAGACTTTATTACTCATTCCATATGTATGGTTCCAGAGTTATATAATTTCAAAGCGACATCACGAAGGTCATTACGAGGATGATTTCAGTCGGTTTATTTGTGGCTGCTTTCTGTGGCACCAGCATATTTGAGCAGGATCAGTCTGAGGTGCGTCTGTACAAAGCAACGCCAGAGTTTAAAGCTTCAAGGCAGAATGCTCACACTCCAGCACATACAGTATGAGCCTTGGGTAATGCCTCTCTAACATCCCACTGAATGGCTGGGTGTGTCACAGGGTGTGTGTGTGTCTTAGTTGAGGTTTTGATGATTGACTGTAGATTGAAATGATATGACATTGTTAAACCGTTTGTGTATATGACTTAAGTCTCAGAAAAAGAAAAAAAAAACGGAAAAAGTTCTGGAAAACATTTGTGAAGATGTTGAATGAGAGCACAATCCGGCATTGTGTAACCGAGCGAAAGCACGAATGAAATCATCCGTTAGTCATCAAGCTCGGCCACGACAAACAATGTGCTCAGTCACTGCATTACGGCTCTAGACTAATGTTTCTCCACTAAGAGAAGGCCAAGGATACACACGCGTACACAATGGGCATGTCGGCTTTTACGCCGGCTGATGAGTTTAGTACAGCTGCCTCTTAGATGCTCTCATCAGAGGCGCCGGACCGTGATTGAATGAACTCCATGTCAGTCATGAAACATCATCCAATCCGTAGGACGTCCTCAAGTACGCAGCCAGTAAGCACCAAAACAGACGCATAAGCTCTCCAGACTCGATTTCCTGTCACTTCCTGCTCGATCCCATGGAAACCTTAAAGATTAAGACTTTATAGGGTCAAAATGAACAAACGTCCTGGTTCTTTTTCTAACATGTGTCCTATCATGCTTGTGTGTGTGTGTTTTGCTACACTGCAGAGATGCCGTCGAGGGTGTGGGCAGTCTGTATAACCAGGTGGATGAGCTGGTTCATAAGCTGGTGAAGCTATCCAACAAGTGCATGCAGGAGCTGGAGTTTATTATGGAGTTCAAGACCCTGGAGGAGGGATTCAGGGAGGTAAGGAGCAGGATTTACGCCTCACATCCTCCATCATCCTCGAAGCTACAAATATCAGTTTTGTCGCCTTTGTTAAAGTCTCTGGAGTATGTCATTTTAAACCATTAAGATAAACTTATCAATGATAAATGAAAAGCCTTATATTTATCTCCACAGCCTTACCACCTGACAATGTTTAAATCTTTAAATATGCGTCAATATACAAGTCGTAAAATGTCCTCCTGTGAGGTGCCTAGTCAGCATAGCATACCAAAAAACAACCACAATGATGTTCATAACTAGTGTTTGCTAAATAAACCATCTAGCAGGCTTAGCATGCACGTACTTCAAACTAAATGTTCATCAACATTTCATCTCTTAGATAATTGTGGCAGAAATTACAGGCTTTAGACCAATGAGTTTAAAGACATTTCAACTGTAGAGAATGAAGACACAAGACATGATGGTGTCCGCTGAGGAGTGCTGTCACCCGAAATGAAGGGAGGAACCGTAACCGTGGCAAACGTGGTTGATCAGAAGTTACAGCACAACAAAAATTTTAATTCTACAGAAACATGCCAACAATTATAATTAATTAATATTTATATTTAATTCATTAAAGAATGACACTTTTTTTTTTACCCATCTGTTGTTACTTTTAATGTTGAACATCCATGATATAAAGTCCTGTTATCTGCCCCCCTCTCTCTCTCTCTCTCTCTCTCTATTTTATTTATGACTCTGTAGTTAATAAGACGAATGCTGCTTAAGTGCTAAGGCATTTGAATGAGCATGCACTCAGATCCCGTGAATCACTTTCTGACCAATCAGAACCGAGCATTCAACAGGACTCTGGTATAAACCACAGTGTTCGACTGTTTTCGAGCAGAATGTTTTTACAACAGGAGGAAGAATTTCTGCTGTCAGAAAGGCGATGCGTATCTCAAGCAGATTTATAATCTGTGTAGTTCTACTTTCATGAGCCGGTTCGCAACGTGGATGGTTTTTATCTCGGTTGTGTTTCATTTTGTCATCCGAGTCAGCTTTCCAAGGAAAGATAAGACTGATTAAATGTACACAGGGATGGTGTTTAAGCGAGCACTTTAATGTGTTGAAGCTCTGAATTCAGTTTGACCTGCGTGTGTACATTTGATGTTTTTTTTTTTTTAGGTCACCCAGTGGATAGACGAGGTAGGAGACAGTCGGCTGCAGACGCTGGGAGAGTTGGAAGATTCTCTGGAGCAACTCCGCAGCAAGCAGAAACTTTTCAGAGATTTCTACTCAGCGGCTTATGTAGGTCTACACCGTTATTCTTCAAGATATCAGTTCTCAAAGATCGTGTTCACTTTGTAGTCATGTACATTTCAATATAAATCATATACACATACAAATGAGATCTGGATTATTATAGATGCCCATACAGGTATCAGAATATTCATATTGTGAGCAGAAATTTGGCATTTCAATCTTCATTTAGAATAATCATTTTCATCTGTGTGTGTGTGTGTGTGTGTGTGTGTGTGTGTGTGTGTGTGTGTGTGTGCGCGCCAGTATAAATGCATGTAGAGTAACTTTTTATATTTCGTGTTTGTGCAGGATCACTGTAAGAGTGGAGAAGCACTTCTGAAGCGGTTAGAGCGATGGGAGGATATCTCATCAGCTGAGCTGCAGGTGTACGAGGTCAAGGTCCGCTCCTTCTGGGTCCACTTGCAAGATTTCTCCCAGAGAGTCGAGGACACCAAGGAGAAAATCGACAAGACTGTACGCCTCTACGAGTTCTTTGACAAAGTAAGTTGTCGATTCGTTTCCTTGTTTTTCAGTCCGTGTAATAAATGAACTATCAAGGATTATCAAACACTGAAAACTCTTCTGTTGAAAAAGAAAAATGAAAGAATTGTAACATAAATCGGAACATTTTATGTTTGGACAAGCTGTTTTTGAACCTCCACCTACAAATAACTGTCTGCACAAACCTTTGGTCAGGATTGCACCATACAGAAATTAAATTTTCTTTAAGAGTAATTAAATCACTCGTGATTGTTCAAGTTTCACAACAGCAGGTTAAATTTATAGTCTGGTCTAAATAGGAGATTAATTGCCTTTTGTGTTTATGGAGCAAAAAAAGGTCTACATTATGTTGTTGAGCAATGACTCAAACATAAATATTTAAGAAAAACAACCTGCATTAGATGTGTAAAATTTGGAAGGAATGCAACTGTCTGAAAAACAAACCTGTTATTTTGCGACACAGTCTCACACAAGAGCCTGCATGTGAACGTCACCTGTGAAGATTTAGAAACATGCATGGAATGAGCTGGAGGGAAATGTACACATCAGAATGCTAATAGTGAAATCAGCCTCTGAGCCTAAAGAAAGTCAGAACCTGAGTAGCAGTCTGACTCCACTGCGGCAAATTTTTAATTAGGGATGTTGAGCGCTTCAGTGAGTGAGTTTTTTTTTTCTTTTTTCTAAGAAACTTTAGTGCAGTTGTAAAGTTTCAGTTTTTATTTAAGCAAATACATTCTGCCTTTTCTCTTTGGCACAATATCTCTGCAGTATGCTTTTGTGAAGAGTGGTTTAATAGCCAAAGGTTTAATGGTGGTACTTGTGGTGTTGGTTAGGGTGAAATGAAAAAAGACATATTCTCTCTCTCTTTCTCTCTCTCTCGCTAAATGGATGTATAATAGAGGAAGCCTGTGTGAGCTCCGTCTTGTGTTTCAGTCATCTAGAAGACCGCAACAATGAATGGTCATGAATGAAAAGCCATCATCTGTGAAGTGATTGTCTGAATTTCAACAGTAAAAACCTCCATCTGATGGTAAATTTGATGAAAGGGTGAATAATTACCTGTTGATTGAGTAATTGTGATGGAAATACGAAAAAGCAGACTGCACGATGAGATGCTGGAATCCCCGAAATGCCGTACAAGGAGGCACACACACGCTCTCCCAGAAGTCCCCGGCTGGTAGGGATGTCAGGCTGCACACAAAAGGGCTCAGATTAACATGTAGACATGCGAACTGCATATGGTGCTAATACCAGGATTTAGCTGTAATGCCTCATGATGCCAGTTAACAAGCTGTGTAATTGTGTTTTAGAGAGCATGCCCAATGACAGAAACTCAGTATAGTACTTAGTTATATAGTTGTTTTAAAGGAAACTAGACCTTATTCATTTTAAAATTTAAATTTAACAGCCTCTCAGGTCCTTTTTTTTTTTTTTTTTGGTTGTTCGGACTGGCAATACTAAAATGTGAACGTGTGTGTGTATGTGGTGTACATCAAGGATGTAGTCCCTCCCCATATCTCATGTTCCACCTCCGTCTATGAGTTGTGGGTTCTAGCATTTAGATTTATGCTGCTTTCCTGGAGCTTCGCATGTAAAATTTCGCAAGATGTAATTTCCCACCACAGCATGTTCCCTGTCAGAAGTGGGCAAAAACATAGATGACTTCGGTTTGCCGGGTTAGAGCAGGTTTATAAAAGGCTTATACTCACACTTGTACATTTACGCGGCTGTTGGTACTGTTGTACTGTAGTGAAACTTCATTAATACATCATTATAGACTGAAACTGCAGTACAGTGAAACAGCACATCGAATTAGCAACAAGCTAGCCATTAGACGATAGATTTGGGATTGGCAGTAAGCCAGCTGGATAACATTTATTGAAAAAAAAAAAATTGAAGTGTAGAGAACTGGTACTTCACACATTACACTGATCAGTGTGTCCGGCCATTGATTTTACATCACTCCGTTAAGTGGGAAAGGACTGCAAGACTTCCCCAAATTAACAGGGTAAAATTTCCAGATAAGGGTTTTCAGTGACTCTTACTGGCGCTCGGCAGGGAATTACAAGTGCCTCTTGTGCATGCACCTTTACACTTTGCATAAACCCATGCCATCCCCATGATCTGCCTTCTCTTCTTTGTCTTTTTCTGACACCTCTCCTTGTTGATGATGGTGAGGTTATCCAGCCCTGTCCCGCCATCTGTTGCAATATTGATCGGCATGGTGCAGATGCTCACTCACCTCTGTTTAATCATAATGTAATTATCAGCGATGCGATACACAAAGCCAGAAAAAGGCTTGGTACAAAACAGGTGTTAAACGTGATAAATCTGACTGGCTTTAACCTGATCTGAGTTTAGTGCTGAAACTTAAATGTCAGCTGAAATCAAAAGGAATGTCATGTTGATGCAGTGAGCTTAAAAAGCTCATTTTTTGAGGATTTACACAGCATGCATCGTTCTGTTGTGTGTGTGTGTGTGTGTGTGTGTGTAGTCACTAAGTCCATGAACCTGGTTCTTAATTTGTCTCACATGTGGGCCCATCCCAGTATCAGTTTGTGACTGTTTGCATTGTCTTCCTAGCAACCAGGCCAGACAGTCATTATAAACAGTGAGAGAGGTGACAGCTGAGCCACTCCAGTTTGACACGTACAGTACCACCCCCCCCTCCCCTCCCCAACCCATAATATTGTTTCTAAATTGGGAATAGAGTTCAATATGCAGCTATTTAAACTGTATACTTTGAAGTGTTAAGATTTCTAGTAGCAAAATATCTCAAGTCTCAGCGTGACATACTGATAAAGAGCCACGGCTTATGCAGGCCAGAAAAATCCAGGCAGCGGACAAATTTGCCACGTTCTATTAAAACATCTCGCGTCGCAGAAACCCACTGACACACACATAAAGTGACGGATACAGCACTGACGTGTCTCTGTGATGTCCTGCAGGCCGTACTGCGGAAATCAAACAAGGAAAATGACAGCCGAGGGACAACTAAACAAAAAGCACCATGGGCTGATATCGCTGGAGGCAGTGGGTAGCGTGGCGTGTGTGTACACATGTTTGTGTTATTGG
>QMIH01000263.1:437483-493713 GCA_003987875.1 Clarias batrachus | reverse complement strand
GGGGGGGGGGGGGGTTGATGGTCCAGATGGTTGGTGCAAGGGTACCGGCAGTGGAGGATCAGTGCAATTATTTGGCTGTTTGATAGAAGAACAAAACATGAATAAGAGATGGGCGCGTCTTACATATGGCCGAGAGAGCAGATATTAAATTAACTATTATGAACAATGCTGAAAGAAGAAAGGAAGGAAGTACGAGAAACTCAAACAAGTACAGTAGTTGTAAGGATAATTTATTACTGATACTCACGCAGGAAACTGCATACACTTATTTGTAAAATTTTCACATACACAATTGTGCACAAGTCAGTCATTTCATATCACAATTATTCACATAAACTGTGATATAGGGATGTCAGTCATTTAAGTATTCATAATTATTTTTACTTTTTAAACTTCTGAGGTAATAAATACAGGCAAACATCCTCTCATATGGTCACTATATATATGTGTAAAAATAATTGCAATGTGCAGCTCTGTATCATATTAATGATTTGTAAGTAAG
Source organism: Clarias batrachus (assembly GCA_003987875.1). Taxonomy (NCBI): domain Eukaryota; kingdom Metazoa; phylum Chordata; class Actinopteri; order Siluriformes; family Clariidae; genus Clarias; species Clarias batrachus. Next base: position 493,211 of record QMIH01000263.1, on the reverse strand, counting down.
CAATACAAAACAAATCCAGAAATTAAGACTATATATAAATATAGTCATTTAAGATTTTTTTAAAAATGTGGCTGAGCTTCGTTATGGGAAGATTTATTGAAGTTCACCCTGAGAGGTGCTCTTTCACCATTTAGTTGCCATTTTATCACTTTTTATGGAGTTTTGTTGCAGAAACTAAATACAAAATCAATTGAACGCACTTTCCACTTGATTAGTGACTCGTTTATGAACATCCGGCACATTATTTATGAAGACCAAATATTTCGGCTTAGGAAAACCTTCACTCCCAACTGTTCAAAATTAAATTAGTACCCGAGGCTCAGTGTTAATCAGGATATTTTACAAATGACCCACAGACATTTCCGTTTTTTTATTACTTTTTCTTAAAAGAATATATGTATATATTTATTCTGCATTTGCTCCTCAAACCGTTGCATAGTTTTGGGTCTTAACAACAACTCAGAGTTACTAGAATTTATATTGAGCCTAAAACAGGTACACGCGCGCGCACACACGCTGATAACCTCAGGAAACAGCACCTCTTTATTGTCCATTTACTAATGCCATAAATAATGAATGGTCGACAGTCGAGTTCCATGAATCGTTCGTGTGTACGTTCTGTTTATGAGTAACTGGCTTTTCAAAGAATGGACATACTGCTGTATCTGGGCAAAAACAGATAAGCAGAGGATATAGTTTTAATTATTATTATAATTCATTTATTTACAAAATTAAGAACCAAGTCTGTTAAGGGGGTTTTGACACCTATGTGGTATCTGTCTGCTTGTGCCATATGGTGATTGCAGATCAGTTCGAGTGCTGATAGCGATACGAGTGCCACACACACGTGCGTATTTGTGTACGCAGCAGGCTGAGAACGCTGCCGTATCGATCAGGTTATTGATACGCCGCGTCTCTGAGGAGTACACCCTCACTCCACCAGCCTTCTGTTTTTTTTTTTTTTTTTGTGCTCTCTGGCCCACTTCCTCCTCTTCTCCACACTATCACATCGGATTAGCATCTCAAAGCCTGAGCAGGCTCCCTGCTGACAAATCAACATTAGCAAAAGCAGGCTAAAAGTGTGGCCAAGCATGCCATTCACACTGTCTATTCAACACACACACACATTTACTCGTGACACTCTCAGATGCGCGCAGTCTCATGCATTTCAGTTCAGTGTGTATTCAGTGTCCCCTAATACGCTGCCAAAGCCGAACCTCTTTCCAGAGTACACACTTTCCCTTGATTGCTTGTTCCTGTCTCGCAGTTATTACTCACCCAACTCGGGTCAGGTTCGAGCAGATCAGTTCCAATCATACTTAAACTCCGTGTGACTGAAACTGGAATTTTTTTTTCTCCTTCTCATTTAGGATGAAGTATTTTTAAGTTTCCTTTGATGAAAAGGAGCATTAAGGCAAGACAGGGAAGATGAGAACCTGGGCCAAACCAGATGAAGGACTGGCCTGTCTGCTTTTTTGTTTAAAACCATTTTGACGTTACTGCCTGCATGGGATAATGTTATTCATATGCTTTTAATACAATTGAACATTCATGCTCACCTCTTTAAACTCTCACCCATCAGTGAAGAAAAACATTCAAAGCAAGGCGTTATAAGTGTAGAGTTTTAGAGCCCATGTAGTACTGAGATGATTACCATCAGGATAGAAATGAGAAACCAGAGTAAGCTGGCTGATGACGCTACCTCAAGACTGCTTTTTTTTTAATTAAGAATTTGTTTCCTTTTGTATGTTTCATTTGGGGGAAAAAAACGTCTTAAATTTTTTTAATCTGTAAAGTATTTATTACGTATCTATATCTTAACCCCCCCGTCACCCCTACGACCCCCCCAGTGATTACGTCAAGGTGTTTAGCGTCCAGTGTCACAGATGGTGTTTGACCACCGGCGCGTGATAAAAGAAGAAAAGGGCTGCTGGAGTTGCTCATTTACTTTCGCTTGGTCCGCACTACGCAGCCCACACACACACACACGCACACACGCACACACACACATTTCCTGGAATTGAATGAAACATAACCAGGCAGATCAGTGCAAGAACTTTATGACTTAGTGTGTGAGTTGGGGAGAGGAGTGTTTCAGATTCTTATGGTTCTGATAGAGCGCTATTGTACTATACACTGTTTCAGTGTGTGTGTGTGTTTCTCAGCTGATGAAACTTGGAGCTTTTGAAATGAGAGTGAATGAAGAGCAGTTAACCTTTCTACAGGAACGTTATGGAACTGAGTGCAAACCTGGCCACTTATCCGATGCTGTTTTCCCTACCATAGTTCACACGGTCCAGGTAGCACCGACAAGTTTGACACTTTTCCTCCTTTTTCGTCTCTCGTCTTTCTCCTTAGCCTTTCAGTTTTGAGAGGCTTTGTGTTACTGACATCCTCTGTCCCCTATCCTTCCCTCCATATTCTCTCTCTCTCTCTCTCTCTCTCTTTCTCTCTCTCTCTCTCTCTCTCTCCCCCTGCTCTGTTGCTGAGGCAGGCCCATCTGGTATTTAGACTAGTATTTGCCTGTGAATAGCATGGAGGTGGGGAGAGGTGGAGAGAGGAGGGGAGTGGGCGCCAGTAGCCTGCTCTATCAGCAAGCCAGTCACTCAGCAAGAGAGAGAGAGAAAGGAAAGCGGAGGGAGAGAAGGATGACTGCTGCTACTCCCTGCTCTATACAAGGAACTACCAGCAATTTACTTGTGAATGAGAATGGATTTGCACACGCAAAGGTAGGAAATGTGACAAGTGTGGAAAGTGCCTGAACTAGTGTACGAAGACCAGGAGTGTGTTTTAGAGGTTTTTGGTCATTAACTAAATTTGCTTCACATGGCAAGTGCTTGTTGAATGTCTGACCGTATGTGTTTGTCCGGGATTGTGTGTCACGCCGCTCTGAATGGATCTCAGCGGGTTTCCATGGATAGTTGATTCTCTCTCCCTCTCTCTTTCTGCTAATCCACTCTGTTAATAACTCTCTCTTTCTGCTAATCCACTCTCATCCTCCCTCCATCTCTTTCTGTTTGTCTTCCTCTCTTTTCTCCTTCTCTAAGAAATGTCTGTTACTTGTATAAGCACTACGATACGTGTCAATATAAAGTGCAGGGTTATTTTAAAGGTGAGAAAGTCACCGCTGCTTACGCCACACGGTTTGGGATTTGTTTTTGTTTTTTTACACTGGTGTGTTACATAGCTTTGAAGGAAAAAAAAAAAAGAAGGATAGGATCTCGGGTAGCATTACATGTTCTATTATCTCACAGTAACTCTCCTCTCAGTGTCTGTCTGATCATTATCCCGTGTGCGGTTTACTTTACACCAGATACACTCTGGAGAAAAGACGAGCCATGATGTAATATTCGGGAGGTTTCATTATGAGAAGTCACGGATGTCATTTGATCACAGGTGTCTTCAGGAACCTCTTGCCTTTAAAACCTGAAGTCAGTTACAGATTTGGCGTTTGGCGATTTAGGACAACACTGTAAAAGAGGCATGAAGTTTACTATGGGTCTAATTGTTCTTTCAGAAATGGCAAGAATTTTGTATGCGGTTTGGCTTGAAGAAGATGCCGAAGTGATGCAGTGTCTGTTTTAAAGAAAGACAAAATAACCGGAGTTCTGTTTTTCACCATATACTTTGACTTGTAGAAAAACTACATAAAAACTGCTTTGTCTAGATATTTGCAATTTTACATTGGAATCTAAAGTCTAATGTTGAATTTAAAGTTAACGAGAACACAACCATGTGCTTGGTGTATATTTAAGCATGTATTCATGAATTAGTCTCTTTTTTTTTTCTTGTAATTGCTAACGTCAATAGAGATAACGTTTAAAATCTGTAGAATATCTTTACAGTCAGGGAAAACAAAGTGGATACTGGACAGCAGCTAGTCCTATCAGTGTGCTGATAAGTAACGAGTTACAAGTAGTGAGAAAAGGGCGGTAATGACCTGATGTGGAATTCGCAGTGATAAAGTCAGGCACTCGAGGTAGAGCTCTTCCTGCCTGTGGTTCTCTGGGTGTGAGGCAGTACAAGGCTTAAGAAAGGGCTGGTCTATTTTTGGTCTATATTGGTCATGCCCTCTAGATGTATTGCTTGACTGGTCCTGAGGCATGTCGACCCCCATCAGAGCCGCTGTCTGATTCCGGAGACCCCCCTCAGAACAAAGTCACTGCATCGAATACCCCCTCAGCACTACTCCAACATCCCCTGTGTACCTTTACTCCACCCCTTTAAACACCACCAGCAGGAGATTGGCCTCTAGAGCAGGAAAATGAGCACATGCTATTTTAATTAGGCCTTCCCGCCTATTGTAGTTTCTGGCTGTGGTGACCCCGAGTTTGTGTGCATTTGTGTGTGTGTGTGTGTGTGTGTGTGTGTGTGTGTGTGTGTGTGTGTGTGTGTGTGTGTGTGTGTGCAGTAGCATGGGTTGAGGTGGACACCTGTAGGTACAAAACACCAGACCTCCATATGCGTTATCAGAGGAGGGTAAAGGGAGGATGTGTGAGCGAGGAGATCCTTCAGCCATGTCGCTCTGGGACCGAGCGTGAGTGAGAAAAGGTTGGCAGGTATTGTTGTACAGCTTGTTAGTGACATGTTGGGTCACTGGAGCACGCTCGCTTCACCTCTCGCTAATGAGCTAGCATGTGAGGGATTTATAACCCTCAAAAACTTGGACAAAACCCGTCTGCACTTCCTGAAGACGTTGTGCAGTGTCTTCATTCCTGTGTTATGTGACAAAGAGGAAGAATGAAGTTGTTTAGCAACTGCTTCTTATACAAGAGGATAGGACATGAGGGTGGAGTTTTAGGTAATGGGATTTGGCTTTTTGCATTAATAAAGCTCCTGGAGAACAGCAAGCTCCCATCAGATCTGGGGGTGCTGTCTTATCCATCACAGTTTTAACTATTTATTTCCCCAAGGAGAAGTGTATACACGCACACACACACAGACACACACACACACAAATGCTCAAAATCTTCCTATGTGTTTCTTTGTGTGTGACTGAAAGAGAGATTGCCATCTGATGTCTCCTGATGTCTCTAATGTACCCTTATTAGCCCATTCTGCAGACTTTATTTTCCCAGCCCCCTCCTGGGCCCAACCCAATCAAATTATACTTACACACACACTTAAACACACACACACCCCTCTCCCTAACCCACTCCCTGAGGGTCACATAGACTGCCCTGGCAAATAACACACACACAGGTATTATTGTACAGTATATTGGCACACACGCGTACCGTGAGATCTCGAAGACTGTGTAGTTTAGGTGAGTATGATGTAATTGGCACTAATTTACTTTGTTTAAATTGTTCGCAAAGTCTTTTCTAACTTCCATATGTGAAGCCATAAACAGTGAAAATATGGTCGTGTGTATTAACTCTTACCACCTGTAGGAGTTTTGTGAGCTTAAAATGTGTTCTGTGGTAAACTTGCATATGGAATGTGTATAAATTATAATGTTTTTAGAAATATATATACTTTTCCTCTCAGGCTAAATAAAAAAAGAAAGCTCTGCAAAGATTAAATCCCGTTCCTGTTTGTCATCATTAGTAACAAAAGTCAAAGGATAGCTCAGGTCCAGTTCACTCATGACTGACTCAGGTCTTATAAAATGGTCCTCTGACTTCTATCAGGAACAGATTGTTTATATATCTTTTTGTGTGTACATCATTATATTAGTATGCTTAGCATCTGTTTTTATCCATGTGAACACAAGAAATGCAGATATTTGCAGGTGGTGTTCGTTCCTGTCTTCCACTCTCCATTTTAAACAGGCTCTCATGCCAAGTAAGGCATGTATAAAATACCAGGGGCATGCTTACATCCCAAAGCCTCAGTCGAGCGTGCGGAGAGCAGAGCAGCGGGGCGTGACGGTGCCTAGAGGTCGTCTAGGGTTCACCACCTCAGTATAAGCAACATGATTGCATTTACATGCTGGGAAACAGACAAAATAGTTCTGGGATGTTTTTTTTTTGTGTGTGTGTGTGTGTGTGTGTGTGTGGTGGGGCAATGTTGAGCTTTGATATTTACATTCCTGATTGATCAGCTTTGATAAGGAAAAGAACCATCGTAGAATAACGGCAGTAAATACACTGATGTTCACCATCTTCATCAGTCACATAATTAATATAGTCATATAAACACACAATTTTTTAATTATTATTATTATCACCTCCAATTAAACATACTGTCATTTAAATTGAAGGCGTTCAAATTTAGCTTGATGGAGATCAAATTCTGCAGACGCTATTATTATACAAGTGCAGATCTATTGGTGCCATCAGTTGTACATCAGTGCTATTAGCATTCCTATAGTCAGACCAGTCACATGATCACACTGACGGACTGATGGTGCGCCCTTAACATTTGAAGGAGCGATGGCGTATAAGTTTCGTCCAGGATAACAAATAGTGTGGAGCAAGTCGTACCTCACTACAATCCAATAACTGAGGAAAATGTTTTTATTCTCTCACATGGTGCCCATTTATCTGAGTGTAGAATGTGCTAGAATGTTCCAGTGTGTATCAGAGCTTCTCTCAGTGGGAATTGTTTTTTTTGTTTTTTTTTTTTATGTGAACAGAAATTCACAGACGTGCCTTTGATAGTCTTTGATGGAATTAGAACTTGTAGCTTATGACTGATTACACTGCCCTCTTGTGGAGTTTAGGGTTCTGACATGTTTGCTCCTTAAGCACATGTTATGGTGCATGCTGCGTCCTTGTGAGACTACTGAGTGGTGGACATGGTCCCGAGATCGCAGGTTGTAATACTGCACAGGGCTTACTTCACAGCTAAACATCAGTACATGTGTATGCACTCATTCAACAGATGCTTTTATCCAAAGCATTAGTATCAAGATTTAAACTCTCAACCTTCCGATCAACAGTCCAGAGCCGTAACCACTGAGCCAGCACTACCATGACTGTTACCTGCTGCTCTTTAAGCTGGAGAATGTTTCAGTGCTTTATGCTTGTCATTTTGTCAAATATATATTTCAGGCTGTTTTTCTGTTTGTCTATTTATCAATTGACCAATTGACTAGATTTATTAAGAAATAAAAAATTTAAAACTCCTGGACAAATTCCAAGTCTTACACACGTAGTGGTCAGTTTAAAAGACACACACACACACTTCAGGGGAAGACTGCATTCTTGGCATGACTTGAACCTGAGATCAGAGATTGGGTGGCATCCAAAAAGCTTTTCCCTGCTTTTCCTCTTTTTTCGGTGTGTGTTTTCTTTCATTTTCTTTTTTTTTTTTTAAGGAAATAATAACAGAGATTTCTTTCAAGTGTTAAAATGTCCCCTCAACCTTCTTACGCTGCAGGAGTGTCATTTATGCATGCATACAAAAGCTTAGCGCTGTTCTCTTATTCCATCTCTCTCTCTCGCTCTCTCTTTTGTGCGAGGTTGAATAGTGCTTCTTTCAGAGGTACCTCCTTCAAGCTTCCTAATTCAGCTCTCACCAATCAAACACTCCCACTACGCATACACACATACATACACACAGTATTCAGACTTCAAAGGACGTTAAACCCTCTCAACCATGATGTCATCTTCGGGCTGTGTGTGACATTAAAGCATCAAAACGTCCCCCGATCAGAGCCAATGAATTGCTGCATTGATATATATAAAGTGTTTAATTTGAGTTCAATGTGTTGGATCAGGGGAACCAGTGAAAAACGGTTTGCCTCGAGGCTGTGACCTCTTTTTTGCGCTTCTTTAGAGCCTTTTGGTGGCTTTGTCACTGTGAGTAGTTGGTGGTGATTATTAGTTTTTAACTGCAGGAGTAAACAGAGTTTGTCACAGCACTCTCTGATGAACGTTTGGGTTTTCAAGACGAGGTTAAAATGTGAAAATGACACTGAGGCACGCATTTCTTTTTTTTAATAGAATGAATTATGTTAATCTCAAAACCAGAGATAAAATGTCTTTATTTATTATAATCCAGGAGTGATAAATTCTGAATCTCAAGTTCGTAAGAATTTGCAGGTTATACTCTTTGTTAAACAAATCCCTTCCATTTAGTGTTTGAATTGCAGTAATCTTTCTCTCACTCCCTCACACACACTTTGTTTCACCATTGTTATTTTGACCTCTGGTCCGTCTGATGACTTTAGTATCTCGGTCCTAAGCGTCTCCAAATGTTGGTATGTGACTGTTACTTCACCATAGCCACACGCGTGCACACACTGACAGAGTGGATTCACTTTACCCTGGTCTGTGGACACATAGTCCAAAGGGTGTTGGGTATGATAAAAGGCACTCCCTAGAACTGGGCTAGAACAATATGGACGGATACCCAAGGTTCTCTTTGTCAGCTCACTTGGACAAATTTCTACCGAAAAGGGAAACTTTGAAGAAAAAACAACCCCAAAGACGGATAAAAAGGAGCGAGGAAGTTTATGTGACATCTCATAGCAGCCAGAGCAGCCCTGCACAGAAGAAAGAAGGTTTTGTGAGTACATGCATAGAGTAATTAAAACATGGTGAAGGGTTTTTTCTTCTTCTTCCCTCCTCCTTACCGAATCTGTCAGAGCTCTGCCATGTCAAAGGGTCAGGGCTGTGAGCAAGTGTTTGATAGTTGTGAATCCTCCCTTAAATCTCAGCACAAGCAGAGTGTTATGCCTGTTTAAAACAGTACTGACAGTGAATGAGGGAGTGTGGAAGAAGCAGGCGCTAGAAAAGTGATTTAGGGAAGCCGTGTCTATACAAGAGCGCCGTTTCATAGTGCTAAAGCCATTAAGGTCTCCTGCTGATGTGCCGAAGCTGTAAGGTCCAGACCTCCCAGTTGTTCCATAAATACCTCTTTTACATACAAATGATGTGGAGAATCTTTTTTTTTGTTTTTCTTTCTTTCTTCGTTCTCTTTTTCATCTCATTTTCTGTTTCACAGGCATTGTGCCATGTACAAAAGCATGTTTTGAAGCAGCATCAGTATATAAAGTGTCGGGGTCACAATAAATAATACATTTTTCAGTTGTCATTGAATAATATTAAAACTAATTGTGGACCATTTATAGTGTACAAAGTCCACTTCCTCTGCTGCACACGTTCAGGCGTCACCACAGACGCCTGACCTTGAAATTGGCACCAGAGAGCAGAAAGAAAGAGACTGAGAACAGAGCTTTTGTTTCATAACGCCTGATGTTTCTCTGTGTTTCTGCCAGGCGTACGGATGGGCGCTGGAAGGCATGAGGCACTTGGCCTGCGTGAGTATGGAGGATTGTAGCGCACCTGAGAAGTGCCAGAGTGTGATGGCCTGCCTGGAGAACTACCGCAGCCAGCATGTGCCAATCCCAGATGCACACTTCCAGGAGATGAAGGACCTCGCTGTGGAGCTAAAGAGTGACCAAGGACTCAAACAGTGGAAATTCGCCTGGTCGAAGTGCCAGGAAACCAAACAGATGTTTGAGAAAAAGCTGGAGACCGCGCTGCGCGCTCGCAACTCTGGTTCGGGTGCCAGCAACCACCGCGGGCCTCAGGAGAGGAGCAGCAGCCTTTCGTTCTCCTGCAGGAAAGCCTTCAGCAGCATCCGGTCTCGAGACAGACTCTCGTCCACCCCCTGCAGCCCGGTAGGCACTCGGTCGGATGCCCACGATTCTCTCAGCACTCCGACGGGAAGCCCCTGTCACACAGAGAACCGGATTCCACACAGCACTCCCCTTAACTCGCACAGACTCACACGCAGCGCATCTTCCGATGAGCCTCCTTACCCATCATACTCATCTTCTTGCTCTGCTAGCCCCGCTTTATCCTTTTTAGGAGACTCAAAGCGAAGGGTTCTGAGGAAAACTCAGAGCTTCGACGTTCCTGGAAGCGAGGCGAGCACACGGTATGGCATTTGCCAGCGGACGCTAAGTGAGCCGGCGCGCAGGGGCCACATGGGCGTGTTTATAAAAGGCCTGGAGGTGAGCAGCACAGAGGCGACCGATCGGCCCTACAATTCGCGGCTAGCACCAGCACACAACTGGGCATCGCAGGATACACACCTTACAGGGAGCCCTGTATCAGAGCCACGAGCCAAGGGCAGGTAAGAACACATACGTGTTAGGGACTGGAAATCTACTGAACTGCAGTTCATCTGGTCATTGATAAGAAATTAATTTTACAGTAGACCACACCCAAGTAGTGCAAAGGTGATTAAACTCTTGTATCACTGCAGTAACAGTAGTTTCATTTTCAATATTTTAAAATGGCTCATATACGTTTAAAAGAATATTTTTTCATCCATGTGAAATGGGTTGTAAAAATCTGCACAAGCATCCATTTCTGATAGAAAGTAAACACGTTTACTACACAAATTCCTTAAGCTCCATTTATTTGCAAGAGTTTATTCCATGACCCGTGTCATACTGTGATATAAGTGGTCTAAATCCCATGCACAGGGACCTCCAGCACACAAACACACACACGCACACACAGAGTTAATAACATGGCCCTGGTTGCAGGCTGTAGTCATGTGTGTAAGTGATTTACTCCTGTTGAAGGTTCCCTGTGTGGAGCTGTGTGAAACATGTTCCTCGGACTCATAAACCTCCTCCATTAGTCAGAGACGTCTCTGCCACATTGGGGCCCCCTGCTTCCCCTTAATCCCCTTGAGATAAAAAATAAAAAAAGCCCCGAGCTTCTGATGACTCTCCCAGATGAGAGCCACGCAGGGGGACTTTGAAGTGCAGTAAAGTGCGTTTGTCTTCCGCTGCTTCACACACCGCAGCCGTTTATTAGCACAGAGGAGGGAGAGGAACAAGGAGTGTGTGTGTGTCTCTGTCTATCCGTGCCTCGGACGCATATATTAAACTAACCTTGAAACATCTTTGTATTTTGCTGATATAATGATTTGATTATTTTTTTTTCACCCACATCAGGGCACAGCATAACTTCCAATCAAGGCTGTAGTGCAAACGTGAAAAAAACAACCACTTTTTGTTTTGCACATATGAATTTATATTGCACCATTAATGTATCTCCATCCTTCTCATCCTTCTTTTTCACTCACTCAGTAAACTCCGGCACATCGTGGACGAAATGGTAACGACCGAGCGTGAATACGTGCGCTCCTTGCGTTACATCATCGATCACTACTTCCCTGAGATGGAGCGTCCCGACCTGCCCCAGGACCTTCGGGGAAAGCGCAGCGTCATCTTCGGCAACCTGGAGAAGCTGGTGGACTTCCACAGTCAGTATTTCCTGAAGGAGCTGGAGAGCTGCTGTAACCACCCGCTCCGGGTCAGCCACTGCTTCCTGCGCCATGTAAGAACATGATCTCCCCACACACTCGATGCTGAACAGCACGTCTGAGCACGTGTCGTTTCCCGCTGTTCGTTTAATTGTGCCTGTCTGGATGTGAAAGAAGATTTTTAGTCTAGAAAAATCAGAACCAGTTTGGATGTGCCATAACAGTGAAACACCCATTAAACCAAAACACTCGTTATATTCTGCTTCTATTGAGGATTCCATATTATTTACTGTATCAGTCTTATTACTGAACAAGCATGTCTTTACCTATTCCCATGTCATCTTAGTCAATATTAATCCACATTTGTGAATCATTTCTTTCAATCCAGAAATGAAAGAATAACTAGTTTTAATTGAAGCAGGATAAGGAGGTACTCGCATGCTATAGCAGAGCAGAGCGTTCACCTCACAGTCTAAAATTACCCGACACATTCCTGGCTCCAACAAACCGGTGATGCTGTGTGTGTGTATATATATATCTAAAACATAAAACAAAATAAAAGGCCATTTATCCCGCATCACTAAAGTGCTTCCAGATAAAACTGAATATATAAACGCCTATTCCAATCTGCTCAGCATTTCCTGACCAGCAAAAAAAAAAAAGTGGCAATTAATTATGCATGTAAAATGCTGGCTTGTGAACTGCATTTTTTTATTTTTTTTTTTTTTTTTGCATTTTCAGCAAGACCAGTTTGGGTTGTACGCGCTATACAGCAAGAATAAGCCCAAGTCAGACTCATTGCTGGCCAGCCATGGAAACAGCTTCTTCAGGGTGAGTGAATTGTATACTCAATAATTACAAAATAATTAAACATAATAAAGGTCTGTTAACTTTTCAACATATTCAGAAAAAATTTTACTTGGGGGGGGAATTAATCACAGATGACAATGCATTTCTAATTCTAATTGTTTAGGGCAGTCAGTATACATCTGTTAACCTTTTTAGTTAAAAGTATCTTTAATCTCCATGGTTGATCATTTCAGAGAATCGATCTGTTTTTATTGTAGTTGAGTGGGATCACGGAATGATTTGCTCCATTATTATTAGATCGAAAGTTGGCAGACTCAAGCTGATCCAGTTGAGCAAAATTAGTCTCGCACATCAACGACATAAGCGACATTGGTCAGTCGTGTGAGTCTGTGAACCCTTTGATATGAAAAATGCTAGGTAGCTTCACACATCTGAGAAAGCAAGAGTTGGTGTTCACCTTCCCCAGGTGGATTGGATAGTAGGTGAAAATTTAAAGATTTGACAATAAATGAAGGAAATGAAGAAATCTTAAAAGGAAATGGTAGTTATACATAACATTAGTGTGTCTTTCCACTTAATGATTCATGTATATAATGAAAAAAGTAATTGTAGATGCTTATACCATGTTGTCTCTACATAAGAATCTTCCTAAGGTTTTCACTCATGTCTAGGACCAAAACCTTTTATTATTGCAATTCAAAATGTAATAAAACAAATTCAGTGCATTGTAGTGCATCAGACACGCAATTCTACATCCCAGTATAATAAGATTATGCCACTTAGTCATCTACTTTGTAATGTGGTGTCTGATTTCTTCCCTCCCCCGTGTCCTTGTTTTACCCTCATCATTTATTTCTTTTTTTTTCCCCAGCATAAACAGCTGGAGCTGGAGGATAAGATGGACTTGGCTTCGTACCTGCTGAAGCCCATCCAGCGAATGAGTAAATACGCCCTGCTGCTCAAGGATCTGATTAAGGAGGTGAGTGAGGCTCAGGAGCAGGAGCTGGCGTATCTACGTGCCGCTGCTGAGATGGTCAAGTTCCAGCTGCGCCATGGAAACGACCTGCTGGCCATGGATGCCATCCGCGACTGCGATGTGAGTCATAGATCACATACACAAACCCACATGTCCCACATACTCCTGAAATACTCATTTATTCTGTACAGAGTGCAAAATGTCATGATTATTTTTTTATGATGTGCTTTACAAAGTGGACATGTCATACTGAGATTGAGGCTTTTCTGTGTCTCAGGTGAATCTGAAGGAGCAGGGCCAGCTGGTTCGACAGGACGAGTTCACCATCTGGTACGGGAGGAAGAAGTGCCAGAGACATGTGTTCCTGTTTGAGGACCTAGTTCTGTTCAGCAAACCCAAGCGCATCGAGGGAGGCCTGGATGTCTACATATACAAGCACTCGTTTAAGGTCCATCACGTCTATACATCTCAAAGTGGTGTATTTAATGTTGAGTTAAAATTTTGGTTTTATATATTCCTAAGAATCAGCTAGATAGCTCGTTTGTTCCAGATAAGTACCAGAAGGGTTTTAGTATCTCAGTCTTTATTATTTTATAGACTGCTGATGTGGGGATGACCGAGACATCGGGTGAGAACGGGCTGCGCTTTGAGATTTGGTTTCGCCGGAGAACATCAAAGAACCAGACATACATCCTCCAGGCTGCTACTGCTGACATTAAACAAGCATGGACCTCAGACATCGCCCGCATACTGTGGCAACAGGCCACACGCAACAAAGGTGTGTGTGTGTGTGTGTTGCACTTCCATGATGTGTCTGAATGATTCGTCAAGACATCAAATGAAAGGCTTGGTGTGTTCGGTCTATTTTTCCCACCAGCTCAGCACGTTTGATGATGATGAATTCTGTATTTGTATCTTGTACTCGCCCCAGGACCACAGATACAGCCTTTTCAAAAGACTCATTTGAATCGGGCATGTATTGTTTTACAAAACTTTGACATGGCATCACTGAGTGAGAAGAAAATGCAAATCAGCCAGGCCTTTGAAAGTAGCTCAGGTTTTCAGACTCTGGCATCGCTCGGTATATTTTTATAACCATAAATTACTGAGGTATGAGAGGCAGTGTGGTGAGCTTGGTATGTACTGTATCACATTGGCTGTCCAAGTTACTAAACCTTTGCAGTGGAGTTATTTGATTTGATGTGTTTGTGTTTGTGCATGTAGAAATCCGTATGCAGGAGATGGTGTCGATGGGAGTGGGCAATAAGCCGTTTTTGGATATTAAACCCAGCGATGCTGCGATCAATGATCGAGCGATTGATTACATCATGAAGGGCAGAGGTACGACCTCAGCAACTTACCAGACAGACATCACCTTAGGATATAGCCTCAGATGCATGAGCTCAAACTGTTTTGGTTCCAACAGTGAGTTGTTGACTGAAAGTTGACTCATGTCGACCAACACATGTTCTCTCTCTCGTTGTTCTGCTATAGGAGCCAGGACGAGGGCGTCCATTGCTGTCTCACTATTTGACCACTCTAATCCATTCAAGAGAGCCGCTGTGAGTGCGCCAGCTAACGGATCCACAGGGTCAAGTGGACCCCCCTCTTCCACATTGCTAGGGCCCCTCAACCTGCACATGTACAGCAGCCAGGCTCTGCTGCCCGGGGAAAGGCCCCTAATCAGCCCCTGCATCGAAGAGGACGAGCTCGAACATGAAACCAGCAGCCAGCCTTCTATGAGTATGTCCTTAAATCCACGTCTTCTCGAATATCTTGTAGCCCCTTTCCTCAGTAACACAATTTCCCACTTACAATCACAGAACAGATTTAATTGTAAAAGCATGGCAATAAATATCCCTTTATTAATTTATTCAAGCCAGCAGAGCGTTATGTTCCAGAACTTTCCACTTTCCCAGATGTTGATTTGAAACACTGTGTTAACATACGGTATTAGTCACATCACAGTCTCTAGTTATTGAGTTGAACCCTTGGATGAACCCCTTTGCCATTTAAGTGAATCCAGTTAAACTTAAACTTCAATAATGAAATAACCACTGAAATATTAATAAAGCAATAATGCCAGGGAACCCCTGAATATACACTATATGGCCCACAGTTTGTAGAGACCTGACCATAACACTCATATATGGGCCTTCCTTAAACTCTTGCCACAAAGCCTTCGTATGCTATATGCCAAAATGAGGTCCAAGGTTTTCCTGCATAGAGCTTTCACCTCAACCCCACTGAACACTTTTGGGATGGCCTGGGATGATGATGACATCATGGCACCCCAGTCCTTCTCACCCAACACCAGAGCCTGACCTCACTAACTAATCAGTGTCTGAATGAACGCAGATCTGCAAAGCCACCCTCGAAAATCTACATCAAAAGAGAGAGGGAATAAATCTGAAATGGGATGTTCAACAAGCTCATATGGTGTGCAGAACCTTTGGTCATATAGTGTTTCTCACTGTTATTTATTGTAAGACATTCCACTAGAAAAAAATGTCTGGAAACAGCAGAATCAGACCATCTATGTTTGTAATATTTTAGCAGCGCTCAGCTTGTTTGGTCAAAAGGGGAAGGATAGACTTAATTTTCTCTTTACAAAGCTCAACATTGTGTTAAGTAGAGTAAGTCTGATGGTTTGCTTCCCAGAAAGACGTATTTTGATATTGTTTACTTGATTGCCACGACAACGTCTATAACCAGCGCAATAAAAACGTCACAGAAATGTCCATCAGCAGCGAGCATAGAAAAGTGATACAGGCAAGCATGTGCGTTTGGTTACACTCATCAGGACATTTATAAAATAGCAGCACTGCAAATTATTATTATTCAGTAATATGAAATCACATCGGTGTACGCATTCTAAGGCTTGTCATCTTATTTTCACCGAAAGTAAGCAGAGCTCTTAGTGTTCTGTATAAAGATTATTCGCTACAAGAATTTTTTTAATCTGGTTCCTTTCGAAGTTTCATCTCGTGTCGTCACCACTGGTTTGTAATAAGGCATGCACTTTTGTGTCTAGCTACAGAGAGTTCGGGATCGTCCTCACACTGTCTGTCAGGCAGCGGCTCGAGTGGTTCAGACAGCGGCTGTGTATCCAGTCACCTCCCTGAAGCTCTGTCTGAGGAACCCAGCTCACCGTGTGACTCGTCCTGCTTCACCTCAGAGCACAAACCCAGCTTCAACAGCCAGTACATTTCAGAGGTCAGTGTGTGTGCGCGTAAGTGTTAAAGGAAGCATGTGATGAAGTCATTTCAGGCGCTCCACAAAACCCATGGTAAATATGTACGTTGACAGTTTCTTAGAAAACACTATTAACCTGTTAATGTGTTACGTTGATCGGAAACATTTTGAGATCAAGCAAACTAGTGCATGAGTCTAGGTTTCCCATGCTGCTTCACAGGGGAAAGTACACTTTCTCATTGTTGTGCTGACTGAATGTTTCTCTGCACATAATAATCCCCCACAGGGTTAGTTTGTTTGAAGTGGTACCTTTCTTTCTCTCCTTTTAAAACACCCCAGTAAACAGACATCAAAAAGAAAACACTAAACAGTGATGTCTGCTAGCAGGCTGTCTGTCTCTAAATGCACATAACTGTTTAGACTTGTATACATTGTGCATAAATATAAAATTTCATTTTCCTGTAAGTGACATTAGCAGTGCCTTTTGTCTAACTGCATGCTGATGTTACTAGCCAGGCATGTTTGGTATTTTTGTTCTAAGGTTTTCGAGGATAATAGCTATCAGTAAATACAGAATAAAATAATCGTAGGTTTTGAAGATCTTTCAAATCAAAGGTCTGTCTAGAAAGGTGAAAGATCTACAGTAGGTTTCACCATCATTGCTTTTCCATACAGAGTCCCACTATAGAAGCTCATCATCTAATCCATCGAGCTGACATTTTGCTTCTTGTTTACTTATAACCAGCTGCCATACCATGCTGCTGTGCACTCATAAAATAATAAACATCTCCATGTAAACATAATTCCTTATGACTGACTGGTGGATGTTTTAGTTTCCGATTACAAAGCCAGTAAGTGATATCTGTCCAAGTGTCAAAGGTAAAGCCACTTTAACCATGTTTTTGGAAAAATGCTTTACATCTGTATTAAATGCTTTCTGGCCGGAAAATCTGCCCTTGACATTCATTTAATGAAAAGCTAATGTGAAATCCTTAATAAAGCATCACTCTATCCAGCCAACAGTAAATCTAAGCCTATAATAACACATCCATGTCTCTTCCCCCCACAGAAAGGTGCTCAGGTTCTAGGCCCCTCCACTATAGTGTGAGCTCTCTGTTTAACCACAGCTGCTACTGTAAGTCCTGCTTCTGCTCTCATGTGACTCCTTCAACCACAACACACGCATGCATGACTACCACCTCATCATCAGCAGCTACAGCCATATGGAACATTTTACACAAGACCTGTCTGTGTTTGTGCACCATGTGTAATCCTGCCATATTGTCTCATAGGTTTAATGCCTGGCTGCCCCCTACATAGAAGACAACAGTGACGCCCCCATACAGAAGAGAGGAAACAGACGCCTATTTATTGTCTTGCTCAAATCTCATCTCGTTTTATGGACTTCTGATAGAGCTGGAAAATAGCACTGTTTAAAAAAAAAAATGCCACTTGTGAGCTGATATAGCTTATCTCTATTTTGTTTTTAAGAAGGTTGATTTAAATGTTGTATTTATCTTTGTTTTTTGTGTTTTTTTTTTACTCCTGGTTACAGTAGTTTTCTGTAAATGTAAATAATTGTTTTAGTTTAACACAGTTGTGAACTGTTTCTATTTTTTTTTCTCCCTCAGTTGTTTTCTGACCACTTTGCTGTAGACTGCAAATTAATCAGCTCTGAAATACCTCAGTACCAGAAAGCAGAGCTACACCCGATCATAGGGATACAATGCTATTCCTGTGATAGTTCAAAAGCAGTATGTTTTTTTTTTTCTCTTTTAAAAGATTAATGACTTTGTAATGTTCAGTTTTTATTCAGTTATCTTTGTTGAGGTCCTGTATGCTGACCTTGGGCCAGTCGTTTGGAATGTGGCTGCTACGGGCTTACTGGTTTCCAGCTGGTCAGACCTGTTCCAGGATCAGTGTTCTTATAGAGCAAATCAGCATGTCAAGGAATTCTGAAGACCATTTCCTCTCACCCGTGGTCAGTCAAAGCCGGTTGTGCTACTCAGTGGGCGCTGGTCACTGCTTTACACCCTGTTTGAAAAGGGAGTCCATTTCACTTGTCTTGTATCTGCTTTATATATAACAGCAAAACCAGACAAATAAAACTGTACAGTACCTGTAAATATTAGCACCCATGGTGCATAAATAAGTAAATAGCATGTAGGGGAGTAAGACTTGTGATAACTTTGTACATAAATCCACTAGTCAGCCAACCAGGGAGTCACTAAAGTGCCATTCATATCAGCTATTAAAAAAATCCACACTTCAAACATAAGTGTTGAATTTCCACTTACAGTTGAAGAATAAATGTCACTTTAAATTGTCATATTTGCTAACATGTTCAAGCATATTTAATAAAACTGGATTGGTTTATATCCACAAAAATACCAGTTTTGTTTCATTTCTGTTTTAACCTAAAAGGCCATTATATTCAAGGTTAGTATTAAATCTACCACTAATAAAGTACCTCTTTTCTTCAGAGGCCATTAATTAAGACTTAAATATATGTGAGTAGTACAACTGTACAGTACATCATTTGTACACTGGTTTTAGTTTTTTAATAAGCAAATGCTTAAGAGGCTTTGATTGAATAATTACTGTTTATTTAGCTGGAAACAATTATTTTAATCCTAACTGATGTCTGAAGTTGTATCCTGTGTTTGTGGAACAGACGTTACTTCGTTTCAGAAGGGTCAAAATATCGACCTGCATCAAACAAAGAAAACAACTAAGGAGATTGCTGAAATTACTACAATTGGCTTACGAACTGGACAACACATAATTAAAACCTGGGTGGATAGTGCTGAACTGGCAAATTCATGGTGGTGTGAGGGGGGGGGGAATGAGCAAGTGGTCTCTGATTACAGTCACACACATGAAAAGGCTTTGGGGAAAAACCATCAACAGCCTAATTTTACAGCTATGTTTAATAACAGTGAAAGTAAGGGCATTTCTACATGCAATGCAACGGCGCTGTTAATACTCTCCTTTCATCAATCCAAGATTTTGGCTAAAAATTAATGCAAATTTGGCTGGAAATAAATGATGTGATTAATGATGGCATAAGGTTGTTTAAGTACTGCCAGGGTAAATTGTACCCTTTTTTGGCCAGGCAGTGTTATGGTTAATCTAACAAACTCTCCAGAGATTATAACAGGGAGCTTTAATTTATCGGTAGCAACATCTCTGCAAAAAAAAAAAAAAAAAACGAGTGAAACTAATAAAACTGCCATAAGATCAAAAAAGGCCAAAATGATTACATTTCAATCCTGTAAAACCAAATCCTGATTTGATGATGAATAATTGTTATATTCTCCAGGCTTCACAATATTATAATAGGACCGTGTTGTGTTAAATTACACTGCAGGTCATGTTATTTTAAAATCATTGTGTGCTGATGTCTGCTGTCTTTTTTTTTTTTTTGGCCCTGCTAGGAAAAACTACCAAACTACTGTAACAAACTGCTATGTGTATAAAGATGAGCCAAGTTCTTTCAGACTGTAAGCCTGCCAAATAATAAGAATTAATAATGAATACCTTAAATCGGTCATCTTGCATTTTCTATTTAAAGTACCTCTTGCATTTGAGTTCAGTCTTCACAAGCCTAATACTAGGCAGAAATTGCAAGGTGACTATAATTAATCATTATTAAGTAATCATTATTAATTGTTATGGACTAATTAGTACAAAGTCAAGTTAAGAAAAATAAGTTAAAATAGCACTGATTTAAATCGATACATGGAGCATCTGTAAAATCTGTAGTAGTTAAATTATTAGAAATTTTTTTAAATAGTTTAACTTTTAAAAACGTTTTCAAAAATAGTTTAAAAGATATAGTGGTTAAATGTAGTGGTTCATTACTGGTTAAATTGCTAGTAAAAATGTAGTAGTTGGATTAGTAGTAAAATTGTAGTAATTAAAATACTAGTAAAATTGTTTGGTAGTTAAATTACATGCAAAACTGTAGTAGTTAAATTATTAGAAAAAATAGTATAGTGGTTAAATTAATAGTAAAAGTGTATAGTAGTTATTATTAAATAATGAATGAATATACTAATAATTTTAATAGTTAAATTAATAGCAATTTTTTTAATAAAAATATAAAAATTTATTTAAAAAAATAAATTAATAGCGTCACAAGCCTAAAACTAGGCAGAAAATGCAAGATGACTATTTAAAGTAATCATTATCAATTGTTATGGACTAATTATTTCAAATGAGTACAAAGTCAAGAAAAATAACCTAAAATTGCACTGATTTAAATCGATAGGTGGAGCACATAAGTAACACGGCACTGCAGAGAATTTTGAAACATCTGCATTTTCTAAAAAGGAGAAGGTGCGAAGTTGCACTTGACATTACACACCTCTTGCATGTTGGTGCCTTCCAGTAGGTTTGGAGGAAACAGGCTGGCTGTATGGAGGGAGGTCGTCCTCATTAACCCTCTTACACACTCTGTGTATCTCTTTGCCAGTGGAAGAGTAAACTTGAGAAATGAGAAATCAACATTAGTTTTATAGAACTGTCTGAATAATTCTCAATACTGTAGCATGATAAATACAGTTGATAAAAACATTTGTCGCCAAAGCCTGTATAGGCTTGCAAGATTTAAGAAACTGATATGTAACAGATTTTTTTAACATAACCTTAAAATATCAGCATAATGAACCACCCTGTAAAGATGATAGAAAGTTGTTAAAAAATTATAAAATAAAAAAGTATTTTAACAAGTAATCAGGAAATGTACAGGAGTTTTAACAGGTTTTGTAAACAAAGTGCTTGTCTAAAGCTTATCAAAGTGATCTAATTTTGACCATCCATGTTTAAGAAGATTCTAGAAATATTTGTTCTTTAAAAAAGCATCTTAAAAATCCTTATTCCGACATGCTGATCAAACCCAGATAGTTACCTTTACCCACTGCAACAGCCTATCTTGCTTTTCCAGCTGTTTATTGGGGCTGACTCTAATCATGGTCAAAAGCTCCTGCACAAAGTTTTCCACTTCCATCTGGCCTGTCTGTAGCAGAGACACAGGGACACAGTTCTGCAGTGCTGCGCATACTATCAGTTATCATTAGAACAGCGCTTTAGCCTTGACAGTAATAAAATAAAAAAGGATGTAAAGCCCAAACAAGGCTGCTTTATTATTCCAAAATTATTTTAATTTTACCCAGAGGTGATTGACAAGCTGGAGTATTCTGTCATTCGGGTGGGATCTGCCAGAGTCTAAGATGGTGTCAGTGAGAAAGGCATGACACTGACGAGCGTATACCATTTCTTCATAAGTCATACTGAAGCGAGCAAATGCAACATCTGGAAAAGAAGACTGTATTAGTTTGTTAAACACTGCTGTCTGCATTCAAGGAAATAGCACAGTACAATTATTTTCTCAATTTTTCTTTTTATTTCTTTGAGCAGAAACCAAAAATAATGACAGAAATAATTCTAAGTCTTAGCGTAAGCTTTAACTGGTTCACCAAATGCTGCCCGAAAGCAGCAGAGCGTTTCGTAGCCGGACTGTAAACACAAATGTAGAACTGCTACAGTTTGTTTGTCCGTTCATTAGGAATGTCTGGCCTTCATCAGTCTTAATGACATGACAGACAAACGTGAACATGACATAACTTAACGTTTTCTCAAAAAGGACCCAAATGACCCCGTGTTTCCTGTGCTATAAGGGAACGACAGCCGTGACAAATTACACTCAATGGATGCAAATAAACCTGACCAGAAGCATGTCTTAGCTCAAGATTTTAAATGAGTAAATATCTTACCATTGCCATCTTCCCTGGCATCCTGAACCATCTGAGGGGGTTCATCTGTTGGAGGAAAGCTAATACAGTCATGCATTCAAGTCTCTTAACAACTCATAAGGCCATATTTATGCTATATTATTGTAACGCAGTAATAAATTTACGTAAGAGACATGATTGAGACACTTAAACCTTGTCCTTCACTAGTTTGATTTGACCAAAATTGGACTTTCCTTGGCATTGGCATCAAGTGGTGCCTTTGGCAAAACTCTCATCACTCGGTCAACCCCATGCCCACAGTGAACTCTAGTGGTGGCATTATCACACTAAATGTTACCCCTGTCCACTTGGTTTAATGCCGTCCTTACCTAGCAATTGAGATTTGAGACATCAGTTCAACAATTTATGTGCCTTCTAATGGCACCTGGCTGCGAATTTTAAATTTTCACAGTAAAACTGGTGAATATTTATACAATCACAACGTGTATTCAAACTCTAGTAATGGCCAAAAGTATTAAGACACTATACAGCATGTATATTATGTTGTGCACAAAACAAGTAATGGCAGTAATTTGTTCTCGCCTATCTGGCTGAAGAATTGCGCTAATTAGAATCAGCTGGTTTACTTAATGCACGGTACAACTACATCACAGGACTTTCTGAACCCGGGGTGTCCCCCTCTATGCAAAAATAGCATTTTAAAAATTCCTAGTTTTGTAAAAATTCTCAGGTGAATTGCGAACATCTATGGCAAAATTATTTACATAATATATATATTGTTTTCAATATATTTCCAGCTGGACATGGCAGATTTGTATAATAAATCATTGCATAAATAAATATTGATTGTTGTATAGCAGTTTCATTATTTACTCTCTCATTGTCTATACCTCTCCATTTTGTATCTCAGTCGCGGGCGGCCTGGAGTCTATCCCAGGAAACTTGGTGGGATACACCCTGGACAAGGGTGCCAATCCATTGCAGGGCACACACACATACACACACTCCAACACTCATTCACACACTACAGGCAATTTGGGAATGTCAATTAACCTAATCTGCATGTCTGGACTGTGGCAGGAAACCGGAGTACCTGGAGGAAACCGCCCAAGCACGGGGAGAACATGCGAACTCAATGAACACAGAGGCGGAAATCAAACCTGGCCAAGGCGACAGTGCTAACCACCAGGCCACCCTGCCACCCTATTAAAATAAATTATTCTTATCTTGATTATCATTATTTTAAATAATTAAGTTATTAAAACATTACATTTCACTGAATTCACTTCTTTCTCAATACTTTAGTCATTTCAATGCATAAAATTATTCTTATCCCACATCATTGTTTTATTTAATTATTTTTTTTAAATAATCATTTCACTTTCATGTCAATACTTTTGGCCACCACCATGTAATAATTTTCTCCTCCACCTGACTCTTATAGTCCATTTTGGCAGTTTGCGACATAATTAAATCCATTGCTGTTCCAGGTTGAACCCTACAACACATGGAAAGGTTCCACTGAGGTCAGGCTTTAAGTAAAAATACTTTTGCACAAAGTGATTCAAACCTATGATCTACCCAGGGGAACCAGCGAACCATTTACCATTTTGTATTTTGGCAATTTTGCATTTGCTTTACTTTTTTTCAGGAAATAAACTCAAGCATGCATTATCCTGTAGCCTTAACCTGTGTAGATGACACTTTGGGTAAAGTAGCCCCCTGCCTCTCCTCTCCCGAGCACTGCGGGATGATCCACAGTTAACACGCACCCACTCACAGACGATGTGCAGCTGGAGACGGGAAGCACGCTCCCGCTTATAGATGCCCTCTGAATAGGCATCTGATCTACGGTGTAAACAAGTACATAGACAGTCAGTAAATGTGTTTATAATGTAAATATAACTTTAACAGAATTTACGATTAAGTCTCAAACCTGTGCAGGGATTCTGACTGAGTTCTCTGTTCATATGTGTATTGTGTGTCATCTCTGCACTGCCTGTGTCACTGCTTTGCTGTTGTTCCTTGCAACTCTGCCAGTCTTTACAGGAGGATGTGCCCAGAGGGGCTGTGTGGGCAGACGTTTCTGGACCCAACATCTCCTGATTTCTTTTCCACGTTATAGGCAATATGGACGCTATTTTACTGTACCAGTTATACACAGAGATCTCCTTGCTGCCACTGCATGCTGTGCTCTCGAGGGCACACTTGCTGACATTCTTAATCAGCAGTTCCTCATGAGCATGTGATCTGCTGCCAACTTCTGTGGCTTGAGGTGAGTGACTCACGAGTGGTGTCGTTGAGGTTTCTTCTATTCTCTCCGTCTTTTCCGTTGAAGAAGGTCTCACTTCTGTTATTCCTGAGACACAAGCAGAAACACACACAGCCTCGTTCTCGGAGTGTGTACTGGACGTTGCACGGGAAAGAAGAGTGTTCTCTGGGCTTTCCCTTTGAAATGATGGAGACTCATATTTGTCTACAGACTCCTGTGGAGAATTGTAAATATTGTGCTTATTACAGAATGAGAGAATGATAATCTAATCTAAACTGCTTCATGAAAATATTTGAGAAATACAAAGAACTTACAAGTTGTAAATTTGTCAAGACAAAAGGGTATTTTAAACCAGAACGACTTTCATGGCTTTGGTTTACTGTACCATTTTTTGTTTGATTGTCTCTCTTCACTCAAATCCTATAGGAGATTTTGGAGAAATATGTTCATCACTATCATCAAACCACTTAATTAAGCAAATTCACGTCCTGACCAAGGGGTCAAGTTATTAGCCCGAATCAGGCAAAGAAAATAACTAAGGAGACTGTTGAAACTGTCTAAAAGATTTATAAACCCTGGAACAATATTGCTCAACTCTCAACCCTCGTGAAAGAAACATGGCCAAAAATAAATCACAGATGACTGATCTGAGATCATAAGTTGCATCATACGGAGATTGAGAGCTGTGTTTAAAAATGAAAATAAAAGCATTTCCACACGATACAATGGGAACTCACAAGTCTCTCACATGAGCCACATGATTGGGACTAATGGACAGCTGCGTGGTGATTAGGAAAACCACTTGTTAGTTGTTCAATGCTTTCAAATGAAGTGATTTCACTAAATAATTAGTTAATCAATGGCGAGTCTGTACTTTGGTTTATGATTCAGAAATTGGGCTATAACGGTATATTGTACGATTTGATAAGCACACTGGATATTATTCAATATTTTCTAAGAAATCCCTGCCAAATGGCAAAATGTTACAAAATTGTTGCACTATATAGTAAACAGTGTTTTGTTTTGTCTGATGTATCCCAATAACCACTAAATCAGTAGACCAAAAAGTCGCAGGACGTTTGTCACATCAGTTATGATGTTATCTTTATTGCAAATGAATTTTCCATTGGACTTGTGACACTTACATGTTTCACCCTATGACTTCCTTTATTAATGTCACCTGAGGCTACTGAATTTGATCCCTGAACTGAAACACCCCACATGATCCAGGGTGATAGAGGTTGGTGATTGAACCACAGCTTCAAATTAAATGCTAAAGTCTGTTGCTACAGTATGCACCCTGTGTAGAAAAGCCTGAAAATCTCAATCTGCCATGTGGTGTTTCAGATATTGTTCCAAGTGTATCAGATAATGCCGCCTCAGCTACAGTAGTGCTTCCTTGTCTGATAATCAGTGCAGATTATTCAGATACAAAGATGCTAAATATGGCTGGGTTAACAGACTTTGTCCAGGCATGCAAGTACAAACCTCAATGTGGAGACTAGAATCTGAGATGTCTTCATGTTTCCATGTTGTGCAGAGATTCCTGGGTTGTGGCCTATCTTTACACCAGACTCTGACACACAAGAAGCATTACAATGGGAAAGGCGGTGAGTAATCACAAAGTATGAAGGGCTATCTATCAAATATGTTCAATCTGTGCTATGTGATTCAATTGATTAATGATTATTATTATTAATGATGACTGATTAATTACCTGTATTCTGAGGAGTTCTGCAGTGCATTGGTCAAAGCAGGAATCTGGAACGTCTCAATCTCCTGACACAGCAAAGGCCATTCCCTGCAGATACTCTGGTCATTTACAAAATCTGCACTATAGTCTGCTTTTTCTTAACTGTTATTAACAGTTGTTCTTTTTTATCTTTTGGTATCATCACAAGAAAATTCAGTAAACCATTCTGACACTCAGATTTCACAGATAGAGAACGAAACGGAAGAGAAATTTTGGTGTTACAGATATTGTTCATGGAAAACTTCCTTTTATAGCCATAAACTAGGTTTCATTGCCATCCAGAAAAAAACTTCCCCCCACCTGAAGTCCGCAGGCAGCAGCAGGCGTCCGCAACTGAGGAAGTCAAGAATGTGCCGGAACATTTGGCCGTCACCCTTAACCAGTAGGCTCTCCCCAAACACAATCCATTTACTCTTAGTGAAATTGGAGAGCAGTTCTGGATGCTAAAGAACATGATTGCAGATCCTTTATACATGCTTTAAAACACTACACAAAGCAGTGATGGAGATAACTTTAATTTAAGAACATCTTTAGGGAGGTATGACTCATTAAATGTGTGTTTTTTGTTCTCTGTTGTACTTGGGTCAACCTTGGCTTTCGGTGCCAGAACAATCTAAGGTTATTTTGACTGATTAAAAAAGACGATGAGTTGTGGAGCCAAGACACCACAGTTCACATACCTTTATAAGGGTTTTGAAGTATGTAGCATACCAGTGAGTTCCAACATAAACCTTTACCACTTTATAAAGGGTGAATGTTAACACTGAGGCGGAGCAAGACATAGCACTCATATAACCTGCTAAAAAACAGGAAAAATAATGTCTCAAAATAAACAGACCTAAGAGATAGAACAGCAGATATAATATCTATACAGTACACATAAAACCTTATCTAACTTATGAACACTTAGCTCATGATAAATCACAATATGTTCTCGGTCTCGCTCTCTTTTTTCGTAAGAAACGGAAGACTGTTGGAAAATGCTGTGACTGCAAATGCTAGTTTTCATTCTCACTGGTCTCTCTCCTGTGGAAGAGTTCCCTCATAGCCTCTCTGATAGCCAGGTAAACTTCGTCCTGATTGTCGAGGTAAATACATAGGCAAGGCAGTTCTTCCGCAGTCATCGTCAGAGGTAAACGTGATGTTCCCAACCAGTTCCTACAACATCACAAATATCTCATCCTTACAAGGCCCTCCATTGTCCCTCCCAAGCAATATTTTGAAGTCCCAAAATTTCAACAGACATATACTCTGAACAATCAATTGAACTTCTCTATCCCATGCCCAGATGACTCGTCTCACAATGGGCAAAATTTCTAATAATGCCAAAATGTCAGACACTGCACTGCCACAATAGAACAAACTTCCCAAAATAAATGTTCCAAACTCCAAAAATAGATTAATTGTGGCCCAGATTCCTAAATTCTCAAACTCCTGACATCTCACCAGAAAAAACAATATTATTCCGAAGATCCCAATTTAGTCAATGCCAAAATTCCCGCTTTTCCAAAATCCCTCCTTTCCCTTCTGAACTCTTAACATCCCAGCCCTGATAGGATACAAATTTATAATCAAGGCTCAGACTCCAAACATCCTACCAACATCTCAAAAGGCATATGCCTCAAAGACTACCCCCTGCAATTACTCAAACCCCTAATATCGAATTCCAACTATTACCCATTATCCAATCCTACAATTTCCAATAATACCCCACACTTCAATTATTACCCTATAGTAACAACCCAAACTAAGAATAGTACAATAGTAGCATATCTTGCAACATCAAGAACCCACTTGACTTACTCCACATGTTGGAAGAGCACTCCATTGCCTGTGATGTAGAGTCTGCTGCCCTCCAGATTGCTCTCCACACACAACTGACCCAGTGAGGAGTCTGGATACTGTACCAACAGACCCAAACTCAGAACATATAGTGGCTCCACTGCACAGCACATTGTACTTTCTGAAAAAGAGTCACTCGAGCTGCTCCTGTCTTTCCAATCTAAAAGTAAATAAAGCATCATAAAATATTTTTGTGTTTTTCCTTTGGCATTACGGACTTTAACTTTTTATAGCATTGCAATTATTTTTTTTTCTTCCAATTTGAGGTTTATAAATGTAAGGCTTACTGTACTACATACCACCCAGTTCCTGCAGTGAATCTATAAATTCATTCATGCCAACCATTCTGGCTTCATCAACCAATTCTTCATATTCACTGAAAAGCTCTGGAAGTAGTACAGTCCCAAACTGCAGGAAATTGGCTTTAACAAAAAAAGAAATTATAATAATTTAAAAAATTATGCTGTTGTCTCAAATTTTCAAATCACACTGTTGTGTACATATTTTATTATGATATAGGTAGCTGACATGCCACCTATTACAAACCATTTAAGGCACATATAAAGACAGCAAATGCATGAACTAATTATAAGCTCTGGTTTGTTGAAATCTAAATAATGATAATCCAAAGAGAGTGCTTGCCTATGAACCTGAACAGGTGTCTACTACACTGTATAACAGCCACATCCTCACAAAGCCACAGCAGATTGTCATGGTTGATTAGGCCTGGATGCCGGTGCACATGCTCCAGAAGAACAAAGCAGTACAGCACGTCTTCCTTACTGGCCACAAGAGGTGTAGACACCAAGCCCTTTGGCATACCCTTTTGAACTGAAATACACAATAGATAACTATATGTTGTGCTGAATTAATTAAAATAAATATTGATTGTTCTTTCCTAGGTTGTACCATTTAGACAATGCATGCTTTTCGGAAAGCTTAATTTACATGCTCATGTCAGGGTCATGGTTAATCTGAAGTGTACCTTGAGAGCACTGAGTGTGAGCCTAGAAAACTCACAAGAGAGAGTCAAATGGCTAGAGTTGAGCAGATTCCTTTGACTGGTAATAAGTCAATTTTATGCAAAGCCCGATGTTGGACAATAACACCTCCCAAAAACATACTCGTACTGTAGATGTACTAAATGGGACAGCAGTACATCTACAATACCAGCATATATTTGGAAGGTGGTATTATCTAACATGGAATCTGCTCAACTTAGTTTTGTTGAACATTAGGCTTTAATTGACCTGGGGATTCTAACAAACCCAGGGCTTTGCCAATACAGGCTTAACATCCTTACAACAGGGGCACATTACTTTCACATTTATGGAATTTGGCAGAACGGCTTACATAAATGCTTTGAGGGTTCCATCAATAAATACATCCTTAGTAAATACATCCTTAGACCACTAGTGTTTTAACCCAAATACATAAAAAACAGATAGATGTCACTTAAAGACTGCCAGTTCGGAACAGCTGACTTTTGTGTCTTAAAATAACAACTCACTGTTGTTGTTGCTGTTGTTAGTAAATTACCTAAATCCACATGTGTTATTTCATATTTTGGAAATCACCAGTATCATTCTATAATGGAGAAAATAAATCATTAAACAAAAAAAAACAAAAAAACACTGCATTTGAACGTGTGTCCCAAACTTTGACTGGTACTGGAATTAAAGATTACCTAAAATAAAATGGATTGAGTAATCTGTAATTATATAAGCCTGCAACATGCTAAAACGTATTGTTGTGTGGTTGCTTGGCAACAGAGAGTCAAATGACTTTATAGATATAGAATGACTTTATATAAATAGAACTGCCTTTTGAAAATCTGAAAATACAAACCCTAAAGCGAGTTTAAAAAGTTAAACAAAAGTAAGAGGTGTGTATTGTGTGTTTCTACCAGTAGATGGAGGTGTTGACTTACTTGAGCACTGAGGGTCTGGTTTCCAGGAGTCTTGCACCTGCTGGAGATTTAAAGCCTTTTTTAAACACACAGAAAACTGACAAGCATGAAAGATACTTATAGAGGAATTATTGTTAAAAAAAAAAAATCCAAGATTTTTCGTTTTTAGGAAAGAGGACAGTTTAAAATAATAATAATCATAATCATCATAATAATAAACACATCCTCCTACATTGAAGCTGCAACTCTTTTCTCTTTCTTCCATTATGAACTCACAAACCAGATAATTATTCAGAAGAATATGACAATATTATTATTATTATTATTAATACTAATGATAAATCCCAGTAACAGTAACGGTTCAGTTAAACGACAGCGCGCGCGAGCTACGTTATGACTTCCTGTTAGCAACGCTAGCTAACGTTCGGTTGCCACCTGCGCCATGTTCCGTAGCAACAACGTGTGTGCGAAATATGTCCCTTTCTTATTAATTAGCCAACAATAAACTCCATAAGAATAATACAATTCAAAAACACCTTTAAAAAATACCTGTAAAACGTAGCCGATGAATACAATCAAACTGAGCATCTTACGTTGAGTATAGCGTACTACACAGCACGTGCGCACATAATTCACCAATTAAACGAGTCTAATTCGGGTTTGTAAGCACGCGCGCGCACACACACAGAAGAATAAAAACTTGGGTCTTAAATATCCAGATGCTAAAAGTACATAGATTGCTGCACCAGAGTTGCTGGTTTTTAATAAGTTTAAAAATAAGAAATAATGCACAAAAAGTCAACAAATGTTTAGTTGAAAATTTTAATAACAGAAGTTCTGATGATATTTAGTGTTTTTGTTTTTGATCAAAAAAAAAAAAAAAAAAAAAACACTAAAAGTTATCCGAACTTGTTATTTTTAAAAAATATAAATGGCAGCGTGCAGTAGTTAGTAGTTCGTCACAGTAGTTAGTCCTGTTGATTTATACCTCCAGGGACCGGGTTAAATTCACCTCGTATCTGTGTGCATGAAGTTTGCATGTTCTCTCTGTGCTTGGTTTACTTCCTCTCACAGTCCAAAGGCATTCCCAAATTGTGTGTATGTGTGTGTGCCCTGTGATAGATTCGCACCTCGTCCAGGGTCTACCTCGCCACGTGCCCCAAGTCTCCTCTTATAGGCTCCAGGCCCCTCTGCGACCTTGTACACTGGATAAAACGGTATAGACGATGAATGATTGAGTGAGGTATGTCTAACACCCTTCAAGTTTATGCTAAGTGGATGCTGTAGTGTGTTTGTCATACCGTACAAGGTGACAACAAAATCGTATCTCCTGCTGTCATTAACTTGCTGTGAACATATAATAGTTGTCTATGAACGATTAATCACCATTTTAATAATTACTGCAACAAATACCTATTTAAAAAAAAAAGACTCATATATATATATATATATATATATATATATAAGACATGCAGATCAGTTGTTCTGCAATACATGTAGTTCTTGCAAGAACAGTATTGTCAAGTGCATTTGCAAAACTCATCAAGCACCATGATGAACCTGGCTCTCATGAAGATCTTCCCAGCAAAGCAAGACCTAAGCTTACCTCTAGACACATCTCAATATCAATTGTTCAGAGGAGATTACTGTATATTTTGGATGCCTTCAGCATTGCCTTACAATGTAGGAAAAAAAGAAAAAAAAAATCCTGAAAGACCATGGAATCAGATGGTGTGTTCAAACTGTCCAGACTGGTACTGTACATACTGTATTTTTGTGGTTTCTCTCCTTCCAAAACACCTGATTCAAATAATCAGCTGATTATCATCCTTTTACACACGTGGACAAAATTGTTGGTACCCTTCAGTCAATGAAAGAAAAACTCACAATGGTCACAGAAATAACTTTAATCTGACAAAAGTAATCATTTTTAAAAATTCTATGAAATGTTACCCAATGAAAGTCAGACATTGCTTTTCAACCATGCTTCAACAGAATTATTTTTAAAAAATGAACTCATGGAACAGGCCTGGACAAAAATGATGGTACCCCTACCTTAATAGTTTGTTGCACAACCTTTTGAGGCAATCACTGCAATCAAACGATTCCTGTAACTGTCAATGAGACTTCTGCACCTCTCTGCAGGTATTTTGGCCTCCTCACTCCTCATGAGCAAGCTGCTCGAGATGTTTCCGGTTTGAAGGGTGCCTTTTCCAGACAGCATGTTTCAGCTCCTTCCAAAGATGCTCAATAGGATTGAGGTCAGAGCTCATAGAAGGCCACTTTAGAATAGTCCAATGTTTTCCTCTTAGCCATTCTTGGGTGTTTTTAGCTGTGTGTTTTGGGTCATTGTCCTGTTGCAAGACCCATGACCTGCGACTGAGACCCAGCTTTCTGACACTGGCCAGCACATTTCTCTCTAGAATCCCTTAATAGTCTTAAGACTTCATTGTACCCTGCAAAGATTCAAGACACCCTGTGCCAGATGCAGCAAAGCAGCCCCAGAACATAACAGAGCCTCCTCCATGTTTCACAGTAGGGACAGTGTTCTTTTCTTCATATGCTTCATTTTTCCGTCTGTGAACATAGAGCTGATGTGCCTTGGCAAAA
The DNA here is from genome assembly GCA_003987875.1 of Clarias batrachus. Lineage (NCBI taxonomy): Eukaryota > Metazoa > Chordata > Actinopteri > Siluriformes > Clariidae > Clarias > Clarias batrachus. The sequence goes on along the minus strand of QMIH01000263.1, from coordinate 460,910 downwards.
AGTTCCATTTTTGTCTCATCTGTCCATAGGACATTCTCCCAGAAGCTTTGTGGCTTGTCAACATGTAGTTTGGCATATTCCAGTCTGGCTTTTTTATTATTTGTGCCCTCCTTGGTCGTCTCCCATGTAGTCAACTTTGGCTAAAACAACAACGGATGGTGCGACCGGACACTGATGGTCCTTGAGCATGAAGTTCACCTTGGATCTCTTTAGAAGTCTTTCTGGGCTCTTTTGTTACCATTGGGATTATCCGTCTCTTTGATTTGTCATCAATTTTCCTCCTGCGGCCACGTCCAGGGAGGTTGGCTACAGTCCCATGGATGTTACATTTCTGAATAATATGTGCAACTGTAGTCACAGGAACATCTAGCTGCTTGGAAATGGTCTTATAGCCTTTACCTTTAACATGCTTATCTATAATTTTCTTTCGAATCTCCTGAGACAACTCTTTCCTTCGCTTCCTCTGGTCCATGTTGAGTGTGGTACATACCATGTCACCAAACAACATAGTGACTACCTGGAGCCCTATATATAGGCCCACTGACTGATTACAAGATTGTAGACACCTGTGATGCTAATTAGTGGACACACCTTGAATTAACATGTAACTTTGGTCATATTATTTTCAGTATTTTCTAGGGGTACCATCATTTTTGTCCAGGCCTGTTCCATGAGTTTATTTTAAATAATTCTGTTGAAGCATGGTTGAAAAGCAATGTCTGACTTTCATTGGTTAATATTCATAGAATTTTTTTTGTCAGATTAAAGTTATTTATGGGACCATTGTGAGTTTTTCTTTCATTGACCGAAAGGTACCAACAATTTTGTCCACGTGTGTAAAGCAAGGAAAGACAGGGGATACATCAGAACAAGAGCTGAGAACAAGGCTTATGGGATGTCTATGATTTAGTGTTTATGATCAATTCTTACCTTCACTTAAGTCAGTGTAGGAGTGGACACAAAGCCTATCTGAGGATCTTTCGACACAGGTCTGGATTAAACTCAGGATTGGACGCTAGTCCATTACAGGGTGCCATGCACACCACACACATTCGCAGAAACATTTGCAGCCAATATACCTAACAGCATGTTGTTCTTACAATTTCACCAAAATTGAATAAAATCTTTTTTAAATCCAGCTATGAAATGTTGTTTATATTAAAAAAGGTGTGATAAATATAACTTGTCATTGTGGCTTCTTCTTACATCTTCCATTATGTCCTTCATGTGATTGTATTTTGGAGAAGTAAAGACAGGGAAGTTTTTTTTTGAAAGCCTTTACTCTATAACCCTTGCTTTAGTAAGTTTGAGGTTTAAAAGTTACTGGCATTTAACGGAGCAGGACGCAAAGATGAACAGCTCATTGTATTCCGACTACAACAGCACAGACTCGGAGGACGAGTTGGCCATGGCAGGGGGAGCTGTGGTGTATGTCATTCTGTCCGTGTGCTTTGTGGTGGGGACTCCTGGGAACCTGCTTGTTGTATGGACCATCATGAGGCATGTGAAGCAGCGCTGTCATACTCTGCTGCTCATCATGCACCTGGCTGTTGCTGATTTGCTGGTAGTTGTGACCCTGCCTTTTTGGATTTACTCGTTGGCTTGGTCCTGGGTTTTTGGTGAGGCTACTTGCAAAGCCATGGGGTACATCATCTATGTATGCATGTATGCCAGCATTTTTCTGATCATGTTTATGAGTGTGGAACGCTATTTGGCTGTCAGGTACCCTTTCAAGATGCTCCGTTGGAAAAACAGCAATGCTGTGAATCTTATCCTGATTGCGTGCTGGACCCTGGCACTCTTGCTAGGACTGCCAGATATTTTCAAACGGTCAGTTAAACGTACTGAAGCTGTTCCGCGGTGCTTCACCACAGAGTTTCATTCAGTGGCTTTAAATGTCTTTTGTCCATGTCTGGAAACACTGATTGGCTTCCTCATCCCATTTCTCACCCTGGCTGTCTGCTATGCCCGGGTGGCGTCTCAACTTCGGCAGATGCACAGAAAGAATAAACAGAAATCTGCCTTCCTTATCAGCGGAGTGGTGGTGGCCTTCGCTGTGTGCTGGCTGCCGCATCATGTTATAAATGTCATTCATGTTGCAAATCTGCTTGGTACAGACACAGAAGATCATGCAGAGGTCTCAGAAGCAGCAGAGTTCATTTCTGGAGCTCTGGTGTTTATTAGCAGCTCAGTGAACCCAATGCTTTATGCCTTTGCTGCCAGAAACTTCCAGGGTAATCTGAGAAAATCAAAGATGGCCAAGCTCTTCCAGGAAATTGCTTCTTATACTGTCCAATCGAGAGGGACGGACATCCAAACTGACTGCCTGGACCAGGACACACCCAAACAAGAGTCTGGAGCAGATGTCTGAGATGTGCTGGATGACTTCTGACTGAACTATTGTGGATTCCACCACAGCACTGCTCTTATAATATTTGGCGTAAATAAAAAGTGTTTTATTATTATTATTATTATTAATTCTCAACTTTAAATAAGTTGTACTTTTCACATATGCTTTGTGAAAAGAAAAATTTCCCCACACTTCAAGTGATTTATTACAATGCAAAGATCTTTTGTTTGGTTTCGTTTTTTTTTTGTTTGTTTCCCTGAATCAGCATCCAAGACAAGAGGAACTTCTCAGAAAGCAAGATGTAGTAAACATCATGTGTTCAGACTAGACGCTAATTGTGGTTAGGGACATTTTACAATAGTTCAGCCTGGACTTTCTAACCTAAATAATGCACAGAAAAAGTAAGCCTGATTCATCGGTGTGTCATTTTCCTGTTCAACTGGATCACATTTTTTCAACTTCTTGAGAATCCTGGATCATTTGCACATTTGTCATCATTTGTCTTGTAATTTCTCTTAAATATTTCTCTTCTTTAGAAACGACAGAACCGAAAGCAATTAATAAATTGCTCCACAGAAGAAGTGCAAATAGAGAAATACCAAAGTGTCCTCATAATTTGTGTTGTCATGGGAAAAAATGTGATGTCCTTATGCATGCGGGCAGTCAAGTCTTAATGTGAAAAAAGATATAAAATTTTGTTTCGATATGTTAACATGTGTTTTTTTACCATGAATGAATTAAGTACTGCATTTCAGGAACCAAACTGTAAAAATGATTGTTGAACAATATTATTGTATGTAAGAAATCTTACAGAATAAGCAATATAGATATATAAATATATAGATATTTGATTAAATTATTTAAATTAAAATAGGTAAAAATTTGTATTTTTCATTTTAAATAGTACTTACTCTTAGAAAAAACTTCATTATTAAGTCAGTACAAAAAAAATCCAATTTCCAAACATTAGAAAAAAATTATAATCTTACAGGAAAATATATGCCCCCCCCCCCCAATATAACAAAGTAAAACTTAGGACCCAATTTCCTTAAATTGTATACAAGAGTATATTTTAAGCAAAGCTTAAATTCACGCCAATTCCAACTTTGTTTCACTAATTATTGTTGACTGCTTTTCATGTTTTCTTTTAATGTAGAAACTTTTTTGCTGTTTTTTTTGAAAGCCATTAAATTCTATTAAATTTTACTTGTATAGAGCTTTTAACAGTTGTCATTGTCGCAAAGCAGCTTTACACAATCAAAAGAAATGATGGAACTTTGTATGAAATGTGAATGTGTATTTGTAAGACATCATTGCTCTACAGCAGTTACAGTACATGCAGGTACTTAAGAATTTTCACAGTATTGTATATTTAACAGTTTAAAGGTACAGTAGCTGCATGTTTCCACTGGAGTTTGCACCCCTTCCTCTCTCTCTCTCTCTCTCTCTCTCTCTCTCTCTCTCTCTCTCTGCTTTTCCTGAATAAAAAAAGTTTGCTGTGCGAAAGGGAAGTGGTGTGCTGTTTAGGCACTCTGCCTACACTGCTCTCTGCTCAAAAGTGTCAGTGTTTCATGCACAGTGGTGTGTTCGCAGGAATCATGAACCTTTCTGCCGAAAGCGTTTTAGAACAGGCCCAGGGGATGGAACCGGGTTTCGTGGCAGCCTGTTTCATCATGGCTGTGTGCTTTGTAGTGGGGACTCCGGGGAACCTGCTGGTCGTGTGGACTATTTTGAGGCATGTGAAGCAGCGCTCTCACACCGTGTTGCTCATCATGCACCTGGCTGTTGCTGACCTCCTGGTAGTCTTCACCCTGCCTCTGTGGATCTACTCATTTGTTTGGTCCTGGGTCTTCAGCGAGGTTATGTGCAAGGCTATGGTGTATGTCATCTACGCCTGCATGTATGCCAGCATCTTCCTGATCACCATCATGAGTGTGGAGCGCTTCCTTGCCGTCAGGTACCCCTTTGCTTCGGCGGCCTGGAGAAAGAAGAGGATGTTGAATAAGATCTTGGTGGTTGTATGGGTGGCATCGTTTCTTTTCAGCGTCCCAGTAATAATCACTCAGACTGTGGATAAATACGAAGGACAAGACCAGTGCCTATTCCGGGAGTATAAATCCAGTACACAGGAAGCCGTGCTTCTACTCTTGGAGACTCTGGTGGGCTTCGCGATCCCTTTCTCCATCCTGGTGATCTGCTACGGCTGCCTCTACAGTCGAATCACACAGATGAGCCTGAGATCCAAGCGCAAGTCTACGCTGCTCATTGCAAGTGTCGTGGCGGTGTTTGCTCTCTGCTGGATCCCGCATCACATCACCAACATTCTGTCTTTGGTGTACCTTGTCCTAGAGGGCTCTAAAGAGGGAACTGATATTGAGGAGGTTAGGGATGCCATGCATATGATCGCTAGCTCACTGGTCTTTGTGAGCAGCACCATCAACCCAGTGCTGTATGTTTTCGCCGCTCGAAGCTTCCGTACTTCACTGAGGGACACGGGCATCCACAAGCTATTCCGCCACATGTCCAGCACAGTGATGGGCGAAGGCAACAGAGAACTGTCATTTGTGTCGAAAAGGCAAAGCTCGCAGACTAACACTTCCCAGTGCTGCATTGAATCCAAAGCACATATAGACTTACTTGTGGACATATGCAACAATGCCGCCACTGATGAGGACATTTGAAGGTACAGAGTTTGGCTAATGAGTATGATATACAGTATATTAGATAATAAATGTCTAATACGGAGAATAATAAAGGTAGCACGCGACTGAAGACAGTCTTCCAAAAAAGAGGAAGGGCATTTTGTCTGAGACTGGAAAAATTGTCAGTGCTGGAAAAATTGTATATCTGGAGAAAATTGTATACCTTTTTTTATTTAAATGAAAACAGGATATATGAGTGTTAAGTTCTTTTTATACAAAAGTCAGATTTCCTTTGGCCCTTATGCCTTCCAAAGCACATGTCCAGATGACATTCTGACGGATTTGCTCTAACATGGATAATCAAGTTTGACACAAACTTGGGGAGCCCAAGCCGACTGTCCTTAAAGCAAAATATAGATGTACAGTAATAGTAAGAAATATATCTAAACACTTTAGGATTTTCTGAAAAGAATGCAAAAAAAAAAAAAAAAGTATGGTTTCAGACTTTTGGAATTTACAATATATAAACAGCGATTGTTGTATAAGTTGTAGCATTTGTTTCTCATGCCTGTGTATGTATGTATGTATGTATGTATGTATGTATGATTTTTTGGTTATAATACTGTTATAGTACTTGAATATAATATAGCTTTTATATGCTGTATATAATTGTTTTCATTTCATTTTAAGAAGTAGTACAGAACAGAATGTCTAATAAATAAAACTTTCATTTAATGATTATTGCGTCTTGGCTTTTTGTGAGGAAAATAGCAGAACTATGTCACACACTGTTTTATATATATCATTTATGATGTATGTATTTCTGCATGTATTTCACTTTAAGTGGATGATCACAAAGTGCTTTGCCAGCAATTTCCAAGTCAGACAGCTTGTGGATCATGTCTACATTGCAAAAATTTTGTCAAGCATTGCGACACATGTGCATGTGTGTGAGAAAAGAGGAAACGCAGACTGATGTGTGACACATTTGTATTGCTGTTACTGAGGAAACTGATGAGTTTTTTTCATGACCGATTGTTGGTATTTCAAAGGAAGAATTTACTGGTTTTATCGTGAGTTTTATTTCGGGTTTAGCCGTTCTGCTTTCCTGTTAACCCACAAAGATTAGTAAAGGAAGCAGTAAGAGTTTAAAACATATTCTGGCTACAGTATACAGTCTAATCCCCACTCCTGTACTCTGGTTTGATGTCAGATTTCATTTTCATTTTCAGGATTATGGGATTAAAGGCTTCATGTTTTTGCGGATTTTACACAGGAAATATTGTGACTCATTCCTCATCAGTTTTGGTAAACCAAAAAAGTATATTTATATAGTATTTAAAATCCATTTATATGCAAATATATTTCTTTATTAGTTAATTTTTTTAATAAAGATTTTATATTTCTTACAGTAATCAAGATCCCCATAAGAACCAACCTTCCCTACATTTTCTTTATATAGGAACAAATTTCCTGTTGTCTCATAATAAAATTTTTCTTTTAATTTAAACCCCTATAACAGTTTGGCCAAATACCAATTCCCATTAAGTGCATATTCTCACTACATATGGACAGTAGTAGTATGCATTCTAAGTAGAGAATACTTTTAGTTAAGAGCATTTTAACTATTTTAATTGCTTGCATGTAATATAAAAAAAAAAAAAAACGATTTTTATACCATAATGATTTGTCAACATTTTAACAAATGTATTATTGAACATATCACACGTTTTAGATATGTACAGTTATATTTATTGCAACAAATGTACATACTGTAATAATACCCAAATAATTATTCCTTTACCTGCCTCAAATTTTTTAAAGAAAACTTAACCATTAATGAGTGCATTAATATTAATCTACTTTATATTACAGTTAGAACTAGTGTCATTGAAAATTGAATAGAAATAATTTGATTGTATTTAATATTGTTTGTGTGTTTTTTTTCCCTCTTTTGTCCAAACCATGCAGTAAAGTTCACCTGGCCAACGCATGTTTTAACAAACTTGTAATAAGTTAATTAAATAAAGCATGTCATTTAAAACATTTCAACAGTGACATTTATTCTGATGAGCTAATTAATTGTAGTTGTTACTTTGGCTGGAATCAGCAAGAGCAAGAGTATTGTAGCCAGGGACACTTGCAACTGTAAAATTAATTCTAGCAAACCAGAGAAACTCACTCTTGCTTCACAGATCCAAGTATAAAAGCCACTGAATAAGTTCATGTTTTTGAATGAACATTTCTAACAGAACAATCTACTGCTGCCGCACATGAACAGCTTCTGCTTTTTGGTTTTATGTTCAGGATTTGTTTAGAAAAAAAAAAGTAATAGTTATCATGTAAATTACATTTTTATATTTTTTTATTTTATGATTCCTCTTATTTTTAATCATTAGTTTGGATGCTAGATAGAGCTGAGTTTGGAGGTTTTAACCACTGTTTTTCATATCACTGTCAAAACTGTACTCCTTCTTTTAAAAGAGGGAAAAAAAAACCTTAAGCAGTGACTGATCCGATTGCTGACAAGCAGGGTCTTCGCCAGGGCATGAAGCGCCTTTAATTCCCAGACAACAAGACTGCTTATTGGGCAAACTGCCGAGAAACCAGCAAAACACACTGCGGAAGTGAAGTAACTACTGTGCACTGTGTGAACTTCTAAAGAAGTCTTTGGATATGGGACAGTGGCAAAGAGTACAATTTTTAGGAAATAGCTACAAATAAGAAACTGTAGCTAGGATATGGAAGAGATGTTAATGGTGGTAAAGTAGTAGTGCTTACTAAAAGATAAGCATGGATACACATTAATTTACATCTGGATTCTTCTTCTTTAGATATAATATTACTTTGTTTGTAGGATTTAATCAGCAGTAACTGTCTTCATCATGTTCGTAAGTGGCTTCTATTATGGCTGAGTAAATACTACAAACAAAGTAATATTATATCTAAAGAGGCGACAAACAAAATGTAGGCATCCCAAGTTCCCAACCTTGTATCAATAAAATGTACCTGATCGAGTAATTTAGATCATTGTGTTATTTCTATTACTTAGAAAAAAAAATCGATTAACTTGAGGGGCATGGTCTATAGATTAAGACTGTTGCTCCTCACCTCCAGGGTTGGGAGTTGCAATCATGCCTCCGTTCTGTGTGTGTAGAGTTTGTGCTGTCTGGGTTTCCACAGTCCAAAAACATTGAAGCATTGTATTTATGTTTTCAAATTTCTCATGGTGTGTGTGTGTGCCCTGGGATGAGTTTGCACCAAATTCAGAGTGTCTGCCACCTCCCTGGGATTGGCTCCAGGCTCCCATCAACCCTACACAGAGTAAACAATATTAAAGATGAAGGAATAATATCTATTATGTTTAGTTTAAAGGACAAAGTGTAAATTACAACAATTTGTGAGTTTTACTATTATTATTTATTTGTTTTCGTAATAATCTTTATAATCATCACAAAACTCATATCCCTCATGACTAATGTACAGTGTGTAGATTTGCCACCTGTTGTAGTCATGTATATGTCACTACACTATTCAAAATGCTTTGATCTTTTCTTTTCATGCTTTTCTTTTGATGCATTTCTTTTCAGAATTTCCTTTTCATACTATTCATTATGAGTAGCTGTTCAGAGGCCGCTCACTTCCTGAGGACTCCCAGCACCTGCATTCACTCAGATCTGATGGCGACAAACTGAGGAGCTATATATATTTCATTATAATTATTTAGGTTTTCCACTTGTTCGTGCTTGGTGGGTTTCCTCCAGGTACTCAGCAATGCATGTCAGGCTAATCGGCGTTCCCACAGTGCCCTTAGTGTGTGACTGAGCCTGTGCGTATTGGTATGTATGTGTGCCATGTGCTGGATTCAAGGTGTACCCAGCCTCGTGCCCTAAGTCTCCTGGGATAGACTTCAGACCCTCTGTAACCCTGTATACAGGGTAAAGCAGTGCAGACAATGAGTGAGTGAGGTTTCCCACTTATCAAGTCCATTTAAACATCTAATTCTGAAACTACCTTAAATGCATGGATGGATGGATATGTGGATAATTTAATACACTCAAGTAAATTAAATGTTCGATGCAGACTATAGAATTCTGTTTGTGTATAAACATTTCTTATACATTTGAATTTCTGAAAAATTGGATTTGAAAACCTGTTTATGATCTAAGGGTTAAAGAAGGACGAGTCTTGGTTCCTCCACAGATTCCTTCCTTCCTTCTTTTGTTTTTTTATATACAGTCTTGTGCAAAAAAAGTTTAGGCACCCTTTGATAAATAAAAGATTTTGGTGATTTTTTAATTGAAAAGATGTTAACACAGTCTCTCTTGGAAATGGAAAAAATGCACAATATTTTCAGCAAACACTGGTGCATGGTTACTTTTTATGTCACAAACTGAACAAAGATAAAAACTAAAAACATTATTGTGGCACTGTGACAAAGTTTTGGCACCCCACATAATCAGTACTTAGTAACACCTCCTCTGGGAGATATCACAGCTTACAAATGCTTTTTATAGCCAGCTAAAGGTCTTTACATTCATGTACTTGGGATTTTCCCCCATTTTTCCTTGCAAAAGACTTCTAGTTCAGTAATATTCTTTGGTCATCTTGCATACACAGCTCTTTTAAGATCTACCCACAAAATTTCAATGATGTTTAAATCAGGGGACTGTGCTGGCCGTTCCAAAACCTTCAGCTTGCGTCTCTTGAGGTGTTCCATAGAGGATTTCGAGGTATGTTTAGGATCAATGTCGTAGAAGCCATCCTCTTTTCAGCTTTTTTACAGCTGGTGTGATGTTTGCTTCCAAAATTTGCTGGTATTTAGTGTAATTCATTCTTCTCTCCACCCGTGCAATGTTTCCTGTGTCACTGGCTACAACACAACACCAAAGCATGATAGATCCATCCCCATGCTTAATAGTTGGCAAGGTGTTCTTTCAGGAAATGTTGCTCCTTTTTTTCTCCGGACATGCCTTTGCTGATTGTGGCCAAAGAGTTCTATTTTAACTTCATCAGTCCACAGCACTTCCAAATGTTTCCAAAGTGCATCCGGCTTCTGTAGATGTTCTGTTACATACTTCTGATGTTTGATTTTATGATGGGGACGCAGGTATGGTTTTCTTCTGCTGACTCTTCCATGAAGGTCTTGTCTGTGCAAGCATCACTGCACAGTGGAACGGTGCACCACCACTCCTGAGTCTGCTAAATCTTCCTGGCTTTTTTTGCGGTCATATGGGGTTTTGATTTGTCTTTCTGACCAGCATAAGCAGTTCTTTCCGAGAGTTCTCTTGGTCTTCCAGATCTCATCTTGACCTCCACAGTTCCTGTGAACTGCCATCTCTTAATTACATTTCTCACTGTGGAAACTGCAAGCTGCAAGAGCCAAAGTATTTGCAAAGCTTTGAAATTGGCATTTACTAATGACAGCTGTTGCCATGCATCAGATCTAACAAGCTGATTAAGGTCTGAAACCTTGTAAAAAAGAATCTTACACTCTGGAACACTTAGAGTGCCCAAACTTTTGCACAGTGCCATAATAATGGTTTTTATTTTTGATCAATTTACGGCATAAGAAGTAACTATGCATCAATGTTTGCTGAAAACATTGGGCATTTTTTTCCATTTCCATGAGAGACTGTGTTAACATCTTAACATTTATCAAGAGGTGCCTAAACTTTTGCACAAGACTGTACATATATGCACATCTATCTATCTATCTATCTATTTTTACATGTAAAGATCAATAAATATATGTACATATGTTTATGGACAGGTAGAAAGAAAGAGACAAACAGAGAGAGAAAGAGAAAGAGAGAGGAAAGGGGGTGAGAGGGTTTACTGCTTGAATCCTAATTATCCTCCCTGATTGAGGAGTAGTGCACTAGATAGTGTACAGGGAGTCAATATTTCCCCGCAGTCACATGCAGCCTACAAATGCAGGACTCGACCACTATAAAGGTGAGCCGACGCCGGAAAATCCTTCTTATCTCCCACCACTTCCTCGATTCATAACCGACCAATCATATTGGGTTACATAAAGTGTTATGCCATTTGGCCCCGCCCTCACCTTTCTGAAACAGCCAATCAGCGCTGATTTCTGGGAGCTCGACCGCGAGTTAGGAGGCCGAGCCAAAGGCAGGTAACTAAAAAAAAAAAAAGGAAAAAAAGGTGTAGTGAGAAAAGGCTGGAGGGCTTGTTATGGGGTTAGCGTGAGAGAAACTCAAAATTCTGTCCACCCTTCTTTACCAGTCAAACCAGTAACTCCGGATAGAGCACACTCGAGCAGGTAGAGTCTCCGGCCGCACTTTCTGCCGCGTTCTTAATCTTCTTTCCCCCCACTTCGTCTGTACTGTATTATTGAATTTCCAGCTCTTTTGTTTGCTTCCCTTTTATCACTCGGAGAAAGGTGAACTCTCGTGTTACTTTGTTACTTTTTTTTGTTTTGATCTTTGCTCTTAATTGTTGTAGTTTTTACCCTTGTGGTCCCTGATGGCTTCGCACAGTGATACTCTGGTGGTGTTCTTTGGGGCAACAGCTGGTGCAAATGGGGGTAAACTGGGGTCGGATGAGAGGGAAATAATTCTGTTGGTGTGGCAAATTGTGGATCTACATGAGAAAAAGGTATGGACCTTTCCACTCGTTGTAAGGTTCTTTTCCCCTTCTAACTTTACCCACGCAGGCTTACAGTTTGTAGATTAAAGCCATTCCACCTTGACAGCTGACATTTATCAACGAGGTACGCTTTCAACTTTTAGCTTAGTGTAAACGTAAATATTCGATCTATTTGTCCATTATGATTATGTACGCATATATAATTCACCTTTACATCTAGCTTAGTATATAATATAAGGAGCCTACGATTTAAAAGCTATTCTGTAGACGTGAAGCAGGAGAAAGCGTGCCTGTTGTGGGAGCATGTCAGCGCCCTGAGGTCAGTCACCCTGCGCCTCAGACAGCGCCTAATGCTTTGCAGCTCTACTACACACTCCTTCTCACTAAATTAATCCTTTCACAGACATATTTTATTGATTAGTTTATTAATCTGTGTTAATTTGTGTATGGTGTGCTGTGTTTATGGTGTAGGGCATTTTTATGTTATGTCCGAGGTTAACTAGCTCACAGAACTCTTCTTCTAAATAAATAAAAATAAAGCAAATAAGCTGTTTTTTTTTTTTTTTTAATTCCTTTTCAACAGGTGGGAAAACTTCAGCAGCGGCTGATTAAACCAGACACTTTGGAATTAACAGATCAGTGTAAAGAGGACACGGGATTGAGTGTGGATGAAGTTTGCAAAGCAGAGACTCTGGACACGGTTCTCCAACAGGTGACCTGCATTTTCATTTCAATTAATTGATTACCTGTGTGTAGGAGGTTTTTAATTTGTCCTCCGCGCATGCGCTTTGCGGATCACTTCCACTTCACGTGCATTTAGCTCCGTTTTACTCGCCTTAAAAAAAACGGCACTTTGTTTTAAAAGGAAAAAAAGCTAAAATGTGTGTCTAAATCAAGAAAGTGTATTTTAGATGACATTAAAACAGACCTAAGTAAAATAAATCCGGCCTGGTCAGACGTCGCGGTTTCTTAGCTAGCAGTTTGCGCATGCGCAGTTCCCTTCTCTGAATTATTGCACGCCCATAATGGCTTGGTTCTTAATATACTTTGATAGTGGAGGCATTTTTTTTTTTTTTTTACTTTTTAGAATAAAAATGGTCGGTCGTGGCTCAGTGTGTTAAGCAATTAAGTTATTTATCAGAAGGTCGACGGTTCGAGCCCTAGCTCTGCCATGTTGCCGTTGTTGGGCCCTCGAGCAAGGCCCCTAATGCCGTCAGCTCCAGGGGCTGACCCTGCACTCTGACATTTGCATATGTATGTATATGTGTTAATGTGTGTGTATATACGCAAGTTGTGTATACACACACAGTTTTGTATTGTATTTTATGCCAAAAGCATTCTCTGGTAAAGTAACTAAGGAGACAGACGAACACAAAATGCTTGCAGTATTGTTTTACAGTAGGGCAGTTTGATAAGGTAAGACAAACCGTCAGAACCCCAGCTTCAGGACCAGGCCTAAATGTCTGCTTCGTTCGAGGAATGGGATTTCGGATGACATTTTAAGAGGTACACTCGAGAAACAAAGCTCAGGCTTTAAAAATGGCAAGACACCGAAAACCCATTGCCGTACTCAGAGAATGGTCTGCTGATGTCTAATGAAGTTTTGGGATTTGTTCTCTGCTTTGTGGACATGTCAGTGAATGTTTGAATATTTGTATTGTGGGCTATTGTTCTTGAAGATTAAATGAACACAAGATTAACTGACCTTGATGCAACATTTGTTGCCTTAGGGCTGTTGATTGTAAGTGTCATATAGGACACTGCAGTGGGGTTGCAGTATTTTTAAATGGGCCTTGTACGAATACTTTTGGACTTAATACTTTTAACCTCATGATGGTCCAAACCAGTGTCAGGTATTTACTTTGAAGAAATGCGAAGCAACATTTTTTGTGTTTCAGCACAATATCAGTAGCTATCAATATCTCTACACTTGACAGGCAAAATGATCTCTCTATGATCTCGCATCAAATATGCAAAGACTCAAACCTGTTCTGCATGTTAACCAATAAAACCCGGATAGATTCTGAGGTTAACTGAAATTCATCGTAGTTCCCATGGAAATATGATCGCATGTAGTGTATGTGTTAGGATCAGTTATGTTTTAAGTCATAACTAATACACATACAAAAACTTCTGTTGATGTTTGTTTTTTTAAGTTAATTGTTTGTCCACAAGTTTCATTATTCAGTTGGAAGATCAGGACAGATTAACGTGTCTTACAAACACGTGGTGGTTTTGTTGAGGCATAACCATGAACCACTGCGTGCATGCAGGTTCTTGAGTCTAAAACGAGCTTTATTGTGTTCTGCAGTCGATGCATTCACACAGTCTGTAGTTTTATCTGAATTGTTTGTATATGGGTAAACTGGAGAGCTGAGCAGGGAGGCTCTTGGCTGCAGTGTGAAGTGTGCAGGCCTGGTCATGTTTTATCCCAATGAGCTCTGCTGACACCTGTAAGACGGAATGTTTACTTGGGAACGCTCCTCCCCGGCCCCTGCTGTAAATGTCACCGGCTTGAGGGTGGATTGCGGGGGGGAAGGATGAACAGGTCAGAGAACGGAGGAGACGTTGACGTATTGTTCCTGGCTATGTGTCCAGGGCTTGGTTGCTTTAAAGACCAGGATGCAGACTGCTTTTAGTTGGTTGTGGCATGCGCAGGTATGTTTTGACAAAGGCTGTATGTTGCCAAACGTGTTTCACAACCTGCCTGCCCGAAGAATTTGTTTGCAGTCAGTTGATCTGTCCCCACCCCCTACTATTTCATAACTGAAACCAGTCATTACTAGTCCTGCAAACAGAGATATTGAGCTATCTGGACTGGATTATAGGTTTTTCTCTTAACCGGAGTAGATTTAAAAATAAATCTGACGTTCTCAGGCTTGTTTTTTCTCCCCAGTTTTATTCATCCTGCCCTGTGTTTTCTGCATTTACAGTACATGCATGAGCCTCTTGAACAAACAAAGTATTAGTTGCATACTCCGCAAATACGCCATGTGTGTTGGCACAGCACAAAATGTCACATTGCTTAGTTTTTCGCCGTGTATATTTCTTCGGGCTCCGATTGTTAGTGTCCTGTTTAACCTTGGTACATTTGATTTACTGACCAGCCTGTTAAGCAGCAGCATTGTGCCTTAAACTCTCTCTCTCTCTCTCTCTCTCTCTCGCTCATACATGCACTATATTTCCGTAGACTTACTTAACACACTGTTTATATTCTGACCTGGCGTTATATTTTTAAAGCGCTCCTTCCTGTATGATTTGTTCGACAAGTTCGTTTCCGTTCAGCCACATTTGCAACATCTGACTTCAAATGTGGTTTTGTCACCAGGAGGCCCTGTAAAGATTAACCAGTAAAATCAATTTCACCCTGCATACCCCAGTGAAGGGGAAATACTTTCACGTACTAACGCACCGCAGTAGTCGTGTCCCTCAAAATAGATCTCTAGTCGTGTCTCAGGATTTAAAAACAACCTTCGTCCGGGTGTATTGATCTCGGAGCATTTGAGAAGCGTAAAACAGACAAGACTAGTGCAACGCTAATCATATGTAGGACTTTTATTTCTGAGTTTGGTCATTTATTAAGGAATTTAATGTGTGTGTGTGGGGGGGGGAGGGGGGCACAGCCAGTTCTTGCAGGTGAGAAAGGACAGTGTGATGTGATATAGAATTCAAGAAATGTGTTAATTAATTCATGCAGGCATTTAACGAAAAGAATACTATGATAGAAGTTAATGATAGTGATGTTAATTGATGCGTTTCAATGCCTGGTTCATAATAGACCGCTCCCTTTATTCCTCTAAAACTGCTTTTATCATTTCCTTAATGTTTCAGTCATTAAACAGCACAGCCTCAGCCAGCTGTGTGTCCTTCAGCCGTCCTCAGCTCACTTTCTAAACACCTCAAACACTCGGGTGTACACGAGTAACCTGCTGCTGTAGGTCAGACGGCTCTCGTACACAGACGGTGTTGTGCCTGTGGGCTCCTTTGTGCCTGACTGGCTCTGCACCTGCCTTTTGACAGCGCCTCTATTGGTTTGCGTGCATGCACGTGTTGGTGAAAGTTTGAGAAGAGAAGGGGGGGGCAGGGACAGGTTTTTCAAGGAGAGAAAGAGAACATGGAAGGAGAGGAAGATGTGAGCCGTCCTATAAGCTCCGGTCTGGGCTGGTAGTAGCATGTCTGCTTCTGTAACAGGGCAGGGCACCACACCTGCGGAGTTGCTGGGAGGAGAGCGGCCTCATTAGTGCCACCCTAATTTATTATCATGGCTTGTGGAATGTCTACGATCGAATCTATGTTTTGCCTTTTTTTTTAATTATTTTTTTTTACCTCGTATAAAAGAAAAACTGAAGCAGTGACTAAATGATTGAGAAAGGTCACTTGGTTTCGAAATAGATTTACATTCCTACATTATCGTTTTAATTTAGTTTTAGATTCAGCAAGTTTTTAAAAATTTTTTTACAACAAAATGTGTTGTTCCTGATCATCAAATACTCACGTGGCATAGAGGTTAAACAGGGATTAATGTTTGTTTAATTACAGGCCAATATAGTGATAAGGTTTTTTTTGTGTGTGTGTATATGTGTGCGCGTATGTTACTGTTGCTTTAAGCTCCTGTATTAGACACTCCCAGTGCTTTATCTTCCCTTCCTGAGCGCTGTGTGTGTTCACACTAAGTGTCAAGTAAGGCCTTCGGGGAAAGGTTAAAGTTCAGTTCCCTCAGTCTCACCGATGCCATGGCTGCTTCGGGTTATTCTGACAATCACATCTTATCTTTGGCAACTCGGTTTAAGTCCTTTAGTTGCGCGGATTGTTTTCACCAACATGAAACACTGACCTGAGTGCAGCTCTTTGATGCGTTTAGAATAGCATTAAATAGATTGTGTGCGTCTGTGTTGTTGAGAAGCTTGTGCTCCGGTGTTGCTCAGCTTCAGCTGTGTTTTTGTCTGACTCGTGCTTGTTGTTTTGGCTCTGAGGTAAGACCAGGGCGCGGCACGTATCTCTCCCAAACCTTTTTGCGGGACAGGAGTTAATCCAGGTGCTGATTTGTGCAAGGTGGGGCGTGAGAGCTGTGACCAGAGTTGTAAGCAGACGCACAGACACGGCGTCGGCTCAGACCGCTGCTTTGTGTCATTATGATGAAAGTTCTGTCTTGGAGTGCCTTTTACTTAAGAGCCTCCTGCCATCCGAGTAGACTCCCGTTGCAGTGCCGTCAGTCATGCGTGCATGTGTGCGCTCTCAGGATATCAATCGATGTCTTTTGGAACGGGAACCTGAAACCCGTTGTCTAACGTGGATCATGTTAATGTGTTTTTTATTTGCCCAATCCACACTATCTTGTTTGAACTTGCCAGTTCGATCGTGCTTTTTAATGGGATTTGATTGTTTCTGCCTGCTGCCTAAGCACACCCTAGGGCATGGACGTGTTGCGAAATGCCGCTGTTTGTCAGATTAGCGCTCCACCCCTGAAGGAACTCTCCACCCTGTATATGTCATTGTGTCCTCAAGCTCCCAGACACACCGTGTAATCTGTAAAAAACGTTGATTACCCAGACCAGGAACAGCACCGAATTCAATCTTGGGTTTTAAAATTGGTGACAACTGTCTTTAAGTACTTGTGGGCCAGCTCACTTATTACGCATTGTGGCGGTTTAAAGAGATGTGTGTGACCTCAATCCAGCACTGCTGTCTATATATTTATTTATTTTTTGGTCAGAATGGACTGAAATGAATGCACAGGTCAGGTGTTTTTAAATAGAATAATAAAGAGGAACTCCAGTAAGGCTTCACAGTTCTGTCGGGTGGTTCCGACTTCAAATGTGGCACTTGTTGTTGTTGAGAAGGGACCTCCTGTTCAGAACACCGTGCACCAATGGGGAGAAATTAGATGATGTTGCTGCCACCTTTATTATGGAGTGGAAACATCACAAACATTTTTTTAGGTTGGGACTCGGGCTGTAATATTTTAACAGCTCTTTACTCAGAACTTTTTGAAGTACGAGACAAAGTTTTGACATTCCGTTCTAGCCAAACCTTCTGTCCTTAATGATCAATACACTTTAAGGTCACGTCAGGGTTATATAAGGGAACAGTCTGACTATATATATATATATATATATATAAATATTTTTTTTAAGTACATTTCTGAATATTAGCCAAATACTAATCTAGCCTTTTTATTATCTTTGTTAAAAGGTTTAGATCTTGTTAATGTAAATGGTGTATTTGATTATAATGTGGTCCTCAGGTCTTGCATATTCCTTAATATGTTCCTTGAAGTATAAAATACAATGTATATTTTACCTTTAAAAACCAATTCTGTACGAGTGAACACTTTACCTTTTGATCTTTCGTAAAGATAAAATATTTGCTCATATTAAAATAAGAGACCAAATGTGGGGTGTTCAAGTGAAACCGTGACTTTTCTCAGTGAAATTTGTAGTTAATAAAGGTGTTTTATATAACAGATCGACATTTCACGCATAGTGCGGCGCTGAGACTCTCGAGGTGACGAGCGTTCAAACGTTTTAAAGAAGGCCGTACGTCTGCGAATGACCCTCCTGTATAAGGTGGCTTGGAGCCCACTGCAGTTCCCATGAACATTTACGCGAGTGAGAACTTTAAATTCAACAGATAATTTTTCACCAACTTCTGTATACAGGGACGGATCTGTGTTTGGGAACTGTACACACGATCATTCACACACACACGCCACTTGCTCAACACCGGGACTCGGCTGGGAGTCAATGGCACATCCCTCTGACCTCGCTCTAAGACATCACCACGTGTTTGGGGCTTTTAAGGAGTTCCCGGGAAGCCAGCGTTTCAGACATGAAGCAAGCGGTCGGATCATTGCTCCGGCGTACTGAGAAAATGTTCTACCTTGATGGGTTAGACTAATCAAACTATTGATTTGCTACCAGGGTTTAAAAAAAAAAACAACTAGCAATTCATCATTACAAATCCAGTAGATAGTAAAGGTGTGTGAGCTGAAGATGCAGTTGTCACCACTGCTAAGCTGGTTTGCCTTGTTTTTGTTTTGGTGTTCTGTAGGTGCGAGCTACTAAAATTCATGTGAGCGTGAGGGAGTGTGTGTCTTGAAGGAGTGGTGGTTGAGCTTTTTTTTTTTTTGGTAATTCTGACACATTTAATGATTGATGAAAACACACTTATCTGTGACAGTTAAAAGACGTTATACAGGAATTAGGAAGACGTACCGTTAGTCAGAACATCTCCAAGTGTGTGTCGGAATAAAAAGACTCCTGGAGTATGAGCATCTGAGTTATGCTAAGTAGCTAGCTTAAAATTTATGCTAAGTAGCTAGCTTAAAATTTAGTTCTTGCAGCTGAATTTAGCGCCGTTTAGTCGTTGACGTCTATGAAATAAAATGCTGTCTGAACTTTAAAGTACACCAATATTGAGGTTCATGTGGATTCCGAATTAGAGAAATGCGCTCCGACTGGTAGGGTTGGTCCACCCAATTACTGTGCGATCCACACCGAGGGTGGAGACTAATTAGGGTTTGGTTCAAAGACTAAACACTGCATATGTGAAAACACAAACATCACGTGTTATCCTGTGTCCTAGTGAAGTGACCATGCTAGTGTTTCAGGAAGTGGAAAACAAAAAAAGAGACGTGCGCTTCTCAGAGATAATGATGTTTTGTTGAAATTGGGGCGTTTCATGGCTGGAGAAAACCGCTTAAGTATCATGTTAATAATGTTACTACAGCTGAAGAGCTTCAGTATTTGAATGTGTTGGTTAGTTTGCACAAATCTAAATTGAAGGACTTTCCTCTCGGTTTCGATTCGATCCTCACAGAGAAACATCCAAAACGTCCGCATCCGTACATTACTTTCGCTCACTGGTTAAATGAGTCTGGGACGAGAACAGAAACACACGGATGTGATCTGATTTCCACACCGGTGAATAATCCCATGAAGGAACTTCACTCTGAGGCATTTTGGTCTATTTCAAGCTGTGCTATTTTATAATTATTACTTTTCTGGGTGCTATAGCAAACAAAACTACAACGGAATCCTGAATGGACGTTCTAATGGAAGAATCTAGAAAATTACAATTCGCACTTTACAAAAATGACATGTTGCGTACATTTGACTGAGAAGAACCAGGAAGTGAATATCGAGCACGTTCACCGACCTGCTGAACTTCAGCTTGCTAACGCAAAGACGTGCAAGTATGCAAACATGTGAAGCGCACCTGGCTACAGCTCCGGCTCGGGGCAAACTCACAGAGTGCTCCTTACAGTATCTGGTCTGGATCTAGATCGGGTCATGTTCTCACCTTGCATCAAATAAACTGCTCTGGATCAGTCTAGGACTCGTAAGACTGTCGAGTTTCTACTAGTTAAGTGGGTGTGTTCAGCTTTTAGAAGGGTTTAATGTATCCTTATTATTTTTTTTAATTATGTAGTTTGAAGTTTAATTATTTAATTATCAAATTACTGATAATTTGATCCAGAGTGTCACAAAAGCGACACCTTTCATCCTTTTATCAGGCACAACTGACTTTAAACTATTATTTTTCATCATCAGATCTCTTTTTAAGATCAAAAAAAAAAAAAAGTTAACTTATAACTGAAATTGTATCTGCACTGCGAGGGACGGAGCAAATGTTAGTGATGCATTATATTAAATATCTTCTTGAGAAGCTAAAATACGAGATCGCATTTAGTTCCACCTGTATCAGGATTATTTATTTATTTTAAAAATGATGTGTCTCAAACATGGGTAGGCTTTTTAAAAAACAACACCAAAAAAACGCTAGTGTATCCTCCCTGCATGGGATATGATGTAATAGTGCTCTTAAATAAACATAATCCCGTATTTTGAACTGTAATGATGCTGTAATGATTTGAAGGTTTGTTCTGTATGCAGCGACGTGTTCAAACTGAAGTCGGGTCATGCACATGTTTTTAGCGTCCTCTGATTGTTTTATTGTCACCTTGGACCCCTTGAGTGCTAACCGTATTGTTCATATTTCTAATACATTTTATAAACCTTTGAATAAACATCTTTAATTTCTGCTTTTCTTTCACTGTAGTTCCAGCAAGCCGTATCAGCAGAACTTAAATCTCTGGGCAGAAGCTCTTACACTCTGTGTGTGGACGGACCCCTCCTCGTCCGACAGGCCCTCCATCCCGAGGCTTCCAAAAAGGTTAGTGACTGATTTTATTTTTTTTTTATTCAAATGTGACGTGTAAACATCGGAAACAGAAATAAGTAAATGTGTCTGTATGGAGAGAGGCAGCAAAAGTTTGCATTAAAAAGGAAACTGGATTAGATTTAATTTTACAGTTAATCTAGAAGTATCTCGTGTCAAGATGACGAACCAGGGCATAAAAATCTAATTATTAGAACATTTGTGTAAAAAGACCTTCAGACAATAAGGCAGTGTGTGTAACACTCAGTTTATGCAAACTTTTGTACTCTGATGTACAGACCGAAAATTCAAAGCATGTTTGCTTACTGTGCTTTTTAAAAAATATTTATTTATTATTATTATTTTTTAAAATGTATATTATTAGGTTGCTTAATTGAGCTAGCGAACATTCTCAACATTTCTGCCCAAAGCTGTATTGATGATAATGAATCCAGTGGTGCTGATTGATTATTTATTTATTTTTCTTCTGTTCTCCTGTTAGAATTTGGTCCTGCCGGAGTGTTTTTACTCATTTGTCGATTTGAAAAGAGAGTTTCACAAATGCTGTCCCAACGCCGGTCCGGTCAAAGACCTCACGCTTCCCTCGATGCTCGAATGTATCCTTACTACAATTTTGCTTATTATGGCATAAATCTGATCCCTGACCTCCGTTCTGTGTGTAGAAAGTCCATGTGAATAAATATACTGTAGTGCTTGTTCTTTAACCCATGCCCTCAGATTTGTGCCTCCCAGCAGTCAGCGAGCAGAGGGCAGGAGTGAGGGAGGTGAAGAGCATGATGATGATCATCCAGCACATCCTGGCTGAGCCATACGGTCAGTCCGCTTATTCCTCTTCCTCCACCTCCTGTTGTCTATAGATCTTTTGCAGTCACATGATGTCAGTGGATGGCGGAATTACCGTTAACCGACATTATGCTCCTGTGATGCACCAAGATCACATGATTACCATTTGTGCAACACGGCATCAGATAATCGAGTAGCCTAGCACTTAGCACTTCTGTTCTGCTGATTATTTTCATATGCAGTATGTTGTGGTGAACTGTTGTAACTTATTCAACAGAGAAATGGGTGTAAAAATGGAAAAAGAAAGTAATAATTTGCAGAAGTTCTATTTGTCATAGATGGTGTACAAATATACGATTCCTCATATTGTTCTGAGGTCGAATCCCAAAAAGTGTGAAATGGAAAGCTAGTGTGCTGAGTACGGTGCTTGTTCCACACACTAAGTAGTCCTCTTAATCACGGGATTTGAGAGTCAGTCTTGTGTTACAGGAGCAACTTGGAAGCAAATAGTAAGGTGTCAAGGTGTGGTTTTAGGTGATGGGGGTGTTTTTTTTTTTTTTCTCGTTGAAAGTGACTTATTTTGTCGTGGGAGAACTTGTTTTCTTGAGTAACGTCCCTTTTGTTACCCGGCCCGAGCGAGACCATGGCGGACAGACGTCACTCACAATGTCGGGTGCTAAAGGTCTATACAGTTTTAATGCATTTCTTTTTTCAAAGTAACTGTTGCAAGATGTAATAAAGTGTTATCAGGCGTGAATATGCTTCTACAGTTTATTGCGTCAGTATTCAGTTTCAGATCATTTTTCTTTCTTGCTTTAAGGAAGTGTGCTATAAATAAAGACAATTGGGGAGGAGCTAATAATATCCAACCATCCATATTAAATATGAAATGATTTAAATAACATAAAATATTGATATTAATATACTGTATATATTATTATTATTATTATTATTATTAATGCACTTTATTTCATAAACATCTGCTCTTAGCTGAAATATGCATTACAAGAAGAGGATGCAGGATGAAACGTGTATGAAATGTTTTTCCCCCCCAAGCAGATTGAGTAAAGTTTTCCTGGTTTGCTGTCTAGTTTTGTAGCTCACTATGGAGCAGATTTTATAGCTGATATAAAGGTCATATATATATGGAGTAAAGGTTCTGCTAAAATTAACACATTAAAAATACACAGTTATTCAAGGACATTGAGCTTATAGTGTCACAACAAATGCATAACTATACCTTTAAGCAAAAACGTGTCAAAGGCGTAAACTGCGTGGAGAGTGCAGACGTCGGAAGTTCTGTCCTAGTTTGTGAATATTAACGAGGTCATCTTTTTTGTTGTTGTTGTTGCTTATGCTAGCAATAGCCTAGCCCATACATTACCTTTGTGCAAAATAAAGGCATTATTCTGCCCTCCCACAAAAAAAACAAACGAACAAAAAAATATATAGATAGATAGATATAGATGTGTGTGTGTATGTTGTGGCCAAAAGTTTTGAGAATGACACACACATTAGTTTTCACAAGGTTTGCTGCTAAACTGCTTTTAGATCTTTGTTTCAGTTGTTTCTGTGATGTACTGAAATATAATTACAAGTACTTCATATGTTACAAAGGCTTTTATCGACAATTACATGACATTTATGCAGAGAGTCAGTATTTGCAGTGTTGGCCCTTCTTTTTCTGGACCTCTGCAATTGGACTGGGCTGCTCTCAATCAACTTCTGGGCCAAATCCTGACTGATAGCAACCCATTCTTTCATAATCACTTCTTGGAGTTTGTCAGAATTAGTGGGTTTTTGTTTGTCCACCCGCCTCTTGAGGACTGACCACAAGTTCTCAATGGGATTAAGATCTGG
>QMIH01000263.1:397786-426386 GCA_003987875.1 Clarias batrachus | reverse complement strand
TTTCTTTTCCTATGACCAGGAGTGCGGCTTATAAACAAGTTGTTCTTTTTTTAATCTTAAATCTACAGAATACAGGACCAGAGTGACCTGACCTGTTTTAATTCTTTCCCAGCTCCAGGCGGACTCCGTGCTGGTCTTGTATAACCTGAGTGGCCAGCGGAGCGGGGAGGCGCTCGTCACCTTCCCCAGCGAGGAGACGGCGAGACGTGCCGTGGCCGAGCGCTCCAACCTTCCCCTCTCTGGCCACCCTGTCCGCCTGATGTGCTGCGAATGAGCTAAACACTCACCACTTGAAGCCGACTCCAGGATTGAGCGAGGTCTGCACTTCACCCCGGATAACCTCTCGCTCTCTCTCTCTCTGTCCCTCTCTCGCTCTCGATCTTACCCAGATGCACAGGGAGCTTTTTTTCCTCAGTTTCTAACGTGCTACTCCTGGTGAAGGTGCTACAGTAGCATGATGGAAATGCATGAACTTTATGTATATATGTATTTATACATGAAATACACATAACGTTTAAATGCCTTGTGGATATAGAGAATTGATGATGTATATTCTTAGTCATGTTCTTTATGCGGACTAGGCTGAATGTTAAGGCCAAACTTTCTTTAGCTCTTCCTATGGGAGAAATCCCACATCGAGGATTCACTGTGTTTTTTACTCAAAGACAGTGCAATATACAAAGGCTAAGCCATAGAGCCTGCACGTGTGATGCAAGAAAGCAATACCAATTACTACTGAGGCCCGATTTGACGCCACTACTGAATGTAAAGCAAGTTCGCCCCATCCATGCCTCATCCCGGGGACGCGTACAGTATACACCCGGCTGCATGCAAGACGTTGTGTCGTCGTCGACCATATTAATTATTGTGTAACAAACGAGACTGGGCGTGTCCCTTTAATCTGCTCGAGCAGCTTCTTAGTTTAATCAAATCCAGAACAGAGCCGTTTTATTTAATGTGAGAAACAAGCCGCTGGGCTTTCGTCTGATCTGCATGCTTTCTTTTGCAGTCTTTATTACTGAAAGACACTTTTCTTTCCTAATCCATCTCATGTGACCGGAAAAGCCTTCGGTCATCATAGTGCCTTTACTCTTCGTTTTCGTGCCAATACTACATAAGCCAGAGGTCGATACCGACTGTAAAACACTCAACCCGCTTCTCTGGCACCCGAGTGGGCATTTAGGAGATGTTTTTTTTTGTTTTTTGTTTTGTTTTTTTTAAACCAAGTTTGAAACTTGTATGAAACTGAAGATAGCATTTATGTAACGATTATAAAACAATAAAACATTATTCTGAAAGATCTCAGTTCTGGTTACTTATTATACCAGGGGTGGGCAAACTTTTTGATTCGTGGGCCACATTGAGTTCTAACATTTGACAAAGGGGCCGGAACAGGAGCAGATAGATGGCATGCTTTGGTCAAAGGGTAAAGTGCAAACTAATAATAGGCCTACGCTTCACCTCAACAAAGCCAATATATCTAGAGGGCGCCAATTAGTGAGGAAACATCAGAATTACAGGGGAAATAAAACATTAACAAGGTTAAATTATTAAACTTTTTAAAGTTTGGCGGGCCGAATCAAAACGTTACACGGGCCGCATGTGGCCCCCCGGCCGTAGTTTTCCCATGCCTGTATTATACAGTAAGTGCTAGAATTATTGGCACCATTTACTATAGAAAAGCAGGACAGTACGTGTGCATGTTGTGATGTTTTTAGATTGGAGACACATTTAAGTACAACAATTTTGGGGGGATTCTGTAGAGATCTTGTGCTCCCTACACACGTTCCCTACAGGGTTCAAATCCTGACATGCAGACTCAAATGGCCGTTATAATTTTTTTGTGTCAATACCAAGTTAATATAATGATGAGTATAATGGTGATATGAGACAATATAACTGATTGTCCATTTCTTTTTTTATTTTTTTGGAAAGACCTTATAAGAAGGGTAGGTGAGATTTGTGGAAGTTAATCCATCCACCTCCCTCTGGGATAAATTTGCAGATGTGCAGTGTAGGAAAAAAAAGCACTTGTGGCAGCCTGCAATGGCTTTTGTGTATGGTATTTCGTAAAGTGTATGAAGAAGCAAAAAAAATAAAATAAAATTAACTAGGCTGCACATCCTCATTCAGTAAATCCACCGTCTATTTCAGATTAAAAGTCCTCTCTTAGGCATGTAACTTGCATAAGGAATTAAACACATTTTCTGTCCATATTGTTTGTCTGAAGATTATTAAAAAAAAAAATTTTTATACATTTTTTGTATTACATTTGTTTTTTAATTGCAATAATCTTTAAGTGGCGTGCTTCTGCCATCTTGGGGCCAGGACACATCATTACAAATCAAATTGGGGGGGAGAATGGGCACACTTCAAATTTATATCACATTTATATTACTTGTACAAACTTATAAAAGCACTTATAATGTTGCCTGGAGTGGGTCAGCAGTTCCTGCAAGACGAAGGCACGGATGCTATGGACTGGCCCGCCATTTCCACAGACCTGAATCTAATTGAGCACATCATGTTTCGCTCCATCCACCAACGCTGCGTTGCATGACACACTGTCCAGGAGTTGGCCGATGCTTTAGTCCCGGTCTCCTGTATTAGCATATATAAGTAACTAATAATAATAATACATTTTATTTATAATGCACTTTATATTTGAGGCAAATCTCAAAGTGCTACAAATCATTTCTGCTCAAAAGCTCTAATAAAAAGGTAAGTTTTAAGACCAGATTTAAAATCATCAACAGTCTGTGGCATCCTCAGATATTCAGGGAGAGCATTCCACAGTCTAGGTGCCGCCGAGCAAAAAGCCCGATCTCCCATGGTATGAAGCTTGGTCTTCGGAGGTTTCAGACGATGGCCTGAGACAGAGCGGAGGTTTCGTGAAGATGTATGTGAAGTGATAAGTTCTTTGAGATAGGGAGGGGCATCACCATAGATATGCACTAGTGGGTAAGAAGGGCAACCTTGTATTCAATTCTGAATGAAACAGGCAGCCAATGAAGAGATTTGAGGATGGGCGTATATATTAGCATATATAAGTAATTAAAAAGTTTATATAATCATATAGTAGTTTATATTAGCATATATAAGTTACTGATAAGTATATATAATCATATAATTCTCTTATATATGCTAAGATATACTAATATATGATTATATATACTTATCAATATCTTAGCATATATAAGTAATTAAAAAGTATATCTAAGCATATATGAGTAATTAATAAGTATATACTTCATACGTTTCAAAGGCTTTTATCAACAATTACATGACATTTATGCAAAGAGTCAGTATTTGCAGTGTTGGCCCTTCTTTTTCAGGACCTCTGCAATTCGACTGGGTTGCCCTCAATCAACTTCTGGGCCAAATCCTGACTGATAGCAACCCATTCTTTCATAATCACTTCTTGGAGTTTGTCAGAATTAGTGGGTTTTTGTTTATCCACTCGCCTCTTGAGGATTGACCACAAGTTCTCAATGGGATTAAGATCTGGGGAGTTTCCAGGCCATGGACCCAAAATTTCAACGTTTTGGTCCCCGAGCCACTTAGTTCTCACTTTTGCCTTATGGCACGGTGCTCCATTGTGCTGGAAAATGCATTGTTCTTCACCAAACTGTTGTTGGATTGTTGGAAGATGTTACTGTTGGAGGGTGTTTTGGTACAATTCTTTATTCATGGCTGTGTTTTTGGGCTAAACTGTGAGTGAGCCCACTCCCTTGGATGAGAAGCAACCCCACACATGAATGGTCTCAGGATGCTTTACTGCTGGCATGACACAGGACTGATGGTAACGCTCACCTTTTCTTCTCCGGACAAGCCTTTTTCCAGCTCCAAACAATCGGAAAGAGGCTTCATCCGAGAATATGACTTTGTCCCAGTCCTCAGCAGACCATTCGCCATACTTTTTGCAGAAGATCAATCTGTCCCTGATATTTTTTTTGGAGAGAAGTGGCTTCTTTGCTGCCCTTCTTGACACCAGGCCATCTTCCAAAATTCTTTCCAAAAGTTTTTTTTTCCATTCCTGAGCAAGCTCTGCACTGGTGGCACTCCAATCCCGCAGCTGAATCCTCTTTAGGAGACGATCCTGGCGCTTGGTGGACTTTCTTGGACGCCCTGAAGCCTTCTTAACAAGAATTGAACCTCTTTCCTCGAAGTTCTTGATGATCCTATAAATTGTTGATTGAGGTGCAATCTTAGTAGCCACAATATTCTTGCCTGTGAAGCCATTTTTATGCAACGCAATGATGGCTGCACGTGTTTCTTTGCAGGTCTCCATGGTTAACAGTGAAAGAACAATGATTTCAAGCATCACCCTCCTTTTA
Source organism: Clarias batrachus (assembly GCA_003987875.1). Lineage (NCBI taxonomy): Eukaryota > Metazoa > Chordata > Actinopteri > Siluriformes > Clariidae > Clarias > Clarias batrachus. The sequence goes on along the minus strand of QMIH01000263.1, from coordinate 422,049 downwards.
ACATGTCAAGTCTGCCATTCTAACCCAATCAGCCTGACATAATGATCTCCAGCCTTGTGCTCGTCAACATTCTCACCTGAGTTAACAAGACGATTACTGACATGATCTCAGCAGCTCCTTTAATGACAACAATTATAGTTCAGTACATCACAGAAACAACTGAAACACAGATCTAAAAGCAGTTTATCAGCAAACTTTGTGAAAACTAATATTTAGGTCATTCTCAAAACTTTTGGCCACGACTGTACACACACACACACACACACCACACACACACACACACACACACACAAAATTTCTTAATACTGCAACAGTAAAATGTATCATTTAAATTGCATGGTAAAAGGAAATTATGAAGCATGTGTTGTCGATATTAATATTTTTCATAAAATATCTATTTCAAATAACTGAAATGCTTTTACACATACATACAGATATATATACATACAGGCATACACATATTTTGCAATATTAACAAAGTGCATCATTTAAATAACTGAAATGCTTTACATCATGCCTTCATGCTTTTACACACACACACGCATACATATACACATGCATACATATACACACACACACACACACATACATACATACATACATACATACACGCATACATACCTACACACATACATTTATACAGACATATGTACACATACTGTACATATACACACATACATACACACACACACACATACGTACGCACACACAAATACATACATACACACACATGTTGCTGCTGCAGTATTAACAATGTGTATCATTTAAATTGCATATTAAAAGGAAATTACCAAGCATGTGTTGTCGATTTTAATATTGTTCATAAAATGTTTATTTCAAATAACTGAGATGCTTTACTTCATGCCTTTAGAACTGGCTTTCTATTGTTAAATATCTTAAGAAAATTTTTATTCATCATTTATGTAGAATACCTGTGATTAAAAAAAAAGTAAGTCAGGGTCTGTTTTCATGTTTTTTTTTATTGATACACTACATTAGAAGAGCCTACAATGCAACTTTTATTCCCTTTGGATAATTTCAACAAAAAAAAAAAGCACTGCAGTCTTAAAAATTACAAAACGTTTAAAATACAAAATGTACATGAAATGACAATACAAGGCTCTGTAAACAGCAGCAAAACCTGTATTTCCCTTTTATTTTACAAAAAGTTAATTTCCCCCAACTTTCGGAATGACATCCATCTTCTTCGAAGTATCAAAAATAGAGTTTTAGAGTCTATGTTTTGTCATCTGTCTGTAAAACAGGAACACGTTGTTCGGTCTTTGGTTTGAAGAACAGGTCAAAAGTAGATGCTTGCTGGGAGCTGTCCCAGAATTCCCGTTTTCCTATAGATGAGATTTAAAAGCTATTCCTAAATCAAACCCAAACGGTCAAACATCTGTGTATCGAATACAAATTTAAGGCGATCTTTTTAACTTAAATATTCCAATAGTGGCATTGATGTCGCTGTCACTATGGGTAAACACACTCACACACACACACACACACACACACACAGACATTTATATACAAGAGCTGGCTAATGAACGGCTTTCTTTGATACCAAATATTGCGCTGACGTGTTGCTGTGTGTCTTTGCATAGCCTAAATGCCACCGTGTGCCTTCTCTCATCTGAATTCTTATTTTATTATTATCCTTTAAAAAAAAAAAAAAAAGAAGCTTATCAACACACTTTAGACCTCTACATTAGAGACAAACACACAAACACACAGATCTCAGACATAGAGAAAGGAATCTAGCATACACTGTTCTATATTTAAGCTGCTCTATAGCTAGAGGCATCAAGGTTTTTTTATTTATTTATTTTTTAAAATAGTTTCTTTTCTTAAAAGGCAACAGGCAGGTTTAGTGCATAAATTTTTCTTTTCAAATTTTTGTCCTTTTTGTTTTTTTATTTTTCTTAATACCACGGAGTCTTGTAGACCAAAAACATGGAAAAACTAACTGTACCAATCTCCTTAAAAAAGGGGAAAAAAAGACACAACAGTTATTACTGTCATTTTTTTCCTTAAGGCAGGGATCCAATATACATTCTTTGCAGATTTATTTCTATCAAACCTCGTTAACTATGCAGCGACACTAAATTTCTTACAGAAGAAAAGCACCCGATGTTCACTACAAATCGATTTCTCACGACGAGTCTCAAAAGCGAAAGTAAGTCTTTGCCCTTTAATCTTTCACTTCCTTCAGACATTCCTGTCATGCTTCAATAATGAACCTCAAACACTGATTTTATTTGATTCCCAAGGGTGAACGTACCATCATTGTCGTCATAATCTACAATGCTTTGATTATAATCTAGAATTTTTCAATGTGAAACTAGCTGTAAAATTTTTTTAATTAAATTAAAAAAATTATAATTATAAGCTTACTGTTCATATTGAACTTTATATCCTCGGCGTTGAGCTGATGATTGTCAGAATGCAATTTTGGTGTTTTTCCCTCGGCATGTTTTTAAGTCTATGCCAAGTGGCCACAAGGCAGAGGAAATGTGACTGCCTTAAGAAAATGACGAAAAAACATTTCTTAGATGCGTAATCTGCCAGAAAAAAAAGAAATGTAATATTCCAACAAAAAACACAAACAAAACTCATCTTTATTATTAGAAAAGGTAGATGATTAGCTAAAAGCCGTAACAACCTACGTTTGCACTAGCAAGTGGCAAGTCAATGCTTTTTTTTTTTTTCTCGACGCATAGAGATTTAATAGCTTCTGATGAGAATCTGTAGTAGCAGTAAAAAAGCAGTCAGATATGAAAGAAAATTAAGTACATTTCCTTCATTCCTGCTTGTAAGTACAGTTCAATCAGAGGATCCTTTTTACTTTTGCCAGTAAAAAAAAGAAATTTGTACTTGTACTTCACTATGGTTCTCCGTGGTGTGGCGTGTAGTACAGTGGAACCTCGGATTGCGAGTAACGTGGTTTACGAGTGTTCCGCAAACCGAGCAAAGATTTTTAATACATTTTTAATCGGAAACCGATTAAACGAGCGCAGAGTATCCTGCATCACGCATGCGACTCTTATTTTGACACCGACTTATCTGTCAGGATTTATTTGTACTTTTTTTAAAAGGTAAAGTGCAGATTAATTAATTTTATTTTCATTTTATAGATTGTATTAATTATTTTTGTGTATTTATTTTTTGGAGCTGTGGAACGAATAATTTGAGTTTTCATTATTTCTTATGGGAAATGATGATTTGGTTTACAAGTGTTTTGGGACACGAGCCCACTTCCGGAATGAATTATGCTCGTAATCCAAGGTTCCACTGTATTTAAAGTGGGAACTTCGTCACCTGCTGACAAATACGAGTAATTGCATTTTAATTGTAAAAATGCTACAAGGGTTCGAAATCAGAAGCAGAGGTGAAGACCGCACGTGAAAAAGGCTAACATAAGTTCATTATTTTTGAAGGTAAGTACGTTAACGTGTAAATAGAGGATTTCTTCTTCTACCTGTGTAAAATGTGACCTAGGCTGCTTTTACTTAAGTACAGGATTTGTGTACTTTGCCCACCACTGGTAGTGGTGGTGGTATGATCTTATGTAACTAGCTACAGACAAGGACTCTAACCAGCTACTACTTCCTTTCAGGTGTGTTTACCTTCGTAGCATTGAGTGTGAGAGTTTGTATCAGACAAGACCACAGTTTTACGCGGTCACCTTAATTGTCAAAGTTGTGAAAGGAAGACTGAAGAACATCAGAAAACAGAATTGTTCTGATGTGTCCTTTAAGCCAATTCTTTGGATTTGTTGCTTTATGACATCATACCCAATTAGCATAAAATTGTCAATCTCCTTGCCGCTGAAAAAGTAGCTCAATGTGACAAGTTGTTGCTTGCTAGCATGAACGTAGAATTATGGTTACAGCTTAGCTGTTTCATCACTAAAAAACACAACAGTCTAAAAGCAGCATTTCCAACCATGACAATATGGCCGCCATATTGAACATCAGTGGGCCTTTTGTCCTATAATCTGAGCATGATTGTCACTTGAAAGGCACACGGGTATCAGTATCAGCTACCACACTGACAAGACGCCAGATTGTCTCCAACACTTCAACTCTGACTACAGTGAGATCGATTTCCTCTACAGACACTCCTCAAACGTGTTCGGGTGCATCGCGTCCGAAAATGTCACACACTAGACCTTTGAAATGCAAAACACGCAAACCTGACCTGTGTCTTCAGCACAGGATTCAGCTTAATGAAGAAGAAAATATAGGAAAAAACATAAAAATAATAATAATATTAATAATAATATTAATAATAATAATAATAATATAACATCTCTATTAAAAGCTGTTTTTTCAGTCAATCCAAGCTGCTAGGCTTATAAGGCATTTGTTCAACCTGAAGAGGAGAGAGGGCGATCGTTCATGGGGAAAGAAAGAGAAACACTAGAAAAGTGTGGAATGTTGCATATCATTAGCGCATCAGCAGATTGTCCTCCAGGGGGTGCTGCTGAGACCTGCTTAATCCAAGAGGCAGCATCAGTGATGATTAAAAAAAAAAAAAAAACACTCCTGAATTCCGTTTTCCATCCAATCCCGACTCCAAATCCAGAGCAAAGCATCTACGTCCGTTATGCTACATTTGGATTTTTTAAAATTTATTTCTTTTTTTGTATTGCATATCCATATTGGCCTGCATAGATTGCTCTTTTCACAAGACGGCTGAGAAGAAAAATCGCCTGAGAACTACTGCGAGAGAAGAAGCTGAGAAAAAAAAGAAAAAGAAAAAAAAAAAAAAAGAGCTGGACTGTTCGAACTGTGATTTATTATTTGTAATCACCTTATGCTTTTGTTTGATCTCTTAAGCCTTCGTCCACAAATTCTTCTTTATAACTTCATCACTGTTCTAAACGCTGCCTTGCTTGGTTCTGATGCTGATGCTTGGCTGATCCTCTCTGGCTGGGTCTGGTTTCGTTTGAAAGGATGCAGGCGGATGGAAGCGCTGTGTCTGTCTGCGGCTCAGGGCTCCAGAGCTTTCTCAGACATGCTGCGGGACGGACGAGGGCAGCGGGCACCGGGCTACGAGTGGCCGAGCGTGCTCGAGGATCCGTGAACCCCCGGAGCCTGGGACATGTCTCTGCCGATGATCTCGTTCACTACAGCGGAGAGAGAAAAACATAGCGGAAAGTAGAATCAGAGAGAGAACAGTTTGAGTATTAGGACGGCGTGATCTGCGTGAAAAGTGCAATATAAGAAGTTGTTGGATGTCGGTACGATGTTAAAACTTCTTATCATATCAAAAGACACAATAAATGACATCACCCCATTTGATGACCCCTTAATGTAAGTTTGTGTTTCGCTCTCTGACTCCAATGATGTCACCTACAGTATGTGTGCATATTAGAGTACAGAGGGTCACATTTTGCATATAGTTTATGTTAATTCATAGTTTTTAAGCCCATGATGTGCCACTAATGGAGGAGTTGGGTCACATCCTCACACTCTGTTGTGTGTCCTTGTTCCACATGTGTGACGTTACAAAAAAACTTATCAGTCGCCTTTTTAAAAGCAATGCATATGTTTCATTACAAACTGGTGCAGAAGTTATGATAGAAAAAAGAATATCTTTCTGTTTGAACAGGACTTCTCCTTGTAGAAACTAAAAAAACGAAATTATTTAATGAGATTTGTGAAATTTTGTGTTGAATCATAAACCTTTATATAAAAAAAAGACAAGAACTATGTGAGATTGTGTCAAGGGGCCTCATTGTGCCTGTAGTCAAGTGTAGAATAAATGAAAATGAAAGTATTTTTGTAAACACACGTGAACTGTGTCAATGTGAACTGTGGACAGTGTGGTGAACAACTGAACAATGGTTCATCACAAGATTTCCAAACAGTCACTGCATCTCAATGGAGCATGTGGATGAAAAAACAAAAACTAAAGACAAATTGGACCCTGGCAATAATTTAATGCACAATTCTTATTATCAAGGGCGATGTAATAATAAAGATAATTCATCTTCATTCATCTTCTACAGCGCTTTATCCTGTACAGGCTCGGAGGGATTGGAGCCTCTCCCGGAAGACTTAAGGCACGAGGCGGGATACACCCTGGACAGGGTGCCAATCCATCGCACACACACGCACTATGGGCACGCCAATTAATCTCCTCTGCATGTCTTTGGACTGTGGGAGGAAACCCACCAAGCACAGGGAGAATATGCGCCACACACACACACAGACCCAAGGCCGGAACCGAACCCTAGACCCTGCAGGTTCGAGGCCACAGTGCTAATCACTACCCCACCGTGCCGCCCGTAATATTAATATTACATAAACATTTGTTATAGGTAGTTATCTACCTGTAAATATAATAAATATATCAATAAATGTATATTATATACATTTTACTAAGGCATGTTTAGTAATGTGTCAGTTTTTGTCTCAATATATTATTATATTATTATATATATTTTTCATATTTGATTTCATTAGTGTGAAATGTTCAAAGTAAACAAGGTGTTGACAGTTACCATGGTAACGCACAGAAGAAGTAGGTCGGTTTTGGTGATTCCTCGAACAAACATTCCCTCACCGAGTGGAATCGCATACATCATCAACGATGAAAGCAGGACTTCACGCCGCACAAACTGTACACGCAGTGTCGTAGCTGAACCAGCAGAGATCAGTGTTGAGCCGCCCTGAACCTTTCTCGCATGTGCCAGTGGTGCGCGGTAGACCAATACCGCACTCTTAAAAGCAGACGGAAAGACAGAGAGGCAGAAAAGAAAAGCCTAAACAAACTCGAGACTTTGGTATGTGACGCACTCGCTGCAAATGGAAAGTCAGGCAGAACTATTCCATTCAGCGGTTTGCAGCAGCTTCGCCACAAACTGTCCAGCCGTAATGTGCACATTTTTGTACGAGAGTGTCAACGATAGCAAATTGAATCAGTCATCTATGAGTTTCATGCGTTTGACAATCTGGTGTATGTACACACACGTCCACGCATGTGCAAACGCAAAGCTCATTTCCCATCATCTTGACTTTGTGAATATCGCAAAAGACGGACACACACACATATACACATATTATATATGTATATTTAAAATCCATAAAACATATGTTCCATATCCCGAGCAGCATTGGAGTGAGTGGAGTAATTACCTTGGCAGACTGGATGACAGATATTAAATAAATAAATCAGCATGACGCCCCAACATGGGGTCAGTTTTTTGGCAGGACTCATACCAGGGCCTCATTGTTGCAGTGAAACCGGAGCCGCTTTCCTCCAAATGTTCGATCGGCCAAGCCAACCTTCTCCACATGCTATTGGCCAACCAACGTCACCACACGTCCCCACTGTCTCAGACACAGCAGGTGGACCAGTGGGAGTCTTATCAAGACTAGAGACACACCGTCAGTCAGCGTTTTATCTGCTCAAGAACACTTCCTCCATAAAGAGCTCAATTCTCCACAGCAGACAGATTAAAACAAAGTGCACTAACTTTTAAGCTGGTTAGACTCGGTGGCCACAGCTAGAGCTTCGCAAACAAAGATGAGGTCGGTCTCCAAGTGCACTCAGACCTGTCCTGCCCCTCAAGACCAATGATTTAGCTACAAAAATACAGCTGAAAATGTCATCTTTATGATGATATAATAACCTCTTAAAAAAACCTGAAATTAATATTTAAAAGTAAAATAAGTGTTTCAAAATTGCTTTGGGAAATTGTGACAGAATTATAATTATAATACAGTGGATTTCTGAGACCACTGAGAATATAGTTTTTGAATTCAAAACCAAAATAAAAGTCTTTAGAATTTGAAACTTTGTTCTAAAAATTTAGAACAATGAAATGTTTATATTTTCAAGATCCAATAAAGCCAATTTGTGAATTCGATCAGGTTATCTCTACTGTCCAGAAGGTCAGATTTTCATTGCGTCTTATCTCTTCCACTAAAGTGGGAAAAGAGAGATTTTCTTGAGCATTGTGATTTTTTACATTTTATTTATTTATAATAATAATAAAAAAGAAATTGATTCAATAGCATTCATGTTTACTGTCTATAGCTTATTATTATATTAAAAACTTTTGAATATATGAACATTAAAATACTGGTTATTTATTATGTCTTATATATNNTATATATATATATAAAATTCCCCGCCAGTGTTAATATGTGCTGCACACTCCAGTCCAGTAGATGGCGATTAATTCACTAACAACATATAAACTTAAAAGAAGAAGCGATACTCATGCAAAATGTGAGTATACAGTATGTGGAGGATGCAAGCAAGATCTATTAAAAAAAAAATCTGAGTCTGAATTAATCATTTGTAAATAATTTGTTGGTAAAAAAAGCAAATAATTTTAAATGTTTTAATTGATTGTTAAATAAAAACTGATCCATCAAACAACAAAAGAGTAAACTGCATTAATCACACAGCAATATGCTAAATACTATGCAATTTTCTAAGATCTAAGATTCAAATTTCAACTCCTGTTATCTAGATTATCATGTAATTAAACTGTATTAATTTAGAAAAGAATACAGGATAGACTAGTGGTCCTTTTCTTCTGGTTTTGGAAAATTAATGAAATACTCAAGAGACTTTACAAATACGTAGGATGGAGGAAGGGATGTGTTTAGAGGAAAGTTGCAGGTTTAATCTTAAACTTCTGTTTCCCGAAAGAGCGATCGAAGCGCACACCTCGTCTTCAACCTGCGATCTCAAAAAAACCCCTAAATGTCAATGTTATCTTAATTTAGTTGTGTTGATGAACAGATGTACAGGATGTGTTGTTATTTAGACTTTCATCGTATTGTTGGTGGGTGTTATCTCCCCCACCCCCTGTTTTTTTTTTTTTTTTGTCGAGGTTAGCGACTTCTTAAAAAATGCCGGGCCGCTGCCTCAGATCATCCTGTTCGTGTAGGCGTGCGTCTCTTCCTCTTGTAAAAAAGCTTCTCACACGTACAGGCCTGCAGTGGGACGACCCGTCAAGACTTCTGCTGAATGTGTATCTGTCTCCTAAACACACACACACACACACACTGCTGCATACACCTCATCTCTCTCTCTCTCTACACCTAAGCAAAAGGAATGGCGTGCATGCAGGCAACTCAGCACTTTCAGAGCTGTGGGAGTTGAGAGCAGGGTGTGGGAGATGTACTAACCACACGCAGGGATTTTAGGTCTACATGAGTGGGTGCAATAACGCTGCAGTCCATGGGAGAGTACAGCATCCTTCTCAAATTCATAGACAGAGTATTGAACTGAAGAAGTAACGGTACACAACGTTTCAACTGATATATATTTTACCCTAAACTGATCACATAAACCTCCATGTTAATATATACGCATCAGCTACAGTATATACGCAACACAAACACAAAGACACAATCAAAATTACATACATAAAATACATTTCTATAGATATAGTACTGTGCAAAATCTTGAGCCATCCCTGGTTTCTTCATATTAAACGACCAGCAGATTAAATTAAAGAAATGGAAACAAATGTTTTACTGCGACAGGTCGCCATGTGCCGACCTCATTTCCCCTCTCGTCTGGTCCAACCGCTCAGCATTCACCAGTGTACTGATCACCGTCCTGATCATCGCTCATCATCTGCACCTGTTTCTCACTGGTCCGTGCCGCCTTAAGTTCGGTGTTTTTTATGCTTGACTGATTCATAGGTCACTGTGGTGCTTAACGATTAAAAACATTCCTCTTAAACCGATTAATTAGAGACTGCACTGAAAGTGAGAGCCAGAAAAGGCCAAAGGTTCATGACTATTCCTAAAGACTGCATTAAAAATACAAGGAAGTCCAGCTCTTTGGAAACAAAATATGAAGAAATGAGGTCATTAAAAACCTCAGAATGCTGTAATGCCTCAAATTGACAAGACTCTTTATTTTCAAATATTATTTTATAATTTTGTATTATATATTATTATATTTAACAATATTACCTAATATGATACTTTATTATATGATACTTTACTTTAGTACTTGATGTTTAATCATTCTGTAAAAATAAATGATCGTCAGATTGTTTCCACCTCCAACAAAAAAAACAAGATATAACATAATAATATATATAATTTGTTTTTATTGTTACCAAGTTAAGATATGAAATAATGGTGATTTCTTTACATTAAAATGACCTTAAATCTGTGAATTTTAATTTGGGGTATTAATTAGTAAATGTGGATTATTTGAATTCTGTAATTATTAACTTACTTAGGTTTATCGCATAGTGTTAACGTGAAAATTATAATCACAGAGAGTGAATAAGTGAAGGAAATAATGACAACTAGGGAAAAAAAGGAAAGCTTAGCATAAAGCAAAAAACCCTTATTTAGCAGCTTCCTACTATACACGATCAATTTCTAAAATTTTTATTATTATTATTATTATTTTTATTATTATTATTAGTAGTAGTGGTAATAGTGGTAGTATATAAGTAAATGTTATAATTATTCACATTTATATTATAAAAAATTATGTTTAAGTCATAATGACTGAAAATGTAATGTAGGATTTATAATAAAAAAAAATCTTTAAAAAAGGACTTAAGATGTTAAAATATTCGAGGGGAAAAGAGGTTTTATTGTGAACCGGTGTGGCATTGCCTCCATCTGGTACTTAAATATAAATCTGCCACCCTGGAGGATCAAAGTAAGAGGCTTCATTTGAATTTTTGTTTCCTTTAATAACTGATAAGATTCTTTGAAAAATTAAATATAATAAATATGAACTGTATAATGTGCTATAAATCATCTAATACAGTACTGTATATAGGCAGCATATGAAGTAAGTTAAGAATAACGCAGTAAAGCAATGTTGAGCACTTTTTAATATTTTGCATCTCTATCTCAATATATACATTTACTTCGGATCATTAGTTATAACTAACACATTTTAATTAAGAATAAAAGTATTTGTGGATAAACGTGCTGAAAATGATTGGAGGGACTCCATGTGAAGGAATAGCTGCTGAATCAGAGAACTATTCGAGCTTCTCCATATGTTGATAGGTCAAAGTTGAAAAGTGCATAAAAGATCTGACGATCTCGTGTTTTTTTTCTCTTTAATAAAAAGGAAATTACAGTTTCTTGGCTCCTCTCTTTCTTCTTGTCCCTGTGAGGACCATCAACCCACATTACTGATGCAGCTAAATCTAACCCTAACCTTAGCCTCAGTTACTAAAAGCAAAGCATTCATCTGTTTATCAGGACCAGGCAAATGTCTCCACGAGGTCAAAACTGTCGAGTGTTCCTCTCCTTGTGTGGAACTAAAAAAGGCTAAAACGGTCCAGTAGCCTGTTTCTGATACCAAAGATATACACGCTGCGAGTCGTATTGTTTAGATGTCGCTTCGAGTGCGCCGTTATAAATATTACATCGAGGACACACAGGCTGCACATTTGTGTGACTCAGTCGAATACGGGAAGTTGGTGTTCTGCTGCCGCGCTGAAGGATGTCTGAGCACATTTCGGCATTCGCTTTCCCCACATGTAAGAAAGCATGATTCATCTAAAACTTCTCACACACACATACCACCCAGTTAGAAGTCACTCTCAGAAAGAGGAGATCCTCTTTGCAGGACTGTAGGGGGACACCCCTATTTTGCAAATACATACAGTAACACAGAACACACTCTATATACATGCAACTGCCAACCTGAAACTAGTAAGCAGGCGATAAATGATAAACCGACACAAGGGCCGCTCTGGATGTGAATCAGTGGCTGTATGTGAGACGACATTGGCTGCGGAAGGCTGAGTGACACAGCGGATGAGCAGGGCTGACCACTAAGATGGCTTCTTCAGGGCTACAACCATGTGGCACAGTTTGAGGAGTGTGAGAGGGGGGAATTTATGACTAATAAGGGTTAACCGTAATGCTTGGCTCAAATGCCAAGAATTTAAACAAATTTCAGTGTTAATATTGACTGACTCCCATCGGTGGCGCTGAACCTCTCGATTAATACGATGATAAATGTTATGTAAATGTAAAATTTTAAGATTAATCATTGAATTGTTCTCATTGAACACAGCCTCAAAGTTTAAGTGGCACAATAAAGATAAAAAAGACAGAAAGGTACCCGCTTGTTTTTTTTGCATCAAACAAGTAGGTACTGTAGGCCTGGACGATAAAAAAAAAAGGAAAAAGAAAAAAAAGAAGAAAAAAAGAAGAAAGTGATAATAATAATAATAATAATAATAATATCTACCTAATCAAGAATATTGTGGCATAATTCTTTACATAACAAAAGAATATAATAAAAATAATAATGTATAATAAAATTAATAAAATAATAAAAATAATATAAAATGTATTATTATTTTTTAATTACATTATTATTTATTTTTATTGAATTTATAATTTTTTGACTGGAAGCAGCTGATGCAGTCACTTAAACATTTTGTATTTACTTTATTAATTTTTCTTTTATAAATTTATTCTTAGTATTTTACATAAAATATGCATCTTTGTTTATAAAAAAAAAATATATATATATATATATATATATATATATATATATAATTATTGTTTATATGTACTGTCCAACATATTAGGTATTTTAGAAATATCTTCAAGAATCATGTAAAATGCTAAGTAATTAAAGATAATTATGCACTGTACCCTACATCACTTTATTAAATTATACACCACATTAATATTACCATGTACTCGATTCATGCTAAAGTATAGAAGCCGTTCCTATGAGAGCGTAACAGCAGTATATATCTCGATATCATATACCGTGGTGTATAAAAAATACTGCATGAGCAACATAAAATCAAATCAAAAAGCTTTGCTGTTAAATGCAAATGAGAGAAACAGACAGAGAAGAATGTTTGTTCATCATGGAAGAACATGCAGGTTGTACAGGGCTGTTTTGGGTCACTGATTCATCAGTGGATTTCCCATGTCATGGTCCAGGAAGTGAATCACCCCCCCCCACAGGCGGTACACGACCCCTGGCTTCACCCCAGTCCCTGTGTCACTGCTCGAGACTCACCAAGTAGCATATCATTAAATATGATAATAAAGCCACCGAGGACAAGTGATTCATTCGAGGAGTCATAGTGCGAAGCTCATTTTGATTCTTTTGCCGTTTTATTAAGCCAACTAAGCGTCCAGCCAACGCTTGTTCACAAATCAGCGGATTTTTACATGAGCTTGGTTTTGCATAAAATGTCTGCTTTATCGTAAACCTGCATGATTATATAGAGACGTAGAGCGTCCACGGTATCCGAGCAAAACAAATCTGGATTGGCTAGAGTGCGTCACTGACATCTTAAATATCATGGCGAGTACAAGTACCTAAAATGTAGGTGAGATGTGGGTTAATTTATGATATTTAATCTCTATCATCTTCAAGTTGTTTTGTTCATTTATGTCTTAGAAATAAGGGAAATGATCTCAAAATAGAAGAAGAAGACAAATCCAAGCTTAAAATAGAATATAAAAATAAATGAATTAAATAGACATCATACATTTCTTTTGTATATTTGTTGTTAGTTGTTTATAGAAAATGTAATGATGGGAAATATTATATCTAAATCTAATATTTCCACTAGATATGATTTTTTTTTTCCAGAATATAAACACGAGCACAGTGTCACATTCTTAGAGCACACCCCAACACGCTGTTTGGAAAAACTGCTAAACATTTAATAGTTGGTTCTTAATGACCCGCGTTTAACCCCAGGCTCTGGATTTCCATTTCTTGACTTGTATTAGTGAATCTTTCATTCTTGATGTAGGCCTACAAAAGCTATGATGCATCATGTACGCATCCTCTGTACAGTGTTAAACCCTGACTAATAGTAGCGAGTATGTACAGACACGGCCTACTGCGCGCGCACGTGTGTGTGTGTGTGTGTGTGTGTGTGTGTGTGTGTGTGTGTGTGTGGGGTAAAGGAGCGACTTTTATATAAAAGGAAAGCCAAAGATTTTATATTAAGGTAAAAAAAAGTGAGCATGTGAGCAACTCGGGGTCAAAAAAATGTACAAGATTTAACACTGGTTAAAAAATAATCACATCTCGAAAGAAAGAGTCTCACTGAAAGTGTAACTGTAACTGTTCTTGCATGTAAAGCGAGTGGGAAGGTGATTTCCCCGATTTCTGCTGCTGTTTTTGGCCACAAGGATTGATTTCAAGTAAATCACAAGATATTGCAAGAAGTCCGCAGTGATGAACAGGACACAAGGATTTTTTTTTAATGTTAGAATAAAAAAATTTAATAGCGAAGTGAAGTGATCTTTCTACGAGGGTTATTCAAGTAAGATCAAATTTGTGCTGAATGAATGTGTTAAAAATGATTGACATTTACAGGACTTTGAGGACGGTACAGCGATGAGACTTTTGGGCGCAGTAAAACATCTGAAACTTTTTAAAGAAGGCTGTATGTCTACGAATGACGATCCCGTGCGAGGCGGCTCGGACACCGCAGCAGTAGAACATCGGATCCGTGATCCGAAGTCGACAGATAACCTGATTCGCAAAAGAGACGCATCCGTCTATGTCTGGGAGTCATCGCCGTACAGTCCTGACCTCGCTCCAAGCCATTTCCACATGTCTGGACCATTAAAGGAGTTCCTGGGAGGCCGGCGTTTCAGATGTGAATCAGGATCATGGCTCCGGTGTACTGGGGAAAACTTTCTACCTTGATGGAATCAAAGCAGTAGTGAAACACTAGTGTAGCAGGGGATTATATAGAGAAATAAAGGGAGTTTTTTGCATGATGAAAAGTCCCGGTTTGACTCGAACGCCCCTTGAGTGATAAGATATAGATTGTATAATATCTATGTATAAAGTGTTGCAGTATATATTTGCAGTAATAAACCTAAAATAATAAAAAAATCTCATTCCGCAATACTCTATATGGTTTATATATATATATACATTGTAAACGTATACTGTATGATTGAACACAATAAAGAAGTAATTGATTCGTCATGCATTCCTTTGATGGAAGTGAGCTTCCTGTTTTGATTCTCAAAAGTGAAACTGATGCACCAGATTTTCAGTTAAAGCTGCAGGAACGTTGGGAGAACTTCACTGACCGCACCTTGAACATGTGACGGATGACGGAGCGCGCGCACGGCGAGAGATGAGACGCCTGAACGCGATCGCAGATCACGGCGCTCCCGGCCTCGCCTTGTTTATGCAACCCGCGGATTAGGCGTGAGGAACAAAGAGAAAGCACTCGATAATGATTTATTAATACTACATAAGCACAGGGATTCCCCTTGATGACAGATTAGCCCTGATCTGATCAGCGTGCTGAACCTGTCTTTCTCGTAAAACTGAGTTTTCGAGATCCTCCAGACCGCAGGCATGCAGTATTGTTTGC
Source organism: Clarias batrachus (assembly GCA_003987875.1). Classification (NCBI taxonomy): domain Eukaryota; kingdom Metazoa; phylum Chordata; class Actinopteri; order Siluriformes; family Clariidae; genus Clarias; species Clarias batrachus. The sequence goes on along the minus strand of QMIH01000263.1, from coordinate 406,697 downwards.
AGCTGAGTGAATTTATATCAGCTGACACCACACACACACACACACAACCCTTCACACACAAACACACACACACACTCTTGCAAAAAGGCAAAACTTATGGAGAAAATTTAAGATGAGTTTCAAGTAACTCTCACAGGCACTTTTTGTAATCCATTAGAGCTCAGTTGCTGGAGATGATGATGAGGATGATGATGATGATGATGATGGTATCGTGATCTTTTCCTTTTCTGCAACATATTGCGGTTTATTCGGCCTCAAATCCACGACGCAAAGATGAATAATCTGATAACACACTCAGCTGAGAATCTCAGTATCGGATAAAAAGAAGTGTTGTGTGCGAGTGTGTGTTTGTACAGTATAGTAGTAATGTTTGAAACGTAAACAAACAAAAGAATAAATAAATAAATAAATAAATAAATAAATATCGAGACTTTGGCTATTATTAACCCAGACCGACTCGTGCTGAGGTGGCAGCTGCACCAACTAAACGGCAAATAAAGCAGAACACGCCCACACACACACGCACACACACATACACGCACACACATACACGCACACACATACACGCACACACATACACGCACACACATACACGCACACACATACACGCACACACAAATTCCCACTTTCTCTAACAGATTTACACGCGGCCAGGAGCTGTGATGTTCCAGCTGCAGAGATAAAATCTGCCAGTTGTTAAGATTAGGTGAGAATAATTCAACAAAACACAAGTGAGAGAAAAAGGGCAAAAAGACGAGATGAGAGGAGAAGAGAAAAAAAAGGCAAAGCATACGCTGCTCCTTCTGTTCACAGCGTCAAGTCCATAGCGTCATCCAACACACACGCACGCTCTTACCGTCTGCATAAGCTAGGTGTGTGTGTGTGTGTGTTTGTGGTTCCCTGCTTTCTGTCCATCTGTCCGTCACTTTGTACTGTAACTCCTCCCTTCTAACGTACCTTCTGCAACAAAACTCTCAGACTAAACCTAAACCATCTAACACTGTCACACACACACACACACACACACACACACACACACACACACACACACACACACACATATACATGTATACACATATACTGTATATATGTATGTATGTACATATACACTATCGCACAGTCACATATATACTCTCGCACTCTATCACCCAGTCTTGCACACTCTCACACACACTCTCACACACTCACAAACACACTTTCTCTTTCTTTCTCTCTCTCTTACTGTATAAAAACACACAGACACACACTCTTGCGCTCATTCACATACACACTCTTGCTCACTCTCGCGCATTCACATACACAGTCTTGCACATTTACAGTAGATACACACTCTGACACATTCACACACACACTCTCTCACACACTCTTACTCACTCTCACACAAACACACACACAATCGCACACTCTCACAAACATACTTTTTCTCATTTCTCTCTCTCTCTCTCTCTCTCTCTCTCTCTCTCTCACACACACTCACACACACACACACACACACACACACACACTTGTCTACATTACCAGTCAGAATGCTATCACACACCTGATTAAATCCTGTTAAAGACTGAATTTGAGGAGCCAGGGTTAGAGAGGAAAAACATCTTTACATCTTACGACAAAGCTGATGAAGATACACAAAGTTTCTATTTTTTTTTCCTTCTCGATTCTAGACGCATTGGAACATTTAAAAAAAAAATCATGTTTTCCGTGTTGTATAAGACGAACTATTCGTCCAAAAGGCTACTGAAAATAAAATGAACCCCATCTGCAACTAGTCACGTCCAAACTTTATATGCGTTTAACACAACAGACACTCAAGTATGGACACACACACACACACACGCACGCACACACACAAGCTAACCAAGTCCTCCGTCTTACAGTACATGAGCCAGTGCAGACTCTGTGGCAGTGTGAGCTGGCACACACTCATGCCATCATACTACAGGGAAGAGATTATCTCCACATGTTCCATCAACACGGTGCTGGAGAACCGGTACACCGACACTTACAGGATCACCGCAGTGCACGTCAAGCTTCAGAGCGAAGACAACAAAGAAAATATCAGCGAAACTAAAATACTAGGTATAGCAGGTATATATACTGTACATTTAATAATACACTAATTCTGATAAATCAGATGGTAAGCCTTGAGCTGTCCATCATAGCAGCTTTAAGCAGTAGTTTATGTTAATATTCTTTAATAAAAAACAGGTTAAAAACATTGATTTGTAAAATCTCTGTAAGGACATGCTTGTGATGATGGAGTCTGCAGAGTCAAAGCTTCACAGAAGTCAAAAATACTCCAAAGGTGTCAAACACTTTAAAGGTGACCCATTATGCAAAATTCACTTTTTAGTCATTTTTAGACTCTCAGACGGATATGCAATGTGTGTGTGTGTGTGTGTGTGTGTGTGTGTGTGTGTGTGTGTAAAAAAAAAAAAAGTGTGAGAGCGAAACATTCTGTGCTTTTTGTCCTTCCTCTATTTTTGTATTGCCTGGGGGTTTTAATAAGCCGATTCAATTTTCTCAGTAATGTGACCTCATATGAGAATAGCGCCTCCCCCTGGCTTGTTTTGGGAGGCGTGGTTTAGCGGAATCTTGTTAAAGAAATAATTTACTATTATATTTCTTTCAGGAATTTTCCTGAGACGAGAATGTCTTCAGGATAGACGTCTTTCCAGGTTTTTGTTTCTTTATGAGGAAACACCGAACCAGTGCGACCAAATCACGCTACAACACAAATGACAGCATACTGTAGCTTTATGTGTATCTATATTGGTTTAAATAGAATGAATGAGAAAATCAATGTCGGGTTGCTATTAGATAAACGGAACTGGTTTATCCTAAAATACATTAATATACGATTACACATAGATAAGATTCATACAAAATATCATAGATTCATAGAAATCACGTCAACAAGCTGACCGTTTGTAATCAGGTATTTAGGAACAACGTCAATTTTGTAGTTTCTTCCTCGAGATGAATTTTTTTTTTCTCCAATAAACAAAATAATGTTATACTGTCAAAAAATTGTTCTCCAAAACATTGTTTCCTGAAGTTTTTTGCTGAAGCCCCCTAGTGGGCCCTAAGGTTACTGCAGGTTGCGATGAGACCTTTGTCTTATAACAAACAAATAAATGTTTTTAATGAGCGATTTTGTAATTAGGTAATTAGGTTTCCATTTAAAAAGTAAGTTTCAAATGGAGCTGAAGCCTTGTTAAGTTTGGAAATGGCTGCATTAATCGGAATAGGCTTTAATCACATACAAAAAAAAAAAGTCAACCCCGACCAAAATTACCCCCCCCCCCCCAAAGTGCACTATGCCGCAGTTTGTTTCCTGGGCCCCTTACTATATTTCTGCCCTCTTCCTTCTTAAAATAAAACAAACAAACAAAAAAAAACACCAAAACCAGGTATTTTGTGCTCTTAGTTGTGCTATGACAGAGCAAATGGGTGGACCATCCATCAAGGCTGAAAGCAGCACTTTAGCAGCACTGTTCTAGTAAAATGTGATGAATAAAGTGGAAGTGGTAAAGATCATTTAAGCAGGGGAAAAGTCTGATTAAGAACACAACCAGTAGTCTATCTGAATAATATAAAAAGTCTTTGTGTTACCCTACCGAAAGTCACAAATGCGTCAGTGGTTACAACCGTAAAACAGTGATTCATGACATGGGAAGGAGAGAGAAAGAGAAGAGAGAGAGAGAGAGAGAGAGAGAGAGAGAGAGAGAGAAAGAGAAAGAGACAAAGAGAGAGAGAAATAGAGAGAGAGAGAGAGAGAGAGAAGAGAGAGAGAAATAGAGAGAGAGAAATAGAGAGAGAGAGGGTGAAGAGAGAGAGAGAGAGAGAGAGAGAGGCTATGAGAGACGCAGGTGGTCGGGGAAGTCGAGACAGAAGAAAAATAGAAAAGGAGAACGAGAGAAACAAACAGAGAGAGAGAGAGAGAGAGAGAGAGAGAGAGAGAGAGAGAGACTGATACGGCGAATTCGCTCACTGATTGGAGCTGTGGTCTATTTTCAGAGCCGCTCTGACCTCCTTAAAGTCGAAACAGATCACAGGACAGCTTCAGAAAAAGCGTTACATGGACAGAAATCTACACAACGCTATTTATAGCTAACAGTCTCAGTGTTTATGTGTGTGCCTGGGCCTGTGCCTAAAGAAGGGGGGGGGGGGTTGGGGTGATGGAGTGCCTCCAGAAAGCTGCACAAAACTTCATCTGGCTTCACCATGTGGGGGTTGTGACTAATACGATAGAGCTTAACAATTTAATAATTATTTTTAATGACACTACAAATGTTATAGTTATTATTGTAGTTACAATGGAATTAGTCACAAATTATGTCAACATTTTTAACACTACCGGTAGTATAAAAATAAGCATAATGTCACTCGTTTACATTCTGGTTTTGAAGAATTCATCAGTACTGATGGACCTGAACATTCTTGTCCAGTAGTTCTCTAAACCAGTCAATCATAATGCAGAAGGCTCATTGCAAAATCATAAATATACAGGGGGGAAAAAGCGTGATCTCTGTGACTTTGTATTTCAGATCATGCTGATGTCCTGGTTGATAAGAGAAGTCAGAGAAAAGGGGGCAAATAAGTTAACAACCAGACCACAGTTAAAGACAGAGAGATCTCACTTTTCCCCAATTCTAAGGTTTGATGTGAAGCTGTTTTCTGCGTGATTTTCTGCATATGTGCTGCTGCCACATGATTCCAGAGGTGTTCTTAATAAAGTGGACAGTGAGTGTATTTGCATAAAGTTGTTAATATGTAAAAAGGTTAATCCATCATTATGAATTAAATCTCTGATTGTTCTTTCCACTTTTTCTTTCTTTCAACTTTCTTAAATTCCTTCCTTTCATCTTTCTAACTTGCCCTCTCTCATTCTTTTGATCTTTCCTTCTTCCTTCCTTATCTCTTTCTTCCTTTTTTTCATGTTTCCATCATTGTTCTTTTTTCTTCCTTCTTTCGTCTTTTTCCTTCCTTCCTACTACCTTTCTCTCTCATTCTTTCTTTCTTCTTTTTTTTGCTTCCTTCCTTAAATCTTTACTCTGTTATTTCTTTTTTCCCCCCTGTTTTTCTCTGTTCTTTGTCCTTTCTTCCTTCCCACCTTTTTTTCTTCCTTCCTTTGTTCCTCCTGCCCTAAGTGTCTAAAAATTCTGGCACCAATAGGGAGATGTTGCACAAACATCTTAATCAGAATATTTGAAGCAAAATCCACAGAAACATGATGACTGAAACAGCAGAAAAAGTCTGACTTGAAATGTGAACATGTAAATCATATAGTAGCTCCTTCACTGGCGTGTTGTGAATAATAACGCGCGCACACACATTTAGGCCATGCCCATTTTCTGATTCTAGTTGGACGGGTTTCTATGTCTAACTGAACATTTCTTTATGAAACATGCTTGGTATAAGATAAGAATAATAAACAACAAATGAATTTTTAAGAAGTTAAAGTTATAAAAATTTTTTTAACTCTAATATTTTTTTTTTTTTAATTTTTGTGCTTTAACTGTTCATAAGAAAAAAGCTAACACGTGGTCCGTTTAGCGCTAGCGCATTTCCATTTCTCAATCCACCAACAAATCACACAACCTTAGATGAGACATAAAGCTACAATGTGTTACAAAAACGCTCCCCGTTTCTTCCCGCGTCCTCCCGGAGAAGCTAAACGCCTGCTCTAATAAGTCTCATAATAGCGCTAATCAGGATTAGCTATGAATGATAGCGCTTGTTACTGAGATTGTTTATTGCATTAGGAATTTACTGACCAGCTGGTCTACAAGAGCCTTAGGGACTCGTACACAACACACGAGCACGAGCGGTCACGCACACGCACAGAGATTTCATTACCAGGACTGTCCATCATATTTCGGTTCCCATCAATGTCCAGTTTATGAAGGAGTCAGGAATTAGCCTAAGCTATTTCCTTCTGCGTTCGCTGGCTAAGATGAATTAACACATATCAGCAACTGATGTGGGGCTACTGACAGAATAAAGGCAAGTTTATATTGCAGCAAATTATAGGCTAATCGCATTACGCTGAAGGGAAATACAATCTCGCTGCACGGAGCTGGTGCTGGTCCCGGGGTTACATAGACAAGTCCATAAAACAGAGACAAATATGGACAAGAAAGGAAGAGATCACTGAGCATAAATTAGGCCAGTTTTGGGAAATAAGCCACATTGCACTTAGTCCAAAGTGGACTGGAGGAAAAAATGATAATTTAGTAGATGTAACTTCACTTAAATGTATAAACACAGTATATTCTTAACGCAGACAAAAAAAAAACAACTTTTCCTAGTTTTGTCTTATTACAACTTGGACCTGAAAATGCTCAGATTATTCAATGCAGATTGAATTGAAACCTTTTTTCAAGCTGGTCCCATAGGTTTGACACTAAACGAAAGAAAGAAACTGAAAGATGCAAAATCACAAAGAATCAGCACTCACCATCATCCAGTGTAATATCCTGCAGGCCTATAGAGCGGAACGTGGGCTCTCTGTCCTCTGGTTCCTGTTTGATGTTAAGCCTCTCTCCTTCGCTGGTAAACGGGGCTTGTTGTTGTGCCAGCGGATGCACCAAGGGTCCTGGAGTTGGAATCCCTGTCATGACAGGACTGCTGGCCTGGGGTGAGGGCTGGGCACCCAGAGGGCTGCTGGCAGGAGAAGATGAGGTGGGTGACTGGTAGGGCAGTGAGTGCAGCTGAGGAGAGGATGGACCTGAATTGGGCAGGGGTATCATTCTGGCAGGGGCGTTAGAGGGCGTTGGGCACGAGGCCGAACGTTGTCCGACTGGATGATAGCCGAGCGAGCGCTGAAGCTGCAGTCCGGGTTGAGCGATGGAGTGGGTGGGTGAGGTCACGTGAGCTGGGGTGGCACAGTGATAGCCCAGAGAGTGAAGTTGAGAAGAAGAGTGGCTAGGGCTTGACGGGCCGGTTCCAGTGGCAGGGGCTGACACTGGCGAGCCATAGACCATGCCCATTCCCAAAGGGTGGCATCCGGGTGGTTCAGGCTGAAAGGGCACACGCTCGTAGGCCTGGGGGCTAGCTCCTGGTAGACTCGCTTGCCCGTTGAAGGGTAGGTTGTGCTGGAGAGGGGAGTACGTCGGCCTAGACGGGGGCACATTGCCTGGGTGGAAAGGCATCTGGCATTCAGGAGGTGGGTGAAGACCTCGGGCCTGGAGGTGAGGCAGGTGAGAGAAGGTAGGTGAGTGAAGAGATGCACAGGGTGGCTGGAGTGGGTGCAGAGAAGGTGCCAGGCCATGCGGGGAGCCTGGCACAAGCCCATCCTGTGAATGAGAGTGGTCCGGGGATGGCAGGACCGGAGAACGGACCAGGCCGACAGGATGTGCATGGGGCATGGCCGGAACAGCTGGGGGGTCCAAATCATCCCGGTGCTCCTGTTTAACCAGGACTGAAGAGACAGAGAAAGACAGAGAGTGAGAGAGAAGTACATATAGTTGACTAAACCTCTACTTATTTTAATTAGTTTATTTTATGGTAAATATATATAAATATATAGGGCAATATAAAGCACAGCACAAGCTTATACAGTTGGAAGGTTGCCGTAGTCATGAAGTCCAACACTGGTCCATATGCAGACAAGCCGTCCCAAAAAACAGATGCCACATAGTGATCAGTAACCCATTTCCCAATCTGGCGTTTTCTTCATCCTCGTGTGGGGGGATATTTTTACCCAGGGCCCGCTCTGAGAGAGCATATGGTGCCTGTTTTGAGTGCCACATAAACTAGTGTCAGGTTCGAAAGAGGCACTGGGCTCTCTGCCCTATAGCCATGCTCCAAATAGGAGCACAAATCCAGTTTACTGCGCCTCTAATGCTGAAAGCCTGTAACATGGATCACTGGCACACACGTTCACTATGCTTACGAGAAAATGCATATGTGTGTGTGTGTGTGTGTGCATTTGTCTGCACTAAGCCCACTTTTTGCATCACCCTAAAGCCTCTTTACCTAGATAGGCCTATCCCCCCCAACCCCTAACCGAAGCTGGCTGATGCCATGACGACAAGCCGCCACGGCTCAGTCTGAGTTTTTACTACCTAAAGCTGGTACCTGATTGGCTGTGGCAAGGCGGGTTAGTGTGGAAAACAGGAAGTCTGCTTTCGAGTGGGTGGTTTGTGGAACAGGGGGAGTAGGCGGGAGGCTGGGCCTCTCTCACTTTCTTTCTTTATCTGTCGCTCTCTCTCTCCTGTGGTGCATGGTTAGGTTAGAATAGTGTGCGACAAGGAGAAAGAAAAAAGCTCACGTGTGATTAAATTACGCCAACGCTGTTTTTCGGTTTGAGTCAGCTTGGGAAAATAATAACAAAGCGATATACTGCCGGCGTACACTCGCGTGCAGACAGAGGACCTCAATAACCCTTCATTCTGTGAACTGAGCACTGCGCCCTTCCAATATCCAAGGGTCATACCATTAACAAGAACTAGGACAAAATAAACAAACAAACACAGAATATAGAATAATTATGATGAAGACCTAACTGTAATCATTTTACAATGCTTTATTTGCATGAAAAATGTCACAAGGGTATAGACTGAGACTCGGCGAATTGATCTAAAAGCTCGTTTTAAAATGTTGCGTGGTTAACAGGTGCATGACGGTTAGCTGGAGAAACCCTCCAAACAAACCACACACCAAGATGCAAGAGGGAGACACTCGCAACACCAGCCTGAGCTAAGTCGCAACACGGTGCGCCCTTACACGTTAAAGAAAAGATGCGTTATCCGATTCTTTTTTGACCTATTTATTTGTACTACGGTAAGATTTTCATATTAGGATCAAAGAAGAATTTAATTCACTCCATTTCAGAACTTGAAAGTGCTAGTGTAATAACAGCCAGTAGAATGTGTGTGTGTGTGTGTGTGTGTGTGTGTGT
>QMIH01000263.1:350764-379793 GCA_003987875.1 Clarias batrachus | reverse complement strand
ACACACACACACACACACACACACACACACACACACACACACACACACACACACACACTAAAATAGCTGAGTGTCACTAGAAACTAAAACCTTGGATTCCGCACCGAATGTTAAGTGACGTACTCTGTTCATCTGAATAAACAACAATAACAACAACAGATGAAACAAAAAGCACTCCGAAGTTCAAATCAGTCGAACGAGCGACTACAGCTAACACGCTGAAATCAATAAGCCACACCAAACACTACAGCGCGGCCCTCTGGCGCAGTAAAATGCATCTATGTGTGAAATTCGAGCCGTGTTTCTGTTTGCTCTCAGGATGCGTTGCTATACGGAGGGAAAGCGAAGCATCACGGCGACTGTGCGGGCAAAAAACAAACAAAAATTCACCTTCACCTGCTTATCTGATCAGCTATCAGAAATAATAACTTTATTTATTTTATTTTTTTACTAAAACCAGAATCACAAGTACCCTGAAAATGTAATGAACATGTGCACTTTGGTAATGCATGATGTAAAGCAAAAATCTTTTATTACATTTACAGCATTTGGCACACGCACTTATCCACTCTCATACGGACTTGCATTTTATCTCGTGATACTGTACATCTGCCCAGTTGAGAGACTAGGGGCCTTACTCAAGGGCCCAACAGAGGCAACTTGGTGGTTGTGGAGTTTGAACCCGGGACCCTCTGAACCGTAGATCTTAACCGATGAGCTCCTTAATAAGGGGTGGTGCTGTACGCAATTTAATTGTATAATATATAATACTGTATAATCCTACGAATTAAAATGATCAGATAAATGAAAAAGTCATGCTTTTGAGTAATTTTATGATTTTACGATCGGAGCTGCGCGGCTAACCGGAGATCAGCGCAATTAGCAGCGACACGCAGAGTCACCGTTGACCTGTTGCACCGGCACGTGACATCTCTCCTGCAAACCCGACAACAATGTCAGACTCGCTCTGAAGCCGTAACCCGACCCCGTTCAGGACGGCGTCGGCCATCTTGGATTTCATGCCGCTGTTATCCAACACCGGGCTGCCCTGTGAAGACGCGGAGGACATGCCATGCATAACTGACGCTCTGACCTTGTTTTTCTCTCTCTCTCTCTCATTCTCTTTAAGTCGTGCCCCAGCCTAAGACAAAGTATTCACAAGAGCTCATTAGTTCAATCATGTTAATTGCTGTGACCGTATTTCACATGTGCATCGTCTGAAAAACAGTCTACTTGTCCGACTTCCGGCGTGACTATACAGTACCGCGCCCTGGATGATGATGTTTGCAATCGCATTTACGTTTTTCAACAAATCAAACACAGCCTGCGGGAAACTGGATAATGCTGCTGCGCCACCTGCATCCGAATCGCAGTGCAGTCACGATGAAGACGCTGACACACCCCTCTGTCCTTCACATCACATTCACATTGTGAAACTAGAGTATGGATAGTGAAAAATGGCCAGGTTTCTTTGCATGTGCATGTACTTTAAGCTCAGTTTATCTATCTAAGATCTGGGATGTCGAGAATGAGGCGGACGCGACGTGAATGGTTTTTATTATTTAATCCTTGAATGTCTTTATTTTTAGCTCTTGCTTTATGTTGGGAACATAGACAGGGTAGATCTTGAGTCATTCTCAGGAACATTGGGTGTGAAGTGGGAATACACCCTGGGTGGGACGCCAGGCTGTCACAGGGCACCACACACACACACACACACACACACACACACACTGTACCCAATGGCAATTTAGTGTACTTAGTCTGCCTGTTATGTTGTTTTTTGCGAGACAGGAACCTCGACTCAGGATCAAACCTGGGAGTCAACACTACAACACTATTCCTGTGCCACCAAAAGTTTATGGACACCTAACCATTACAACTAAATGATGTTGTCCCCCTTTTACTTGTGCAATAGCCTCCATTCATTTAAAAAGACTTTGTACTAAATTGTTGCTTTGTGAACGTAGACACTGTCATGCTAGAACACGTTTGGGCCTCTTGGCCACGAGTCTGGGGAGCTGACTGACATCTGCGCTTTATTCCCGTTCTCTAAATGTATGTGCGCAGTAGTTTAAAAAAAAAAAATTCGCCCCCCAGGGTGAACTTTTTTTTTTTTTTTTTTTGATTTCAAAAGGAGCTGACAAAGTAACAAAGAGTTCTTTAAGATGTTTAAAAAGTCAAAGTGTTTTATTGCAAAAATGTCAGTGAATTTTTCATAATGGAAAAACAAAAACAAAAAATCTTGAAAAACAAACAAAAAAATTAGTCCACAATTAGATCAGACTTATTAAAAGTCTTAAATATTTTTGTAAATTAAAAAAAACAAAAACAAAATAAAGACATTTCCATTGTTAGTTTTTTTTTGTTTGTTAGTTAAAAACTTTTTATTTTTATTTTTTACCTGTAGCCAGCCTTGGCCTTTATAAATGCTGATTTATATAAATGCTTTCATATCAAGTCTCATGTCATCTCACTGTGAACATTTATACCTATGCTCTGGTGTGTCTGTGTCACTCTGCAATTACACCACCAGACCACTAGTTGGCTGCGACAATTATGTGATACTGTTCAGAGACGAGAAGACAATTTTTGACAATTTCCTTTTGATATTAATAGTGTACACATGCGCTTTATTCCCGCCATCTATTAGTGCACTCTCACAGCGAAATTAATTCAAAAGTGGAAGCATGGAAGAAGCTGGAAATGCGATGCTACCAGATGGCCCAAACACAGCTGTTGCGATGCATCTACATTTTTTGGGGAGGTGCGCGTCAGAATACGCTGTAGGATACGTGGCTACGTGAGACCTACAGTATGGCGTAGACATGGCGCAGAAGCATAAATCGGGCTTAAGACAGACTCCCCCTCTGTCCTACAGATTGACCTGCACTACACACTTTCCATTACAACACAACTTACATCTTTATTTATAAATATAAATATATTACGCCTCAGAGTGGCGCAGTGGTAAAGTGCTCGCCCTGTCATCCGGAGATCGCCAGTTCGAATCCCGGGTGGTGCTGTAACCTCTCGCAGCCGGAGGTCTAGAGAGAGCTGATTGGCCGAGCTCTCTCTGAGGGGCGGGATGAGAGGTACTTAGCGCTCCCACATTAATCACGGCTCTACAGCCAGTCAGGGGCGTCTGTGAGCTCGCGCAACGTAGGAAGCGGATAGCGCTGTCCTCCGAGTGTGTTACGCCGCCCACGAGCGAGCAGTTTGAAAAGATGCGGTCGGCTGGCGTCACGTGGTTCGGAGGAAACACGTGATAGTCTTCGGCCCTCCCGGCTGAGTGGTAGTAGTAGCCTTAATGTGGGAGCCCCCTAGTGACGGGGAGGAATTGGACACGACTAAATTAGGGAGAAAAATCGGGGAAAAATCCAAAAAAAAAAACAAAAACAATAAAAATAAATAAATAAATATAAATATATTTATAGTTGCTTTGCATTACTCATTATGTCGCATACTCTTTGAGCCAAGTGATGTGAGGAGACTGAATGCTTCCAACTTTTGCAACAACGATTCGGAAAAGGCTGACATACGGACGTGACGATCTTGACGTGTCCACATACTTTTGGCCGTAATATGTATTACAAACAGCAAATATTGCTATTAGGAAAAGGGGGACAATTGATTCTGATTGTGATTGATATTGATTGCGGGATTCGATCATATGCAGAAAGCTCTGGGTCGTTCACATGTTTACTGGCTTTATCACGCTTTAATACACTTGTACTCGTGCTGTGTGCACTACAACACCGCTCCAATGTCTGATACAGTAACATATAAGAAGAGAAGGTAGAGGGTAGATAACGATATAAGGACTTTTATTGGTCGTGTTCATGATGGCAAATTGAGCCAGGCAGCTCGAACCCACCCATCTCCTGTGGGTCCTTTTCTTTCTTTCTTTTTAAAGTAAAGCTCGCAGAGACTTTAAGGACTCGGACAGCTGGAAAATTGTGAACAAAAGCCAGGAACAAAACTGTAAAAAAAAAAAAAAAAAAATTTTTTTATATATATATATATATATATAATATATATATATATCAAACCTGAAAGAAAATCGCAGTGTTCATTGTGCTCTTGCGGTGACTTGATTGCTGTCGGTTTGGAGGTTTAAAAAAAAAAACTACAAAGTGCACCTTTAATAGCGTTTGGGGGCTCAAACTATGCAGGAATAAAAATGTTTCCATTCTATGGTTAGGGGTTTTAAGAGGGCGTTTTGCTTCCTATTTCCTGTTGTGACGTCAGAAAATGTAACCACTAATGACAACATGGCTGACAAGAAAATGACCCTTCTGTGTGCAGCTCATGGCATAAAAAAAAATAAAAAAAAACTTGGTTAAGTCATCATAAGCATACGCAAAATGTATTACGTATTAACATTAATAGTATATGCCGAACTCTATAGTGATGCTTTACATATTAAAAAAGTGGAAGAAAGCTAGTGTGGTTAATGTGTGTGTGTGTGGGTGTGTGTGCAGCGCGTGCATCGATGCTGGCTGCCTTTGTGCGTCTGTGTGTTTTTAACTGGCTTAATTATGTGTGCGCACACACAGGGATGCCTAAGCCAGATGGGCTAGGGACTTACATGTCTCTTAGCAACAGGTTTGCTGATTATGGTTTGCCCCCTGTAACGTTAGCCCTCGAGCAGAAAGAGAGAGAAAGAGAGAGAGAGAGAGGGCTATTGTAGGTCGATATGGAGCATTCCTCCTAGATCTGTCCTGTGAATCAGACCAGTCCAAACACTCGGAGTAAACAGTGTCGCTCTGTTTCGCTCGTGTTTGTCTGGCTACTGTATGACACACTCCTGCAGCCGCTGTCGTGGCAGCTTAACATATGGCTTTCGGCTCTGCGCATATCCCGCGCTTCTCCGGCTTTTATGATTTCATTTTATGAGCGTTCCTTCGTGCCGGCTCCTTCATTTCGTCCAATTCCCTCCTGTTCTTGTGAGATATTCCACAAAATAACACATGGACCCACATATAGCCACTTTCGAATAGAAAAGATGCCTTGTGTGATGTGCGGTTATCGTCAGAGTCAAATTAAATGCTAAAAACAAACATTTTAATTCCATTGTTCTATATACGCCAGCACTCAAATTCACAATATATACCTGTATAGTGGTGTTCCTATCAACCTGGGACTTGTGATGAAATTTCTCATGAATGAACTGATTGACTTCAAGCACGGTACGCAGATGAGACTCGTAAAATATTTGAATGGTGCTGTACATGTCTGTGAATGACGAGGTGGTTCTGAGCTTACTGCAGTCGTTCCCGTGAACATTCAGCGGGTGGAACTTAACTTATTGCCAACTTGCAAAGTAGACGCATCCGTCTGTGGGGACTGTACACACGATCGTTCACCAACACCACTGTTGTCTGGGAGATCCTCCTGATCTCGCTCCAAGCCATTTTCACATGTTTGGGCCCTCAAAGGAGTTCCTGGGAGGCCGGCGTTTCAGACGTGAAACAGGCCGTCCAACTGATGAGAAGTGCTGAGAAGACTTTCTACCCTGATGGTGTCCAAGCACTAGTGAAACTCTGGGATGAGTGCATTAGAGTAGCGGGAGATTATATAGAGAGAAATACAGTAACTGTGTTCTGCTATTCTGCACAATCAAAAGTCCGGGTTTGACCTGAACACCACTTGTATATACCTAATACCATTTTAAGGACATGAAATATAATATCATCAACCGATATTTTCCTCTTCGCATCATTATTGTATTAGATAGACATTTTGTAAACCATGATGCATATCATGCGTTATAGAAATGCCTTTTAAAGCCGCACATCATATCGTCGTTGTACTGTATCAGACGCTCCTAGTTATAATTTTAACATATTTTAATCACAGCTATTTGATTATTTCAATTCAAAATACTCGACATCAGACGACAAATCTTTCACATGGACATAAACCCGAGACAATGTGCTCGGCTTCAGAGGACGTAATTTGACTTGACTGCTTTGCGTGCGGATATAAACAGGAGTCATGTATTTCTTTTGGATCAGTAGAATTTAAAGCAATAAAAACCTGCTAATCCTGTAAGCCGCAAGTCTGACGAGGTTTAAAACGTGAGCCTCGGCGTGCAATAGCTATACAGGTAGTAATCATTATTACGCCCAGAGCGGTCCCAGTTCTTCAAAGTTGACTTCAAAGAAGGGTCATGTGGAAGATTTCCTAGAATTCCGACTAGTAAATATAACTCAAGAGGGTTCACATGTTTACAACAAACCCAGCTAGAGTCCTGTAAACCCACTGCCTCATTCTGACTGCTGATCTGTCGCTGGCATTCCTTACTCATTAACCGGTGAACTCGAATCACATTGGTTTGTGTTGTTGTAAATTTCACGCATTTATGTGCTAATTTTATTAAAATTGCTGTATGTGACGCTCTCCTAACCATCTGATCTACTGTGTCAGCTACTCGATTGCCTTAGAGATCCTACTATTTCAAAGCTAAGCAGCTACTTTGGCTACACACAACCACAGCACACACACACGATCATTAACTCGAAATGTACAGATGCACAATGTGCACGGTGGCTACACTGCCGGGAGTAAATGAGCACACACACGTTCAATCCCACACACAGCGTTGTGCCAACTGGGGCAGATCTCTCTCTCTCTCTCTCTCTCTCTCCTCGCCGAGCTGAACACCGGAGCACGAGTGGAAGTTTACAACTGCAGTCGGGAGCATGTTGCAACAAGGAACCGAGGAATGCAAGCAGACTCAAGGGCGAAAGAGACCAATGTATCCAACAAGCACACACACACACACACGCAAAGTGTAAGTTAAAATGCTTGCTCTGTCTTACTACAGACCGACTCGACCAGATCAGATCAAGAAATCTGTAACACCAAACACGGGAGGCGCTAGTTCTCAATCTTTTTTCTGCATGGAACAACTGATGTAACGACAGGCCTGGTTGGAAAAACCTTCCAAAAACGTTTCGTTTTTGAAAATGAGTCGTGAAAAAATCTAAATAAGCACAACTGCAACTTTGGTATGTTTTTAAAATTATTTTGCATTTCCACATCAATCATAATGACCCACGCCAAATCACGGCTGTTTGTAAGCTGGTGCAGGTGGAAGTGGATGGATAGCACGTTACTGTGAGTGTCCTATGTCGCCCCCTAATGGTACATAAGCATCGGCCGCCAGTTTTTACGCAAATTGATGAATTTTAACAAAATGAACTAATGACGAATTGTAACAAATATTTTTTTTAACGCAAATTAATTAGATGACCACGTTTGACCCTAATGGCTTTCCATAACTGCAGTGTGGTTACCCGGCATACAATACCAGTGTGTCTTTGTGAGCTGTTGATTGATACTGGAGGTCCCTAAGATAACACAGTCTTTGTCTATGACTAAATCAGAACCGACCAAACCTTTTATTTCAGAGTTATATCCGGTATTCTTGTCATTCATAACAGGTTTGGCATACTTTAGCATACACAAAAAAAAAAACATGTGCGGGTGTAATAATTGTTTGAATGTGCATTTATAAAGGACAAAACCAAAATACCACATTGAGGCCAGATGGAGGCGATGCTATGTGATGAGCTCAACCTTCAAATACTCACACAGCTTGAATTCATAATGAAGACCATCTCTATACTGTATCTCTCTCTCCCTCACTCTCCCTCCAATTGCAGCTCAGGTCACTGCAACACCGACTGACTGACGTCGCTTCCTGTCGCGAGGCTGTGTTTACCCTGGATGTGATCGACGTATTACTGTTTTTATAATAACACTAAATTAGCTTTCCAGCTAGCCGGTCAGCGAGGTGCGCGAACAAAGAACAGCGAGCATGCCACTGGGTGTTTACCACACACACACACACACACACACACACACACACACACACACGCACCCATTCTTACACACAAACATATTAATAATAATAATAATAATAATAATAATAATAATAATAATAATAATAAAAATAATAATACACACAAACAAATGTAATAACGATGCTGCACACAAATATTACTCAAGCTGTAGCGAAGAAATTAGGATGGTCAAAATCCTTGCTTACTTCGGTTCGGTTTGTTGGTGGAAACATCAACACTGAAATGATACTGAGTAACAAAGGAAAGTAAAGATTAGTGCTGTCACTTGTAACGCAAAGCTGAAGATGATTGTGGAAACATCAAGTTTCATTATAAAAAGCTTCTAGATGGAAGTCTGGAATAAACCAAATTTTGCATTCGCGCGAAGGCTCTGGGTTGTTCATTTTCGGATCTTAAAATGATTATGCATTTCCACATCTGTCACAGTGACCCACACCAATCACGGGTGTTTGTAAGCTGGTGCAGGTGGAAAAGGATGGATAGCACATTACTGTGAGTGAGTGTCTTATGCCGCCCCGTAATGGTACATAAGCAGCGGGCGCAATTATTTATGCAAATTAATGAATTTTAACAAAATTAACTAATTGAATTAACGTAAAAATTAACGAATTGTAACAATTTTTTTTTTACGCAAATTAATTAGATTTCCACGTTTGACCCTAATGACTTTCCATAATCGCAGCGCACCTGTGTGTGATAATGTGTTTGTGAATGGTACCTTCTTGTTTATTTGTTTTGCATTATTGTTTTAATTCTTTTTTTTTCATGTTGTAAAGTACTTTGTAAACACCTCGTTATAACGGAGCTACATAAATAAACACTCAATTAGATTATATATATATATATATATATTTATTTTTTTTGTTTTGTTTTTGTTCCTTTCATGTCCCTTAAAGGGTGCTCTAAAATCACATGAAACAGGACAAGCACTTTGCATCAGTGAAGTAAAATTAGTTTCAGTTTCAACATTGGTTTTCACAGCCTTAATTACATTTAAACAAATTGTGTCTGGCGATACTGACTGATACTGCACGAACACTGGATGCATAGAAAAAGGAATCTCGATTTGTTCGCCACATTCAAGGAAAGTCAAACTGTTGCATTGGTCTTTCTTTACATGACATCAAAAACTTTACAGATAACCTTTTCTTTGCAAAAACTGTTTTCTTGTGTGTGTAAAAATGCAATTCAATTCTAGCAGCTTTACAAAATCAAAAGAAAATGATGAAAATGTGGATAAAATGTGAAATATGTGTATGAATCAGAATGAACAGATCGGCCCTCATGAGCAAGCCGAGGGCGACGGTGTCAAGGAAAAACTCCTGAGATGGCAATAGGAAGAAACCTTAAGAGGAACCGGACTCAACAGAGAACCCATCCTCATCTGGGTGATAACGGATAGCAGGGGTTGATGTGTGTGTTAGGAGGCTGGAAGTTCAAGGTGTGTGTGTGTGTGTGTGTGTGTGTGTGTGTGCCTTATTGTTAAACAGCTCTAAAGCTAACCACTGTACTCCTGAGCTGGAATGATGCGTCCTCAATCATGGTGGAAGAGGAAAAGGAAGTGGGGAAAGCGTTTATGTAATTACGCACTGCCTCTTCAAAGTGCTCAAAGAGTGCACTCAAACGCAAACACACTCGTGCTCACACCCACACAGTGAGGGCAAACCTATTACTCCGTAAGTCCTTAATGTCGGGAGCAGGAGAATAGCATAAAAGCAGCTCAGAAAAACAAGAATTAACTAGACGGCAGAAAAAAAGCAGGCAGACGTGTGATCAGATAAGGCTTGAGCTGTGGCACTGACCAGTGTGTGTCAGGTTATTAATGAAAAAAACAAACAAACACAAAAAAAACCTACCATTCTTTAATGTTTCTTTGTTGTGTCGAAACGTTAACAGGACCCTAAGATCCACTATAACACCTTGCACTTAATCAAGATCCATCCATTCATTATTGATACCGCTTGCAAACATGTCAATTCCACGAGCCTCTACGCTTTCACATCGGCACGATCGATTTGTACCAGCGTTCACATTGTTTTTGGTCTCTGTTCTCGGGTACACTTGCATATTTACACCCTCCGATACAGCAGATGGCAGTATTGCCTGGCGCCATTAAACACAAGGCAAGAAGACAACAAGGAAGTTCATCTTTACACTATATTACTGAATTTATACCTCAGAAGATGAGATTTCGAAAGGAGACCGGCAGTACTGATGATGTCACTTTTAAACAGCGATCTACTTCCGTTCTTCGTCAGATACGATTGGCTGATTCGATCCATGCCCGAGTACGCCGTATCGAGCGATCGTGTTCTCACTGTTCGAAACGAACCAGACTTTGGTGTCAAGTGTTCTTGGGAACGAAAACGCCCTCAAAACTCGGACCAACCCTGGAGGGGTTTACATGCATTATTTTGCAGGAAACTGAATCATTTAGATTTGATTCACTGATTCGATGAGGAGGTTGAAATAATCCTACAAAAAATTATTGATTTCAATGAATCAGTCAAATCAGTAAAAAAATTAAAAAAAACATTTGTATGAAACACTGTGTGCTACATTTGAAAGAAGCGTTCCTTTGAACTAATTCGTTTCAATGAATCAGTCGACTAGAGTTACATTTGAATCGGCTTGCTAAATTGAAAGAATTTCTCATTACTACTGAGTGCATGTGAGGGTCTGGACTGGGACAGCTGATGAGGACAGACAGACACACACACACACGCACACACACACTCTCTCCGTCACTCTCTGCGTGTAGCTTTATGCAGTTGAGCGTGTTCTTTACCTCCCTGATCTGCAGTCTCTCATGACAGAGCAGGATAGAGGTTCTGTGTCAGTTATTCTACATCACCGTGACCTTTGTTTTTACAGGACGGCTCTCAGACCTACAGCCGCACGCGAGACAATTACAGAACTCCGACTGACCTGTTCTGCTAAATATGGCGCTACAACAGTCAACAGTGTTCTGTATTGTACATTTTGATATTTCTCTTTCTCCAAGTATTTGCGTCAGGACTAAAAACTAACATGTTTAAACCGTTCATAATAACGGCAAAGAATTAGGACGCTGGTTAGCTCGCTGGATTGCTCAATGCATTGTATAGTATACAGCAGATACTGCAAACTACCATGCTTTAGGGTTTTAGCTTAAACCTAAGGCAGCTAAAATATACAGTAAGTAATCACCTTAACTACAGTACAAACTCTCTCAATCAGGGCATGAGGTCCATATACTGTAAGCACACACACACACACACACACACACACAATTTAGAAATGCCAGTTAGCTTTATCTGTCCGTCTATCTAGTGTGCGAGGGAACTGGAGTAAGTACCAAGCATCTTAAATCAGACAACATGCAAACTAGTGGCGAGACTCAAACCCATGACCCTGGAGGTGCGAGGGCACTCTGCTAACCACAACGCCACCGTGCCACCTCACCTTGACTAATGAAGGTAATCTGAAAAAGCACCTTACAGGCACTAAAACTTTACAGAAATGAGTAACCGCATTCGTGTTCAGCTTGGTTAAAGGTCCAGTATTTTACTATTTCATTAACAAGTTAAACACGGGCAACACCGCAGTGTGTGTGTATGTATGTGTGTGTGTGTGTGTGTGTGTGTGTGTGTTAATGCTCCAGCAGATAACACATTTTCATACTGAAACTCCCTTTATTTCACTCATCTTCTGAAAGTTCCATTTCAGTGTCTATGGAAATGAGTTACTTCTTATATACAGAGTCAGGCCAAAAAAATGTACACACACATCTGGAAAAGAAAAAGTGTATAGTATAGTATATATATATTATAATACAATCATAATGCGGTGAAATTTCATATATATATATATATATATATATATACACACATGGTGGGTATAGAAAGTATAGAAAGAAATATTGCTGCTATGTGGAATTGATATTGAAAACTGAACTGAAATAAAGGTGACTGATTAAAAATATTTTTTGATTTTGTATTGGACGTTTGTCAGAATAAAAGGGAAATACCAGATTACTTGTATGTAGATTTTTTTTTTGCACATTTCTATCAAACCTTTGCACTTTTTGACCAGTCGACTGAACCGACACAGAAGGCAGTACACCATCACATGATCCAGCTATCACCCTGTTGAGACTTCCTCTCTCGCACCACGTTCCCAGTGCAAACGTCACGTGATCCACCCAAACAAATCTATCCAAATTGCTTGTAGTGCTTTGCATAGAAATGCCCACTTTATCTTCATCCGTTCTACTCTACAGTAGCTGCACTGATTCGATCGACGTGGCGCGGATTCGGCCAGCGAGGACCGAGGACTCATGAGCTGAGACGAGGTGCGGGCGACATAATGCAGTCTGATCTACTGTTCTAAAATATGATGAGATGTCAGGGAGCTCTAATTAAAACCAACATGAAAGCAAGGCCTTTGTAAAACAACCTCGTCCTCATTGAACAGGTAACGAGACACTCTTGCATCACTGCCGGCAGGTGGCAAGTTGCCATGGTGACTCACCTTGACGACGGGATGTCCGCCCGAGGTCGCTTTGACGGCTCCTCGGCTGCCCTCCGTCTCGTAGTGCGCCCGGTGGTGGGCTTTAGGATGCACCTCGATCTTCAGTTCAAACTGACTGTATTGACTCGGCAAGGGCCAGTCCAGGGGGGGCAGGGAGGACGCCCTACACACACCACACACACACACACACACACACACAAACACACATAATTACTGCAAGCGTCTGTGGATATTAATAAAGCATATCAGGGAGAAAAGTCTTAAAGCAAAGCGAAGCGACTCCACAAAGCCGACGTTTAAATTTATTCACCTACTTAAAGCTTTTATCCAAATTGAGTTATAATTAGGCAGTACAGGGTTAAGAGAGTTAAAGAGCAAATAACATCTGAGCACGCCTGCCCCTCTTAAACTGACACGGCATCTTAAATGACAATGAAGCTGAAGAGCTGGCTGGGAACTAATTGCTTCTGGAGTTATTTATATTGTTAAAGGATTTGAAGAACGTTAGCTAATCTCGCACTCCTGCAGAACGGGTTTGTCACACAGAACCTCTTTTACTATTAAGTACTTTATTATTATTATTTTTTTGTGTGTGTGTGTGCGCGCATTCAGGTTTAGGCGACACGGTGGCTTAGTGGTGAGTCACATTGCACCTCCAGGGTCCGGGATGGATCACGCTAGTGTAAAGCGTGTTTTCCCCGTGCTTGAAAGGTTTCCTCCGGGTTTTCCTGTTTCCTGCCGCAGTCTAAAGACATGCAGGTTCGGCTAATTGGTGTTTCCTAATTGGCCGTAGTGTAAGAATGAGCATGTTTATGTGTATGTGTGCCCTATGATGGATTGGCACCCCGTCCGGGGTGTACCCCGCCTCGTGCCCTACGTCTCCTGGGATAGGCTCCAAGCCCGCCGCGACCCGGTACACAGGACAAAGTGGTACAGACAATGAGTGAGTGAGTACTCAGGTTTAGTTCTTTTGTTTGTTCCACTGCAGTTCACATTATTGTCCAGAAAGGAAAAAAAATAAAAACAGTGGTGTGTGACAAATTGAGCTAGTAAATGAGATTGCTAACTCCATCATGAGCCTCATCAAGAAATGCAAAAGGATTAAACAAATTCAATTTGTCAAGTCTTTTAATACCATTTTAGCAATAGGGAAATTAGCATTGACGGGACCTAATAATCAAAATATTGAATACAAATGTATCTGATCACAAGGCAAGGTAGTCCTGCACCAATGGGTCATGGGGTCCTGGAGCCTATCCCAGGGGACTTGGGGCAGGACTCAGAGTACACACACAAACACACACACGCATACAGGCAACTTTGGGAGGCCTGTCGGAGGAAACCAAGGTAACGGAGAAAAACCCACCAAGCACAGACACACACAGACAGACTCACGGCGGCAATCGACCTCGGACCCTAGAGGTGCGGGGCCACAGTGCCAACCACTACGCCACCGTGCACAATTAATCACCGGCATCTCGCAAGCGCACACAATAAAGACATGCGCAAATATTTAATCACAAAAGGCTGCAATTTATTACAGGTGACATACGCATAGTCTACATCAAATTTATGTAGAGTTTATGAATGAATATTTTAAGTGTTTGTTTATTATTATTATTATTGCTGTTGTTGTTATTTTTGATCATTTTGAAAAACTTAATCAGATCAGCTGTATTATTTATTGTTCGCTCAGATACATACTGTTTGTTTGAAAACAAAATGATGCATTTAACAAATCTCAATCGCTGTCCGAATGATTGACACATCGTTATATGTCCGAATAATTGCAATATGATTTTTTGATAAAATCGCAGCCCTAATGCAAGTAAAAAAAAAAAAAAGTTTTGATTAGAACTGTGGTTAGACATGAGCCTCGTTCATTATCCAAAAACATGGCAGCAAACTTAATTTCACCAAACTCATTTTTTAATGTCATTTTAATTTTAATTCTTTTATATTTTTTCAATGACTTTTATATTGTCAATCTATATTTTATATCTAATACTTTAATACTTTCCTCCTGTAACCCTCTAGCCGTTTTCTTTGAACAGAACAGCGATCATATCATAACCTGTAATAAACTATCATTTCTCCCGTACAGTACAGTACAGTACGTACTAACACACATCATCGGCCCGTTCTTAGACTTACAGGTAAAACCCGGCGCATGTAATAAACTATCGCACACATCAGCGCGGTGTGTCTGTGCTTGCAGGCTCTCAGAAGGGGGTTTGCCGATGACTGAGGAATATTAACTCAAGTTGCTGCAGGAACGCTGTAATATTCCAGGAAATGAAATAAAGTGCTGTGTACAAACTACATACGAGGCACTTTGGGGGGAAAAAAACAAACCAAAAAAAGCTACATAATGACAGTAATGGATGGGTAAAATGGAGCAGCAGAGCGTGAATCACAGGGCCTGAGACTCCACACACAGGAGTACTTCCTCGCTGAATCACAGAGCCGAGCCGAGCCGAGCCCGGATTGTCTCAAAGACCCTGAGAGACGAGCACATGGACTGGAATATGGCTCGGATCGAAACGCAAGTCATATCTGCTCTGGAAATCAACCTGTGCGTGTCTAATTCTGTCAGCAAAGCACCAAGCGTAGAGTTAAAGTGACTGACAGGTAGGCCAAGTTATGCCTGCATGTGTTTGTGTGTGTGTGTGTGTGTGTGTGTGTGCGTGTGTGTGTGTGTGTGTGTGCTTCTTTTACGTGTCTCGCTAACGGTTTTGACGAACAGGAACGTTAAATACTTTCGGAATTCAGACAATGCTGCCATTCAAAGCATAGAACCAGAAATCCTCAAAGCCTAAAACAGGTAAATCCAAGTGTGTGTGTGGGATGAGGTGGTGTATGTATTGGCCTCGATGTGTGTTTTGCTTTCCTCTGCCGCTCGGTGCATTAAACTGCTGATTTTCGGGGGCCGGTACATTTTACCGCAAATTTCCTCCAGGTCGAAACCTCGCTGAAACGACTCCTTCATGCCAAAGCACACAGAAACACACAGACACACATGTGAGAACGCTCACAAATATTAGCCTGAACTGAGTCCTACATTATTTTAAAAATAATAATAATAATAATAAAAAAAAAGGTACAAAAATCACTTTACAGGCAAAATCTGCACGTCATTGATGTTAAATTCACAAGGGTTTATATTTACATGGGGAAGGAAGGCAAATGAAAACGCATGTGTTTGACATTTTGGTCAATAAGAACACTTGTGCTAGTTCAGACGTGCTACTGAAGAGCAGAAGAGTAGCTCTTATAAACAAAACCAAACACAAAAAGGTCGATTCAGTTACATACAGTATGGAGATTCTCTACTCTGTCTCCAAAATCGATTCTAAAATAAATGGGTGGCACGGTGGCGTTGTGGTTGGCACTGTGACCTCTCCTGCTCTCCCTGTGCTTGGTATGTCCAGGTTGTACCCCAAGTCTCCTGGGATCGGCTCCGAACCCCTGCAACGCTGTACAGGATGAGCAGTGTACAGTAGAAGATGAATGAAGGAATGAATGAATGAATATGTCTGTAATTGAGGGGGTAAAATGGTGGCAGAAAGCTCAGCATCACATCGCATCATGATGATTTTAACAATCCAAAAGTAGCTCTTAAATACAGATAGAGACAGACTGTTTGTGTAAAAATCGAAACGGTCCTAAAATAAATTCAAATCAACAATTGATTGAAAGACAGAAGGTCACGAAACACCTACTTTCACAAAGAGCGACAATCTGACAAACATGCCAGACGACTAGACGGCTAGACGTTTTCCTGTCACAAACTGACAAACACACACTGTAGCCTCCTGATTTTCAATTTTTGTAGTTGTTTTTTATGATCAGCAATTATTATAATTAATAATTAGCAATAATTATTGTTTAGTCATTCATTCGTTCATCTTCTCTACCACTTATCCTATAGTATACAGGGGGCCTGGAGCCTATTCCACGAGAATGAGGGCACAAGGTGGTCTACACTCTACATTTAATCATGTAAACTCCACACCAAGGCAGGAATCGAACCCTCGACGGAGAACCCGGAGGAAACCCACCAAGCACGGGGAGAACATGCAAACTGCATGCAGACAGAGACAGGAATTGAACCTGGCCGGGAATCGAACCCGGGTGCAAAGCGACAGTGCTAACCACTACACCACCGTGCCGCCCATGATCCTATTCGATTCCTAAACCATCATTGTTCTCCAGTGGTGGGCCTATGACCTCAACACCAGGGTATGCAGAAGACACCGACCTCTTTCATCCTGCAGACACACACATCCACTCCTACACTATGAGCAATTTGTAAACACCTATCAGGACTTTTGAGCTCCCAGAGCAAACCTTATAAATTCATTTAAGCACTAGGTTGAATAAAAGTCGGATTGAATGCACTAAAAGAACTGCCTTTCCTCTCTCCCTCCTAAGCTCTCTTTTCCTTTTCCTCCCGCTCCTGTCCTAAACGCTCCCTCCCTCTCTCTCTCTATCGCTCGCAGGAAGGCCCAGGGGAGGAAGTCTGTCATGGTAACCGTAGCTGGTTTGAATGTCAGGGGAATCCTCGGGCTAATAACAGTGTGACGGTTTGCCCGGTGGCCTACAAAGCGCGCCATGTTCCTCCAGACTCCAGCCCTCCCGTTACACAAAACACGCACAGTACATCCGTTTCAAAAACACACCATTTCTCCACAACGTGGCAAGATCGGTTGAGTGAGTGCGTGTGGAAGATGGCGTGCGCTATTGGAAAGGTGTGTTCCTCTAAACCCATGTCTTCCCATCAGATATCTCAGATGTCTCCACACCGCAGAGAAGCTCGCCTCGCTGCCAACAGCTCCACACAGACCATCTGCTCTGAAAGCCATGCTTCCAGAGACTCTTTTACTTTTACACACAAGTGTGCGCACACACACACACACACACGCACACACAAACACACACAAACACACTCATACACAGCAGGAGCAGGTCTGGTTGCTGGGGCTGCAGGATCAGATGGCAAGATCATGTATCATGTCAGTGTTGTATGCGAGTATAGCTGTGATGGGATTAGGCTGAACAGACACAGAGCGTAGACTCGCCTGACTGGAGCTTTCACAACCTGTTTGTGCGCAGGAGCTGACAGCGTGCACAAAAAATGTGTGCGTGTGAGAGACGGGGAGAGAGAGAGAGAGAGAGAGAGAGAGAGAGACACACACACACAATGAGTACAGTAGAGTGCGAGAGCCTGAGAGACAGTGAGACACAGCGTAAACTGAATATTCCTAACTAACTAAAATCACTACTGTTCAGATAGTTATTGTTATTGTTGTTAATATTGATATTATATAGTATTATTATTATTATTATTATTATTTTAATATATTTGACTTTGGGTTTTGTTTTGTTTGTGTGTACCTACTATGACATTCTTTCATATCGAATATGTTTATAATGTTTATATATGTTTATAAATTCAGATAGAGAGAGAGAGAGAGAGAGCGAAAGAAGGAGAGAGAGAGAGAGAGAGAGAGAAAGAAAGAGAAGCAGAGAGAGAGAGAGAGAGAGAAAGAAAGAGAGAGAGAGAGAGAGAGAGAGAGAAAGAAGGAGAGAGAGAGAGAAAGAAAGAGAGAGAGAGAGAAAGAAGGAGAGAGAGAGAGAAAGAAAGAGAGAGAAAGAAAGAGAGAGAAGCAGAGAGCGAGCGAGAGAGAGAGCGAGAGAGAGAGCGAGAGAGAGAGTGAGCGTCACGGTATGTGTGACCCAGGATTTTTAAGGGACCTCCACTGATTTGATAGTCCAGTGTGTATGTACACACACACACACACACACACACACACACACACACACACACACACACTACTATCACCTTCCCAATGACCTGCTTTTCACAACACACTCCAAATGTACACAACAAAACAAATGCAAATATTAATCTTTACATTTCTATCTGTGCACAAGTGCATGTGTGTGAGTGTGTGAGTGTGTGTCTGAGAGACATTAGCCTGTAACATTATACACATTACTATTTCTATCTAATATAATATTATTAAGCAGGAGGTCAAAGTACTCGCGTTCCTTGAGGGTTTAACCCCCCTGAGTAACATTCGTGCTATTCTGGCCTATGACCTCTACCTCTAATCCCATAAAGCTCGGAATTCCTCAAATCTCACCCTTAACTTTGACCTTTATCCAGGTCTGCTAAGCACTCAGCACGATCTTATACTGTATAGACGCACACACACACACACACACACGCACACACACATCTGTTAGTCTCACTTCTACTTCTGCCACAAGTTACTAAACATTATGCAAAACATGATGGATTAAGGTTAGATTTTATTATTTTTTAAATAAATGATCATACATGTGCCGTCGGTCAGCACTACATTTCCATGGACCTATTTGTGCTCATTTGTGACCTCCTGCAGTCAATTACGGGCAATTGTAGCCGACCATGTGGCTACTGAAAACAGGAAACAGGAAGTGAACAGGAAGTAGGAAGCAGAAATGCAAAGCGAGACAAAAGGTAAAATAAAAGTCTCTTGCATGCAGCACCCAGGGAACTGCCATGACACTATGACAACAACTACGACGTGCTATGGATAATGTTACGTCATGTGACTGGAAGGAGTTAATAAGCATCATTTTGTTAAAAATCGCAGATTTCTCAGTAGGGATCTGTGAGGCGGGTAAGTGTATCGTAGCGTATCTGTAAGTAATCAAGTTTATCACGGTTCCAAATTTTGCTTTTGATGCTTTTTCACCTCTTGGCATACTGCAATGCCGCCATATTTATACCATATACTGCAGTGCCACCTTGGCGCTTCGTGAGCTACGGCGTCGCTAATAATGTCAGAGACACGTTAAGACGTGATTTTGAAATCTTTCAGATTTTTCGCAAAAATTTATAAAATTTATATATTTTTTTACTCGTTAAGCTGTGTTCAACTCTTCGTGACTTCACGGACCACAGCACGCCAGGATACTGGAGCGGGTTGCTATTTTCTTCTCCAGAGGACCATCTATGGGCAATTTGGAACCGTGAGGTCCTTTAGCCTATTCTGCATGTTTTTGGACTGTGAGAGAAAACCGGAGAACCTGGAGGAAACCCACCAAGCACGGAGGGAACATGCAAACTCCATGCACACAGACCTGACACGGGATTCGAACCCAGAACGTGGAGATGCAAGGCGACAGTGCTAACCACTAAGCTATCGTGCCACCAAATTGAGCATTGCTAATTAAATGAAAACTATAAAACTTGTTTTCTTATATTATCCCACTCTATAGAATGAGGGCTTTGCAGTATGCCAAAATGGAAAATCCATCAAAAATAATTCCGATGTACGAGCTGACGCAATGATCGTTATAAGAGCAACCATAATCTTGTTTTCCTTTCTTGGTCTTTTCCTGAATTTCTTTCTCCCATTAGGCCTGTACAGATGGCATTAGTTTCACTCAGTGAAATGTCTGGAATAACATCTTTGCATCACATCTCCTCTGAAATAAAACTCGCACGTCTGGACGCCGATGAAGTGTTTAATACAGATATGCATGCTAGATGATCAAACATGGCAGCAAGCGAGAGCAATAAACTTTTTTTTTTTTTTTCATTTTATGCAAGACGCAGGACGTGCCTGAAAAAAAACAGACTGGATGAACGTTATCATCAGACGACTGGAGCGATTGTCAACCCCTGTGTGTGATTTTGCCCGAGAGCAATACACTGACGGGGTTGTTTCAGATGGAATTGAAGTCATAGATGACCATCTGTACAGTAAATCATGGAATTACACGATGGATGCACTCTCATCCAAAATTTGCAACAGTCTTTTTTTCTCATTCAATTTTACTTGTACACCTTTCACCCTTGACTACTTCATTTCCATCTCTTACTAATCCCTAACAACATTCAAAACTGTATATATAGTCACAATATTGAACCAATATTTTGAGTTGAATGTGATTTTACTGGTTGTCTTTGGAGGACAAATGAACAGCAGAGACTCATGGATTCTGATAGAATTAATACTCTAAACTCACAATTAAAGTGAATAAAATGTTCCTTTCCAGCTTGCTGCATTCTCACGCAAATCAGAGAATTAAAATATATTCAGTGTGTTTTATCCATGATCTCATTAATCACTAGAGGGTTTCTCTCACCTGAAAATTGGTGTGTGTCCTGGTTTGGGTTTGTTCCATGTGAAATGAGAGGGCACCGAAAGGAACTGCTCCCCAGCTCCGTCTTTTTTCACCCCGTGTACGGATTCGTCTGCCGGGGAATCGCGGAGCGGTGAGACGTTTCCCGAGTCGTCCATGCTGAGATCGGTCTTCCCGGTGGTTGTACAGTCCTGTGATGTTCTTCTGGTCTTGGAAGGGATGTCAGGGTCTGGAGTGCAGCATGGAAAGGGTGTCATGCCTACAGGACTGCCTATCCAGGTGTCCTCGGTGACGCTGCCTCTCGGCGAGGGGCCTGGCGTCGGTGTTGGGGAGTGATGGGGTGAACCCGAGTAGCAGATATCTGCACTGGAGTGTCGTCTCTTACCGCATGGTGAGGTGGGCCGCGAGGATGGACGTGAAGGTGGCCGTGGGCTGAGCCAGTTCTCGTCAGTGACGCTGGTGCGCGGGGAGTGACATGGTGACTGACGTGGGGAAAGAGAGTGGGTGTGTGGGTGGGAAAGTGATGGGGCGTAACCCGGGTGGTGGTGATGCTGCTGTTGCTGCCACTGCTCCTCCAGCAGGGTGCCCTGTGGTGAAGCGAGAGGGGATCCGAGTGTAAAACGAGCTGCTGCTTCGTTCAGCTCCGATTCCACGTCGTCGTACACGTGTGAGATGGACTCGCATGATGAAGCGTCGGAGAACCAGCTGCGAGAAGACAAGCTGCTGCAAGGGCTTGGGCTCAGTGATGAATCGCGGTACGAGTGATCTAGCGGCAAATACAGATGGTCCCGAGACAGCGGGCGCTCATTAAAGTCTCCATCCACACCTTTAGACCGAAGGTCAGCCTCATTGCCGTCTAGCTCTTGCTGGCAGCTTGGGGAGATGGAGGTGATCTGGATGCTGGGGCATTCAAAGGCCTTGGGGGGCCTGCCTACACCTCCTCCACCTCCACCGGGAAGGTACTTGGAGTCCAGGGACTCATAGCTGGGCTCAAAGGGCTTGTGGAGGGGCTGCAACGTAGGAGAAGTAGAGATGACCTGTGAGTGAGGCTGGACTCCATGCCTCTGGACACCTAGGGTCTGGTTTACAACTGCTGGAGGCTGACCCACGTTCAGGATGTAGAATGATGTGGTGTCATCCGGCTCCAGATCTGAAAAGTAATTACATTCTTAATTAAGATCTTGTGTGCAAAAATAAATAAATAAATAAATAAATAAAATGGCACCAAACAGGAGAAAAATCCTCAGAAGTGCTCTCTCTCAGTTTCTTCTGAGCATATTCAATGGAACTAAATATTTAACTTCATTACGAGACAGGTTGAATATTTCCAACAAGTTAAAGTGTTACTAATTTACAGTTATCAACACGTTTTAACTAATTAAATATCTCATACCTTTTTAACTTTTAAGGTCATGACACTTGTCAGCTTTCCAGAAGGAAACCGTGGGAACCTGATTGGTGACTCTCTGTTATTATTTCAGGCTAAATAACTGAATGATCTCCACACACAATACTTTGCAGCTATACATGACTAATCGCGACCTTTCATATTGAAACAATGGTGATGCATCAAAATGGTGGCAGTAATTATTCATCATTGTTAGCCAGCTTGAGACTTTATATATTGTTTTTTCAACTGCATGACAAAATGTAGTAACCGATAACCTCAGCTTTATTTTACAAAACAGAAATACAGATGATCTATTAGCCTGCACATGTTGTAGTAAACAGTTGTGAATGGTCAGCGAGTCAGTGAGCCAGTAAAAAAGACAGTGTTTATGATAATGAGGGTGATTAACTGTATAAGATTGACAACCCACACCACAAACATTAAGATTACAGAGCAGTGCAATGTTTAAACCTCATGTAAATTAGTCAGATAGGGTGCTGATCTTGTGGGAATAAATGAAAAAACAGCTTTTGGTTTCTTTAAGTGATACAAACAAACACAACACGTACACCCAACCAACCTACCAAAGAACAAACAAACACACCTATCGACCAAAAACAAACAAAGAACCTCATCACTCATCATCTATACCGCTTTATCCTGTACTCAGGGTCACGTGGGACTGGAGCGTATCCCAGGAGACGGGGTACACCCTGGACAGGGTGCCAATCCATTGCAGGGCACACACACACTCACACACTACATGCAATATTGGGAACGCCAATTAGCCTAACCTACATGTATTTGGACTGTGGGAGGAAACCGGAGTACCCGGAGGAAACCCACCAAGCACACGGAGAACATGCAAACTCCATGCACACAGAGACGGGAATCGAGCCTGGCCGGGAATCAGGACACCACCACTGTGCCGCCAAAACAAAGAAGCAAACAAGCAAAAACCAATCACACGAAGAACTAACCAACCAAGGAATAAACCAATGAACCAACCAACAAATCAAGAGCAAAGCAACCAGAGAACTAATCAACCATTCAAGCAAAGAACAAACCAATGAGCCAACTAACCAGGAAATGCCCCCATGACAGCTCCTGGATACATATCAATCTCAACGAGGATTAAATTGGTTTATTCTTTGGTTGGATAGTCAAATAAAAAAACAACTAAATAACCAACCAACAAAAAAAACAAAAAATTTAAACAAAAACTTAAAAAAAAAAAATCAACCATCCAAGCAACAAATCAACCAAAATTACAGATCAAGTCCTGATAGGGTGAGCATTAATAAAAAAAAACAACAAAAAAAAAAACACTAGTTATGCTTTCTAACAGTGATATACAAGCCCAACATACTCAACCAACCAACCAAATAAAAAACAAACAAACCCAGCTATTGACTAAACAAATAAAGAACAAACCAGGCAAAACCAAACCATGAACCAAACTAACCAACCAACCACAAAAACAACCAGAAAACCTGTCAACAAAAGAAATCTGTCAACACAATAGAAAAAAATAACCAGAAAATCAACCAAGCAACCAAAAACCAAAAGTAAACCATCCAACCAACAATCCAACCAACTAGGCATAGTGGTACAATAGGCAGCGTTGCAGCCCTCCATGTGCTTGAACCTGAGCTTGGTTACTGTCTAAGATTGGCTTCACACATTCTCCATGTAGATTCTCGAGTTTCCTGCTTCCTCCAAAAACAAACTAGGACTGGGAAATGACTTTAAAGTATCTGTAGGTATGCCTCGCTGCCTTGCACACATTGTCTCCATGATAACCCCTGAATACAAATCAATCTTAACGAGGATTAAAATGCTAATAAAGATGAATGAACGAGAAAGACAGAGATCACTGCAGCGCAGTGTGTGTAGTGATGACTGACTACATCAAGGTTCGTCTTTAAGTAATTGAGGATGATAATGTAAATAATTCTAATGGATTGCATTAATGCATTGTCATGAATAAAACTAAAGGCTAGTGAAAAGGTCACGCATCCTGACACTGATGGCTTGAAGCTAATTGTCCGGACTCGTCCAGATCGTTAAAACATCTATGCATAAAATAGTTTTGACACAATCGTACTGCACGCACAAATCATTAGACGGGAAAGACTGAAATCAATGAATTAACTTATTGTGACCCGCTGATGGGTTCGAGTTAGTGCAGGCTTCCCTTTGTTACTAATGTAGGATGTTGCTGACAGCTGTCACTGCCGTACCTGATGACAACATGTCAGCAGAGGATAAGAAAGCACATGGCCGACCAAAACACTGCGCGGGACGTTTACTCCACAGGTACCCACACCATGTAGATACAAGACATTATAACGTTATATTGTAGTAATAATAGTGCTTCCAGAAGTGTTGGACACAGATTCTCCATACATGGAGAATGATGCGCTCTTTCTTCTCCTAGGATGTCGGTTGCTGATCCAAGCAGCAAATTAAGCTGTCGTTCCCTGTAGTGTGAGCGTGGCTAGTATGCCGTATGTCCCTATCTTTCAAGGCCGGAGTCCCGGGAGACTGATAAGACAGATTAAAGCAAGCAACCATGCAGACCCCCAACCCCTCTCTCTCTCTCTCTCTCTCTCTCTCTCCTTTATTGGAGTGCTTTTACATTGTCCCTGTTCGGAGAAGAGCTCCACTGTCTGCAAACAAGCCACCAGGGAATCCGTCTCGGGTCAGCAAAGAAGGTACATGTGCAAACAATGCTCATCTCTCTCTGTACCAGCAGGACAGAGAACATCCTTCTGGACGACTAGATAAAGTCAGAGAGAAAAAGTGCAGCGGAAAATAGCAACTCGCTGGACGCAAACTGCTCCACATTTAGAGCTGGAATGTTAGAATGGCTAAAACCAGGAAACACACCCACTTACTCTAATATTGCATGCACACACTTACACACTTTCTCACTCACACACGTC
This sequence comes from Clarias batrachus, assembly GCA_003987875.1. Taxonomy (NCBI): domain Eukaryota; kingdom Metazoa; phylum Chordata; class Actinopteri; order Siluriformes; family Clariidae; genus Clarias; species Clarias batrachus. The sequence goes on along the minus strand of QMIH01000263.1, from coordinate 354,927 downwards.
CCTCTCCGCCCATCAAGTTGGGGAGATACATTCAGACACAGGCACATGATTCAGTCTGTCACCACTACATGGTAACCAGCTCTATTAATAACATCAGTTAAAGAGCACTGCGTCTCACACACACATATATTTGTCTTACTATCCATTTGAAGACCTTTTCATTAACGCCGACTGTATCTATGCAGCTTATTAATCTAACCTGAATAACCTTTTTTGCGGTTCTAGCCAACAACAAAAACATGTGTCCTTTGTGAGAAACGGCATCATTGTGGGGACATTTGGTCCCGGCCAAGACACACACACACATACAAACAACATCACCAAAAATTGTCCCTCACTATATTAGATGTCATTGGCGTGCTCCCAGTGAATGGGTGGACCGAGATAGCTCGCATACTTGCACTAGTCCTGCGCTATCCTTCTACATTTAGCACTATAACCCTGATTATATTCCAGCAATCATTCCCACTGATGTCACACTCAAAAATCACAAATTTGTAACTCTATTTAAAGACATCAATGGAAGCAGGAAATAATAGATGATCATCTTTTTTGACCAGCACTCATACTCGGAGAAGTCTGATAAATATGGACCAGTGTCTCGCGCTCTCTCCCGCTCCCTTGTAATGGATTTATTTATAGCAGTCCCACATGACCTGCATGTCACAAGGCATCCGTATCCATGACAACGGAGCTTAGTGGACAGGAGGGACGCGAGGCCAGAGAGTCACACACGACCGTGCACTTTGACCCAGGAAGAACACTCGGCGCCTCCAAATTATCGTGTTCACATGGTCAGGGGGGGTCAAATCTGATTTACACTTACAGTAGAAAGAGCTGATTTATTTACATATAGAGGACATGATGGACATATGCGGCTTATTTACAGATAGTTCTGATTTGTTTAGAGATTTTTAGATTTATTAACACATGGGTTAATATCTTATTATACAGGTTTATTTGCAGATGAAAGACTAATCTGATTCAGTTGGATCCCACATCATGCCATATCATAACCATATCATATATCATACCATAACCAAACCATATCATACATCATACCATAACCAAACCATATCATATCATATCATATCATATATCATATATCATACCATAACCAAACCATATCATATCATATCATATATCATATCATATCATATATCATATATCATATCATATCATACCATACCATACCATAACCCAACCAAACTATACCATACCAGCCCATACCATGCTACACCACATCACATCATATCATACCATAGGATACCACAGCATACCATACATCATATCATACCATAAAATTCCATACCATAGCACATCATTTCATATCATAGACATTTGAAGTTTGTTTATCTCGTTTACGTACCTTGTTTAAAAAAAAAAATCTAACCCAACAATAAAATCAGATTTAACTTTTCAGAATAAGCCATATTTAAAAATGATTTGAAATCAAAATGTGGTCAGAATTTTATTGGGAAAATACACGCAAAAAGTGCCGTGTATGGCGCTGTGTTGTTGCACATTAAAAGCCTCAGTGACGCATATCTTTAATAAGACAATAAGCTATTTTCTCCATCTTTGATGCATTACCCCATAAAAATAGTATGCAAACAATGAGCTAATATATGACTCAAAGACTACTCTCTGTCTCTCTCTCTCTCTCTCTCGCTGTCTTTCTCTCTCTTATATTCTGCTTCTCTCTGTTACATTTGCTTAGGAGTTCAGTGGAGATGGCAAAACATCACGTTGTGGTTCCATCCATCAACGAACATAAAAATCGTCCCAAGTTTACTCAAGTCAGACGTTTCCAATCATACGCACTTTATTTATTAATTTAGCACTAATTCACCGAGCCACCACTGTTTGCCTTTTAATTAAAACAAATAAGCAGATGAATGAAATGACAGACAGGTACAGTATGAGAACGGACCGGCCGAAAAGACGACGATCTGGTTGACTGAGAAATAAAACTACATAAAATAAAGTTGTTATTTAATATTGTAATAATACTTCCCCTTATGTATCTATAAACGATAACTGAACTTTTAAGACCAAACTAATTAGAAACCTTTCAAGCTAATTTCAGACGCGTCTACAAGAAACGTATTGCTAATTCTCATTTAGCGTCACCTTATTTGATCCAAAGTTTGACCACAGTTTTAAACTCGGGGGCTACATTTGGGAAACTGAGGTCCACTAACTCTGTGATTGTGACATTTTGCTATTGTAGCCTAATAACTAACAGTTGGTGTTAGATACGCTACTTATGATGGTGAAAAAACATACAATACCACCACAAGTAACATCACACCATCAACGTTATTTAATAATAATCATGAAGAATCTGAAGAAGCTCCGTCGGTGATGGATCGGCTCGGCTCCAACACAAAGTTCTTGTGCTCTAGTCAGGTCATGCTTGAAATTTAAAGCTCTGCCCTTTAACCCTTCTCCCAGCCTCACCCCCCAGTGCCAACCCAAGCACACTTGCACATAAACACATAAACACTTAATTCATTGAGGTCAGGGACAGCGACCTGATATCTGCTCATAGCATCATCTTGAAGCCAAGTGGGAAAGTACCCCGCTCAGGCCAGGATATGACCACCTGCCTCAGGAGATTCGGGAGGAAAACATTTGAGGGGGACTGACAAAACAGCTCCCACTGACGACGCAAATAACAATATAATCAGGGGCCATAATGAAAGTTAAGAACCATTTAAAGGAAGGTACAGTAAATTGAAAAAATGGCAATAATAAGGAGGCAGAGCCACACCAAGAAGGACAACTACACAGAGAAATCATGGGTTGAATTTGAATTTGTCTTCCAGAAGAAATGTTTGACAGAACTTGGTACTGTAGGACCAATGCATGTCCAAAAGTATGTGAACACCTGACCTCATCCCCATATGCGAGTCTTCCCCAAACTTACTCAGACTTTCTACAAATCTTCTTGTATGCTGTACCATTATGACTTCCCTTTACTGGAACCAAGAAGTCCAAAACTGTTCCAGCATGACAATGCTCCTGTGCACAAAGCTAGCTCCATGAAGACAAGCAAGAACTCTATTGACCCTTCCAGTGGCCTCACTTCAACCCCACTGAACTCCTCTGAGATGACTACACCCCATGCCCTCTAACCTATCACCAGTGCTTGATCATCTTTCATCATCTGCACCTGTTTCTCACCTCTTCATGCCTTAAGTTAGAGCGTTTTATGCTTGAATGATTCATAGGTCACTGTGTAGCTTAACTGGTTAGGTACACGGACTGGGCTGACAAAAAAGTACTTCAGGAAGCCTGGAGAACTAGTCATCAAGACTACATTACCCATTAGGCATGGGAATTACCAATCACCACTCATCATCACACTAATCATCTATACCGCTTAATCCTGTATTCAGGGTCGAGGGGGGCCTGGAGCCTATCCCAGGAGACAGTACAAGGCAGGGTACACCCTGGACAGGGTGCCAATCAATCGCAGGGCGCACACACACACACACACACTACAGCCAATTTTGGAACGCCAATTGGCCTAACCTATATGTCTTTGGACTGTGGGAGGAAACCGGAGTACCCGGTAATATTCCTTATACATAAAAGTAAATTAAAAACATATACTGAACTAAAAAAACGCAATTTAAATCACCAAGTTCAATCCCTTTTATATTCTCTCATGTGATACAAAAATGGGCGGGGCTTCATGATAAACAGTGCGATAATACTGACACGGTAACTTGCCGCTATTTTTGCAGCAACCTATTTTACAGCGAGTCCACCACTAGGAGGACGGCTGCTCTTAGACGAGTGTGTCGAGGTGTCCCTGCTTAGAGCCGTCGTTCATTACCGTGATCGCTAATGGTTAAATAAGGAGTCCTAAGCGGCTTTGCCGTTCCTAAGCTAATAACGGCAGGAAATCGCTACAGCTCACCGCACCGTGTGCAGGCCGCTCAGAGATATGACGCAGCCGAGGGTTGTTGTGACTGGTAGGGTAAATGCAGGACATTGTTCCCTCTCTGGATCTAGTCTGCACCTGTGTATGTGTGCGTGTGTGTGTGTGTGTGTGTGTGTGTGTGTGTGTGTGTGTGTATATATGTATGTGTGTATATGTATGTATGTATGTATGTATGTGTGTATGTGTGTGTATGTGTGTGTATGTGTGT
>QMIH01000263.1:326602-340459 GCA_003987875.1 Clarias batrachus | reverse complement strand
TATATATATATACGACTTCCGAGAGGTAGTGTCAAACTTTTTAGCAATTACACACAAACAGGACCGATCGCCAGCTAATAGCCTTCATCGTGCCGCGGCACGCCGGCTGCTCTGTAAAGGCTGTTTTGCATACAAGACGGGGCGTTTGCACTCAGGCTTTGCTTGTACAATAAAAATACAAAACACATTCATACATGTCCACCCACACACACACCCAAAGTATGGCGGGCTGACTTTGTACAAATCTGTTTCCTTCTCGCCACGCTCGAGCAGACTGACAGATATCAGACTGCTTTGTGGATCGTTTTTCCAAATGTACATTTTGTTTTTCTTCTTTACAAATGAAAAAAATATATAAATAAAGAATTTTCTACAACAAAGAATTTTTTCTTAAACTGCTCAGCTTACAAATGTCACACATGTTCAAAAGTCTCACACATGCACATGCAAGAGTGTACACAAAAACACATATTCCTCTGCCATGAATTCCTGCTCACTGCACTTAATATAACTTTATTACTGCGTGAAACATTGGGAGAAATACACGCAAAACTCAAAGTGTACTGCGATCTCGTAAAAGGTTTATATCTTGTTAATTTACTTTTGCATAATGCATATAATTGAATTGATTAAACACAATTAAACACAAGCAAAAAGGAAAACACCCAGCAGAACTTTCTTTATACTTTAAAACTTTTCACACTGAAACTTTTTTGATCCTTAAAATGTGTTCTCCTAACAGAGTCTAGTCTCCCAAATACAACCACTTTCACCTGTGATATTCTAGTTGTGCAAATAATAATGTTGAAATCACATTATTTCCTTACACTATATCTAAATTATTGATGGTTAACAAAAAAGGCAGAAGGTAAAGGTGAGAAGGTAAATAATAAGTTATATCAAGGGTTCAGTTATATTTTATTCGATAAAAGGTTTTCCTCTGTGAAGTTTTGAATGAAAGAATTCCTGAATGATAGCAATGCTGCGAGATTAATTTCCTCCAAAATATAAAGAAATAAACTAAACGTCAACAAAAAAAAGAAATGCACTGTTGCAAATTTTAACTAAGACAAAGTTAACATTGTCATTATTTTAAAAAAAGAAGCTGTAGAAGTAATGAATGTTTATAGCGCCTGTAATGTAAGTGATAACGTGTTTCTTAGACGTTCAACAACATTAGCTATTCAACTATTCAACATATAACTGTTCAACAACATTATCATGTAACACGTGAGTCTAACTAATTATTTATTATTTAAAAAATTGACAGATTGCTGTGGTTTAATAAAAACAAACCACCTATGTGTGTGAATATACTAATATATATATATATATATATATATATACATATATATATATATATATATATATATATATATATACACATATACATATATATATATGTGTATATATACACAAAGATGTTTACAGTGTATAGTATATATCAGCTATTAGTGATTTTAAACTTATTAGAAGTAAAACTATACTGTAGAGAAGGCAGTCGTTGCATCATTGTCATGTCAACAACCTGAACATCCAGAGTTTCTACTGCTTGCAATATTTAAAAAGAAACAAGGTGTGCATAATAAATAAATAAACAAACAAACATACAAAAATGCGGTGACGTGTCAATCACACCTGCCACCTAATCAACTGTCAAACTTGTCAAACAGGAATAATTTACTCGTGTGTAGTCATGTGTTTTACAGTATGTCAGCTAACACAATTCACTTGGAGCTTTAATTGTAACTTCTTTGATCTCTAGAAGATCAAAGGCCAGCCCAGAGATGTTGCACATAGACACATACAGTAAATAGTCAAAGCGCATGTGTAACACACATGTCAAAACGGTGTAAATATGACATACTGTGTGTGCAGTGTGTGGTTTATGGAGTACACTCACACACACGTTCTGTACACACAGAGGCTTCCCTCGTGCACAGGCACACACACACACACACACACCCGGCAGAACTGACCTGCAAACAGCAGCAGGTGGAAGAGAGAAAGAAGTGCTCTAGTGGAAATGTGTGTGTGTATACTGTAGGTATAAAGTCCAGGAGCTGGATGAAGGTGAGTGTGTGTGTGTGAGAGAGTTTAGAGCGCGAGGAGAAGTGCGGTACTGACCTGCGGGGCCTGGCGGCGGCTGCTGGCCGTCCTCTCCGAACATCAGCCTGAAGTCCAGCTCCTCATTCCCGCTGCAGTCTGCACTACTCATCGGCTTTGACAGCTCGGCTTCTCTCTCTGTCTGTCCGCGCCTCCGGCTTCCTCCTCACTGTCACAACATTTACTACAAAGAGCGCAACTTTGCAACAATGTATCTCTCCGAGTATCAAGTTTTCCTAGCGCGCGCGCGCTCTTCCTTTCTCTCTCTCGCGCGCTCTCTTTCTCTCTCTATTTCTCTCCCTCTGTTTTTTTTCTCTCTCTCTCTGGGTGAGTTTATGCAGTTGTTCAGCTAAACAACTTTGCAATGAGCCGAATATTTTCATCCGTCAACACAACACTGCAGCCCGTAATCTCTCTTTCTCTCTCTTTCCCTCTCTCTCTCTCTCTTTCTATCTCTCTATCTCTATCTATTTCTCTGTCTGTAAATCTCTCTCTCTCTCTCTGGGTCTCACTCTCTATCCCAACTTTTACTAACAGCGCGTGACAGGGCAGTTCCAACGATGACGTCAGCAAAGTCGGCATACAACGCACGGACGCGCGCACGTACGTACGCACGCGCTCGCTCGCTAGCTCGCGCGCTTTTTTCCCTCGCGGGCGCGCACGCCGTGCTCTCGCAAGGTGCTCATGGGTACTGAAGTTCACTTGCTCTTCTGTCTTTTCACTCACTCACACACACACACACACACACACACTCACTCACTCATTTACACACTACGGGGAAATTTGGGGAGTGGACTGTGGGAGGAAACCAAAGTATCCTGAGGAAACAAGCAAACTCCATGTACACAGACCAGAGATGGGAATCAAACCAGGACCCTGCAGGTGCTAACCACCATGCAACCTCTCTCTCTCTCTCTCTCTCTCTCTCTTTCTCTCCTGCAGTCACTGGAAAAATAAATACAATATATTGCATACAATATATTCTGTATCCACTGCACTGGGTGTATATACTGTACATGTAAGATATTCCTCATACTGTATGATGATATAATATTGCATATTACTATTTTTGCTAAACTTTTTCCTGTTTGAATACATTAATCAAGTGCATTAATTGTCAAGTGCTCATAATAAACAAAAAAGTGAGAAGAAGCTACAAGGCACAGCTCTAATTATGAGGAGGGAGGACAATATCTATCTAAAAGAGGAGAAATCTTCAGTACTAATGAACAGATTGTTGAACACTACATCCATTCTGACTGTGCATGTGTACGGTTGTATGACCACATCAGAACATCAAAAGGCCCCCCATAAAGTATAATGTTAAGAAATGTATGCTTTCATTTAGCGGAACTGTTTTGCTTGGTCGATGTCTTGATGGATCTGAAGGTCATATTCAATTGAATTCAATTCAGTTTTATTTGTACAGTATAGCGCTTTTAATAATTGTCATTGTTGCAAAGCAGCTTTACACAATCAAAAGAATTATGAAAGTGTGTATGAAATTTATTTATATGCACAAGATCAGCCTATCGCAAAGCACTATGTATGCACATATCCATACTATATATTCATTAAGCATACTAATGAGTAGTTCATCTACTCTATGGGCATTGCTGGCTCATCTTCCATGTGGAAGGCCAAGGTTCAATTCCCACCCAATACCCAAACCCCAGCCACTGGATGCAGCGCGGTCCCAGGACCGGATCAAATGGCAGGTTTGTGTCAGAAAGGGCACCCTGTGTAAAACCTGTGACAAATTGTGCGAATCGGATGGTCTTCTGTAGCGACCCTCTGTGTGACGGGAAGCCGAAAGATTAACTAGTCCATTTACTGCCTGGTTTTCAGAGGTAGGAGGAAACCAGAGGATGCAGAAGAAACCCAGAGTGACACACATACTGTAGACCTGAGGCTTGAACCAAAGTCCCTGGCAGCAATGCTAGTCACTATTCCATAGATACACGTTGCTATTAAATATTAAATCAAATATAAACTTTGCACAAATTTTGTGCAAACCCATAGTCCAGGTTTCAGTGAGCTGTTGCTCCATTTTTTAATGCAGGACAGGCTGCATGTACTATGCTCTCCGGTGATAAACATGCTTAATAAACTAATAAACTTTTATTGACAGCGTCACTGGTAAAAGAGAGATTAGAAAAGTTTAAAATAGGGTTTAGATTAGATTAATATTTAATATTAAACATTCTAACCTTTATAATTAATTAGTAGCTCTTAGAAACAAACTTTAGTTTTATTGTTGTCGATGTTGTGAAATCAAATGAATCTCTGTTGTATGATCACCTTTAAAAACATTACTGTAAATGCGAAATCAATGCACATCGCATGCACATTTCTAGGTAAAATGTTGATCAAGATAGAAAAGACATTCCAGACCCATGGGACATTGATTCCCTGAATTCTAACAGTGTGTTTTGTAGGTTTTAAAACCTATACAGTAGTTTGACAAACACGTGCTGATCAAATAAATGGTTCTGTCCTCTATTTATTCTAGCCGCAATGCCAGTTCTCCTCTTGTGACAATGAGACTGATGGATTGTTGTCTCTATAAATTTCCCTTCATCTGTTACATTTCCATATTCTGTTGTTCACCCTACATCGTATTCAGTAGAACAACAGTGAAACCAACATGACCTGCTGACGAGTCCTGGGAGTTGAAAGGGTTTATGATTGAGCACTAGTCATAGATCGTCATACTACTAGGAAACAATACAAATCTTACCTCCATTACATAAACACAACTGAAAGTCTGGTGTAAGCACTTTGTGTGTGTGTGTTTTTTTTTAAGTTCTCAGAACAAAATCTCATGCCGACCTGAACGTGGAGGAGTGTTGGTAAGGACAGCGCAGAGAGCTGCACGCTGATGCAGTATTACAGACCTCGCTTAGGTTACAAGCTGTGCAAAAAGCCACCCACACACACTTACACACCTATACAAATTAAATTATATCTGTCTGATCTCTCGTTTATTGATAACACTCTCTGCATGGTGGATGAAACCTGCAGCATGCGGGAACTGATAAGTATTACAGTTATAACAATTTATTTTTCCTTAGGCTGTCCGACAACAGATAAATATCTGTGAAAAAGATGGATCAAATAATAATAGTAATAATTTAGTGTAATGGAAACAAAAGTTATTTTAAAAAAATTCTAACAGAAATAGTGTGTCACCTCTAGTTTGAATATACATCATGAAAATTCATTATTATTATTATTATTAATAATAATAATAATAATAATAATAATAAATACTTTATATGATAATTTTTGGTTTCTTAAATTTTATTAATGATTTTTTATGATTATGAAAAATATTATTATTTATGATTATGACAGAATATGCTTTTATGATTTTTTTATTAACAGAAATTCCACCCTTATTTAAAGTTAATATTAAATATTATGTTTTTTTTAATAATTGATATACTGTATATTGTAAAAACCATATAATTGTTACTTTAGGATTGATATTTTTGTTGATAACTAACGTTTCTATACATTACTTCCCATTTATGGAAGGAGTCTCCAGTATCAGTGTTTTAGAACATATTTTCTGGCACAAAACGTGATGTGATTTATTTATTTTTTACTTTTTCATTTGTAGTTTTGAAGCAGACAGAAGAAGAGCTGTTTATAGTCACTAATAAAATAAACGAGAAGACGTACTAACATGTTTGATGCATACTTTGCAACATTAAACGTAACTATGATTATAACATGTAATTTGTAAATAAATAAAAGATATATGACATATTTGTGGCATATGGGGAAAAAAAGACTTTAAACATTCTCCCATACAGTAACAACATGACACATTGTGTTTTATTTCTTCTATAATAAAATATTTTAAGGAGATGTTTATTTTATGTTTATATATAAAATTTTATAATGTACTGTAAGTTCCAATTTCAAAGTGGAAACATTTTGAATTTTTCTTTTTTACAGTACAGTGGAAAAGCCTTAAGTCTCTCCATTTTTTTTCCATATTTTGCTTCAAAGAGCCAGACTTTCTTGTAGTTTTAATGCAGTCTTGAGCTTTAGATCTACGGGACATTTTTGGCTTACATTTTCAGTCCAGTCCCCGTATCAGAGCAGTTTCAGAGGAATGTGTTTTGTTCGTTATGCCACACAATGACCTATGAATCATTCGAGCATAAAATGATGATGACGGACAATCAGGCCGGTGATTAGTGTACTGGTGCTGATGGCTGGAATAGACGAGAGGGGAAATAAGGATGCTGTTGCGGTTCTTGCATAAACAACCGATTTTTACCTGTAATTTTTAGGCAGTTTGCAGTAATTGAATGAATTTAATCACATTTGATATAATATGAAGAAATGAGGGGAGACCTTTGCAAAGTACTGCACATGACGAAATAATATTCTTGAATCGAACACACTGGACTAATAATACAGTACATTTCATTTAAAGCATTCATTTATTTGAATTTAGTTTTTATTATAAAATCGAAAAAGTAGCACTCTCAATTTTGACAAATGCATGTGCAAAGAGAACAATTTACGACATACTGTTTTTTAATTAATGTATTTTTTCATCACAAATAAAATAAATCCTTAGATAGACTTAAATTTTGATGTTTTAAGAAAGAAAACACAATTTAACAACATTGTCGCTCTTTTTTGATTGATGATGGTGATGCATGTAATCTTTGCATGTAATATGTCTAACACTCGTCACATGGTGTATGTGATAGACCCACAGCTGTTTACTGAGCTTTTTTTTTGTTTCTTTTTTTTTCTTTCTTTTTCTAAAACATATGCTATGTTATTTAAGGACTTCACAGTCCTGGTGACACTGCATACCTAATTAGATAGCTGTTGAAACTAATGTTGCACATACTGTACGTGCAGATTCAGAAACCCTTCACGATGATGACATCCAGAGTAATGAGTTCCAATATGAGTGTTTGTAAATAATGGCATCAGCAAAATGACCATAAACCATGAAGCGACTGTGGTAAATATTTGACTATAGAAACAGGACCAGAGTGGGAACTAACCCGTAATGTAAGGTGTATCAGCACTTTCTTTACTTTCAAACCAGACTTAAACTTGCAGAGCTGGCGCTTTCTTATCAGAGCTCGGCGACAGGGAATTCACAGACACGGAGTATGTTTTTGTTTGACGCATGTGGGCGTAAAAAACGCAAAAGTTCACATATGCATGCGAAAACATCAATATCACATTTCCTGTGGTATTAATTTCCTCTGAGACGTGCTCACAAGCCAACACATTGAACATTAAAACCTCATTGAGCACCTTTAATAGCACTGTGTGGGTTGCTAGAAAGTGACAAGAGTCAGATGGACACTATTGTTCCTGCACCGTGGCTTCATCTTATGTATACGCATACTGTAGTATATGAAGTAACTCAGGGTTGCCTGTTATAATCAGTAGTTTGTGTTAGAATCACAAACTGGAATGTCTGGAAATTCTTCTTAATATACAAATTTGTGAATATTATGTATATTCGTGGGAAAAAAAGAAAAAAAAACTTTCTACGGGTCATATTGTATGCCCTGCATGTTAGTTTTTCTTTCTTTTTTTTTTTTGCTTTGTGCATAACTTTTGTAATAATCTTTGTTTCAAAGGAACACAGTATGTCATCACATCTCATTTCATCATACCGTATCTTGTTGGAAAGTTGCCCACTCACTTATGAAGACATGCACTTGCACTCACACACACATACACACACACACACACACACACAAACACACCGCCTACACATGTTTGCAAAGTTTGAGGTGTTGGCATGTGAAAATGACTGAAAGTTTAGTGTGCCTCAATTATAATGCGCAGTGCATAATTAAGAATGTAAGACATCACCAATCCTATACATTATTTATTTATTTATTTAAATAAAAATAAAAACAGTGGGAAAAAAAAACAACAACTTCTAGGCTTTCCACATGCGAGTTGCTTTGCCATTTGGGAACCATGTTGGAAAATTTCTCTTTGGTATAATCTCCTTTGTAAATTATTGAGCTCAATCGTTTACAACTCTGAATACCTGCGTGTCTTATCACATCTGATGACCTTTGAGGGAGCAGGATAAAGAAACACGGTATCCGCAGGTTTGCGTGGGTGGCGTGATGTGGTTTGTGATATTGTGTTCTTGTAAAGAAAGTCAACAACACACACAAAAAAAAGCACTTTCTCCACTTCTGCAGATCGAGGTTTGAAGCTGGTGAACGATTTAGCTTGTCATTTTTTTTTTTTTTTTCAAGCATGTCTGTGCGTAATGTTCTTATCAGTACGACCATTAGTGCACTTTATCACATATACTGCAGAGATGGCACTTTGGTCTTTGGTTCGACTATTATAAAAATGATCAATAATAAAAATGGTCAATAACATGTTAAAAGACAGGAGTTACAGTTAAAATCTAGAGACTCTTTATATACAGTATATTTGTGTGTCTGTGCATGTTTGTGTGTATAAATGTACACACAGACACACACGTTTGTGAAACATGACTCATAATAGTACTTTTTTTTTTTTAAAGAAATGGAAATGGAAAAAAAGTGCAAACTGATTCAGACAAGATAATATCCACTAAATCAGGTATATTGCCTGTTTTATGAACAGATATATTTTTAAAAATGCATATAAGACAAATCTTATGTCATCAATCTCACGCTTTTTCCATGCCATGTGCAACACTTATGTACGAATGCAAGAACTAATATAGTTTAAGAAATAAGTCTGAGAAAGACTCTCAAACTTTTTCCAAAAAGAACACATAAATAATAATAATAATAATAATAATAATAATAATAATAATGATATTATTATTATGATTATGATCATGATGATTATTATTTACTTGAAGTGACAGAATGGTTTGGGTTAATTTATACCGCCATCTAATGTCTGTGGTTCAAATAGCAACAGAATCTTTAATCCATTTGCAAATAATAATGATAATTTATGCATGCAACTGGACAAAGCATTGTCTAGTCAGATTAGATAAGAAAACCTTTCCTGAGTTTTCTTTCTTTCTACACTATAAAACAATACTGAAGGTCTCTAAAACATGCAATAATCTCATTTGAACAGTTGATATTGAGATGTATCTGCTACTTCTGCTCTGTAAATCCTTCATAACGGCTCTAATCCCAGGTGCTGGTTGTTAATCGGTGATTTCTGCGGCTGGTGACTCGAAATAAATTTGCAGCAGGGGTCAGTTTACGTCTTGGTCTTCATGAGAGACAGTTTCATCATGGTGATTGATGGGTTTGGCAAGTGCACTTGGCAATACTGTTCTTGCAGGAACTATTTCAGAACAGTTGACATTCTTGTCTTAAAATAGCAACTGACTGTTGTTGTTGTTAGTTACTTGAGTAATGAATGTGTTATATAGGAGAACCTCAGCCTCAGTCCTCAGTCTTCACTGAGCGAGTGCTTTTAGTGCTCCTGCAGGCTGGTCTGTGACTGGAGGACGTAGCCATTCATAAGCGCCATGCTTGGAGAACACAGCCGACCTAGGGTAAAGCTTTAAAGTTAAACTAAAAAGTTGAATTCTCACATCCCTTGGTGCCTCACACACATGCTGATCAAAGCATGGTGCAACAAAAGTGTGAGCGCTGTGCTTGGAGAAAACAGAGTTACGCTTAGAAAATGACCTTTAATTTCTGACACCCCTTTGGTATAAGACAGGCAAGGCTGAAAGAATGAACATGTGCTATTGGCTTTTCAGCTTGTTCTACACCTCAAGAGGAATGCAACCATGACATCAAAATATATGTTACATACTGCATGTGATATGTGTGTAAAATATATATCTATGAACACATATGCTATTTTGCAGGCATATGTAACCATCTCGTAAAATCATGTTTCATTGTCCTGTGTGAGGTGCGTGAGCTGTGGGTTGATGTGGATGTGGATGTTCCTCTAAAGTCAGTAGTTGCATCATCGATGATGCCATCATGTGATCATCAGAAGAGAGACGTATATTTTTCATGTTGAAGTGTGTATACATTTTTTTTGTCTGACTCTGTTTATAGACACAAGTCTATGATTGACTGATTTTCTACATTCTAGAACTGTTTTTTTTTCTTTCTTTCAGATATCCCTTTATTATTTTATCTTATCTTAAAAAGAAATCCTAATCAATATAAATACTGTACAGAACACACACATTTGAAGCGGAAAATCAAGGCAAATGAATATAAAGATGTTAACGTTTGGTTTTCTTATTATAGGAATCAGTTTACAAGATAAAGTCTGTAGATATAATATAATAAAATATAAAATACATAGACTTTTTTTTTTTCATACAATAAACAGCTGTCTGAGACGCTTGTGTCCAACAGGGGGCAGCCAAGAGCCAAGCAAAGTTATCTCTCAGCTTCTTCACGACACGTGAAGCCCAGACACATTTCACCAAAAGAATACAAATAAAAACAGGCAATTTTCACTGACTAATGAGATGCCCTGAGTGAAAAATTCAGTCAAACCAAGTAGCTGTGTATTTGTGCAATACAATACCACCTTATGAATGAGAGAGAGAGAGATACAGTACACACAGACCATCATCATGTGAAGGTGGGAAATAAGTGGTAATAATCAGACAAGGTAATAATGTCTGCATGTGACAGTGGAGGTGGATGGATAAAATAAAAAAGGAAAAAGCTCTATTTGCTGAATATAGGACGCTGACCTACAGTATACCGTGTGTGAGGAATCCACATTTCACTCCACATTTCTTCATAATAAATTCAATTCAGTTAAATTCTTAGATTTAAACATGTAGACTGCGATGTGACAGGCGAGATAGCGCCTAAAGATACAGTTTAAAAATGAGTTGTTTATGTCACAACCTACTGTAGCAGCAACCTCATTTCCCCTCTCATCTGGTCCAAGCATTCAGCATTCAGCATCACTGGTATAATACAGTACTAATCACCGGCCTGATCATCTGTACCCGTTTCTCACTGGTTCATACCTTAAGTAAGACTTTTTTTTTAATGCTTAAATGATTCTTAGTCCACTGTGTGGCTTAGCAAACAAACCGAAAATGTGAGCCAAAAACTTGCCAAAACTATCCCTAAAAGACCAAATATAAAAATACAAGAAAGTCTGGGTCTTCGGAAGCAAAATATGAAGAATTGATGGGGGCTCAAGACTTTTGCACAGTCCTGTATTCGATCTATACATGCTAAAAACACAACCCTGTGATCAAAAGACACAGTTCTCTTCCAGGTCTGTACATATAAAACCTTTCTCCTTATTAAGCATGTAAATATTAAGCTATGAAAATCTACTATCATAACTGAATAAAAATGAAGTATAATATAAAATTATATAAACATGAATAACAGAGAATCAAATGACTCTTTTGACTTCAGGATGGATCAGCTGTCTCGTGCTCCGTGCTGTGTATGTGCGGGTGTTTTTGTGTGTGAGGGAGGCAGAAATTAGAAATGGCCGCTAAATTGTCTCTGCTCGACACAGGAACACACACCCTTCACACACCCACAGAGTGCAGAAGCCTGAGTTAATCAGCCGGCTCAGAGAAGCAGCGCGCTCCCGCTGAGGGTTAATGTAACACGAGCACTGCTGCCGACATGACTGGAGCCTTGTAAAGTGTACTAATTGAATGTGTATGGTGAGGAACTGTAAACAGTGTCCTCGAACAGAATATGTGATCTGTTTATCCTGACCAGAAATGCTTCAATTTGAAACACTTTTTTTTTTCATGTTAACTCCTTTATAAGGCAAGCCGATTGTTTCGTTTTTTTTTTTTTTTTTTTTTTTTTTGCTGTACACAGTGGCTCATTTTCAGGGAGGGTGAAATAATGTTCTTAATTCTCACTCAGTCATTGTTTATATGGCGTTATGGTGCATACAGGGTCATGGGGGACCTGGAGCCTATCCCAGGAGGGACGTGAGATGGGGTACACCATGGAATGGGTGCTATTCTCTCGTTCACACACTATGGGCAATATGGGGACGCGACTGTGGGAGGAACGCGGAGCACATGGGGGAAACAAACCAAGCACTGGGAGAACATGCAAACTCCATGAATAGAGACCAGAGGCGCAAATCAATCCCGGATATAGAAAGAAGTAAGCCAGAGGTACAAACTCCAGCACTGTCAGAATGAGGTATGAATTCTATGACGGTTCCTAAACACCCTTTAATCATCATTTTCTCCTGAATATGGTATCCTGCCATGCGCCACCCTCTCCATCATACTACAGCTATCGTCTGGCAAGGCTCTTGTACTGTATATATTTCAAACTGCTGCTCATGGCACGTCACAGGGCAGCTCAACAAAGCGCTATCCACCCTCTTATGCATACATTAGGTCACAATTGCGCACTATCGTCTAGTCTTTCTGTGATGGACAGATAAAAGAGTACCCTGCATCCAGAGAGCTGAGGCATCTCAATCGAGTGAAAAAAAAAAAAGAGAGATAGAAAACCAAACATATTTAGTCCCACGTGCCATGCTTGTGGTTAGAATGCTGGAAAACGTAATATGAGTTGTCAAGCAGAAGAGCAACAATTTTGCTTCCAATTCCTTGTACAGCTGTGTCTTGTAATTGAAAATTCCGGATCAAATTGAGTTTTGTGTTTGTGCTCTTTTTACGTTATGTGCTATTATGTTTTTGGGAAATGCATTACGTTTGCACTCATCTACATGTCTTAGTACACTCGATGGGTTTTACAGGACCGTGTCTGAATAAAATCAAGCTATACGATTCCAATCCATGTGAGTGTGTCTCGTCTGTCCGTTAGATCCTCACTCACAACGTGTCTGTGTTACGCTTCTTCCCGTAATTGTTGTTTGTCATGTCCTGGAGCAATCAGCGAGCTAACAGATATGGCGCATGAGCCTGTTAGAAGATCCCACGACTACATAAGCACACACACGCACACACACACCATGGATTTATGACAGATTACATTTGACACACTGATGTGGCTTCACACATGACAAAGAAAATCTGCCTTTTGCGGAGGATTAAAAGAAGAACACAGTTTCACTAATGATCCACCTACGGCAGAATAAAGGAACATTAGGGCTGATGTTCAAATCACACACCCTACTGTATGTACGTAAAAAAAAAAATCAAGCAATTGTGCCATCTAACCCAATTTTATCATTAAACTTTATTCAGTGGCTTTGGGCTGTAACAAAACATCTCCAGCTGCGAGCCTACTTTACTGCACAGTTCAGTAAAATGAGCAAATTTACTACGAAAACATGCACATAATACGTTTACCATTCGAGCAGTGTACTCAGGCAAAGAGGTAACAAACTACAAGCAAGGATTAATAATATGTCTGCATGTTGCGTCCATAAACTTAAACATGTTGCGTCCATTGTGAGATGAAACTTAATTAGAAAATGTCTACACATCATAACTCATAATGTGAAAATGATAAAAAAAAAAAGCTGTTCGTCTTGCTGAAATTGTTTATTCCTTTCCTTCTGATGCAATGAGTGATAGATTCAGGCTTTCTAGTTACACTTACTGTATCTCTTATATACCTCTTGTATACCGCTTATCCTGTACAGGGTTACAGGAGGCCTGGAGACTTTCCCAGAGGGACAAGGCATGGACAAGATGCCGGTTTTTCGCAGGAGACAAGCACACAGACACACAGACACACAGACACGCACACACGCACACACACACGCACACACTCACATACACACACACACTCACATACACACACACACACACACACA
>QMIH01000263.1:315510-326179 GCA_003987875.1 Clarias batrachus | reverse complement strand
ACACACACACACACACACACACACACACACATACACACACACGCACACACATACACACACACACACTCACGCACACACACACACACACACACACACACACACACACACACACACTGGGACTGTGGGAGGAAACCAGTATGCCTGGAGAAAACCCAAGGGGACAAAATGCAAACCCCATTCAAGTCCTCGACCCAGGTGGTATGAAGCCGCAGTGCTAACCACTACACAAGTTGTCTATGTCAACACTTCCAAATTGGCGAATAATTATACACTGCCTGGTTAAAAAACATACAAACGTCTACATGATTACACTTTGCCTGGCCAAAAAAAAAAGGTTGCCCTTTCAGAAAGGTCAGATTAATCTTACTCACTCATTGTCTGTACTGCTTTATCCTGTATACTGTGTTGTGGGGGTCCTGGAGCCTAACCCAGGGGACTTTGAACAAAAGGCTGTGTACACCCTGGATGGAGTGCCAATCCATCACAGGGCACACACACACACACACACACACACGCACGCACGCACACACACACACACACACACTATGGGCAATTTGGGAATGCCAGTTAGCCTAACCTGCATGTCTTTGGGCTGTGTAAAGAAAGTACCCGAGTACCTGGAGGAAACCCACCAAGCATGGGGAGAACATGCAAACGCCATGTACACAGACCCCCAGGCGGAAATCCAACCCTGACGACAGTGCTAACCATTCCGGCACCGTGCCACCCAAAGTTCAAATGATTGGGAAAATATATAATAAATTCAGTAAAAAATTTAGAAATACCATTTATTTGTATAAAACAGTTTTGGTCCACTAATTCGACTGGACGAGCAGATTCCCAGGAGTACTGGTATTTTGTAGAAGAGCACAGGGATATTTCACCGGTCATATCATGCCACTTGCCGTATAAAATCACTAAATAATTAGTGATTAAATGTACGAACACGTTCTGCCAGCTCAGTTCTAACAACCTCAGTGCTGGAATATAAACCTGCTGTTCATTAGGATTCTGGCTTGTACTACAAGCTCATTTAATACATAATGCAAATGTATCAGAGCTCTTTATATTATCTGCTCATCTTAATTAAACTTTGGCATTTTCCTCCGTGATAACCGCAAAGAATCGCTCGTAGGAGAGGAACAATTCCGACCGGAGTAGTCAGACATGCTCTCACACTACTCTTTCACAGCCGACACTGAGTCTTAAAAACATCATTTCCTGCTATCACTGAACCAACATATTATCCATGCTTCATGCTTCCAACTCTAACAAACATACAGTACGACTTTCTGCTTCACCAGTAGTGGATACTCACATGCTGGCTAACTCCAGTCCCCAGTCGTTAGCTTACACTGCATTATTTGGAAAAGCAGATCGGATTAAATATCCTTTTACTCATTTAATGTGTGTTGATCTTGGATTGTATAAATGTAAGCGAAACTAGACTTTGTCATACGGTAACTAAAACAGTGGAAAGCCAGAGATTACAGGGTGCCCAGCAATGCCAAATGCCAAGTGTTTTTGGCTATTTGATTTCCAGCCTGTGGCCTGCGCTTGACTTCTTTGAATTACTACCATTTTAAAGAGGATCTAACTCTTTCTTCAGGCACTATTGATTTCTCCGAAGAACAAACAAGAAAGACGAATTATTGTCGAAATCCGTTACGCACTCTAAGGCTTTACCGAATAAGCTGATTGTGCATTAGAGCGATCCTTTAACGATAATCATGAAATATTACAACTTAATGCGGTTCTGCTTAACATGGGGGAACCCTGATCTCCGAACTTCAGGACACTGGCTTTGAAACGGTGCTGTGTGTACCTGTGATCTGTTAGGGAACAGGGGCAACTCCAGCCTGTCAACATTGTAGATATAAGAAACCAAGAAACTTTCTTTCGGCTTCTCTCGTCAAGGGGTCGCCACAGCAGACCATCCAATCCACACAAAACTTTGGCGTAGGTTTTATGCCAAATGCCCTCCCTGATGTAACCCGTCCATTATTTATCCAGGCTTGGGATCGACACTGCATGCAATGACTGGATTATATGGGGTTGGGCAACTGGCCAACAGAGGGGCTTAAACTCAGATCCTCAGACCCTTAGATGCCCAAACCAACAACTTAGAACCGTCTGATGTTAACTTCTCCTCCTTGAGTCAGGAAAAAAAAAACAGGGAGAGTAAGAAAGAGAATATGAAACATGGAGGAATCAAGACAAAGGCTCATAGCAAACCAAGCTCAAGTTAAGATCCTCAAAAGCCTTGATAAACAACCTTGTCTACATGTTTGATTCTAATAGATGCTAAAAGGGCCGTCATGCATATTTTGCATCACTATTAAGCTTTATTACAAATGGCATAATCATTTGTTTAATAAAATGGATAAATATCACCTCTTTAAAGCCTTAAATCGCAAGCGGCACAGCAACACCGCATAGTCAGTAATGATTAAATGAATGAATAAATAAATAAATAAATAAATAAATATGTGTGCTCATATGGAAGCCTTGCCAGTGTGTGTTAACGGAGAGGCTTCAGACTTCAAACTGTGCATTAAAGGGTTTTCGGACACGTCAGGTAGATCGAAAGTTATCGTTCATATTATAACTCGTAAATATGTAAATAACATCGCAAAAATGTAGAACTTTCATAATATATATACAGTATATTAGATACAGATACATGTCCTGTACAGGATTTTGAGCCATTCTTCTTGCAGAATAGTGGCCAGGTCACTACGTGATGCTGGTGGAGGAAAACATTTCCTGACTCGCTCCTCCAAAAAAAAAAAAAGAAAAAAAAAAAACACAGCAAAGTGGCTCAATATTATTTAGATCTGGTGACTGTGCAGCTGTGAGATGTTCAACTTCACTCTCATGTTCATCAAACCCCTCTGTCACCAGTCTTGCTGTGCGTATTGGTGCTTTATCATCCTGATACACGGCACCGCCTTCAGGATTCAGTGTTTGTACCATCGGGTGCACATGGTCCTCCAGAATATTTTGGTGGTCCTTGGCAGTGATACACCCATCTAGCACGAGTATTGGGCCTACAGTAGGGAATGCCATGATATTGCTGCCCAAACCTTCACTGATCCACCCACAGGCTTCACTCTGGGCGTGCAACAGTCTGGGTGGTACGCTGCTTTGGAGCTTCTCCACACCGTAACTCTCCCGGATGTGGGAAAGACAGTGAAGGTGAACACCATTGAAACTGACTTTTGGCATTGGTGCGAGTGAACAAAGGTTTGGCCATGTACATCGACCCTGTGGAGCTCCAGACAAACAGTTTTGGTGGAAACAGGAGCATTGATGTGCGCATGTAATACTGCAGTGAGTTGGGTAACTGTGGTTTTATGTTTTTTTTGGATAGAATCCAGGTTAGTACCCGGACATCCCTTTCAGACAGCTTCCTCAGGTACTCCTGTTGGATGTGGTTCGTCCTTCTTGGTGGTGTGCTGACATTATCCTGGTTACCGTGGCTCTTGATACATCACACAGACTTGCTGTCTTGGTTGCAGATGCACCAGCCAGATGCGCACCAACAGTTTGTCCTCTTTTGAACTCTGATATGTTACACATAATGTTGTGTGCATTGCAATATTTTAAGCTGTTAATTACTCTGCTAATTAAACCTTCACACTCTGTTCTTACTGGTGGAATGTGCAATCAATGAAGATCGGCCAACACCCCCCCCCCCCTCACTCCCCATACATAGTGTATAATGTTAAAACCATTATCTATTATATTAATCTATGCAAATGAGAACAGTTGGGGCCTTGTTAGTAGCTTAATACAGTCACGTCATAATGTTGTATAAAAAGTTTAAAGCAAACCTGTGTTCTAATTTGGATTAGAAAGGGTATTACTGAGTGACACTGAGGGATAAATCTAGCAAGAAGAGAACAAAGCGAATGCGTCGCTCAACATTATGCAAGACAAAGAGGGAGACTAATTAGATTAAGTGTTCTAACTGTGGCATGGGAAACGCCCGGCACACGAGTTTCTTGAAGTTTATCATTCAAAGGCATGAAACAAACTGTTTTGGATATTTGAATTGCATAAATGGGAGAAACGGCGCAAAAATAAATAAATAAATAAATAAATAAAATCAATGCCAGCAGCACAAATAAGCATGGAAAACGCTTTCTAAATTACACACCTTTGTACATAACAGAGAAAGAGCCTATTTAATAAATTCAGGAAATACAGGCAACAGCTTCTAGTCGCAAACAACCAGGGGTTAATCAATAACAGAACATGTGCGGATTTAAGAATAAAAAAAAAGAGCTAAAAATGATCATACACACTGGACGTCGTAGTGGTTGGAACTGGGAACAGTGGGCAGTCTGAGGTTATAAGGTCCATGGAATTTCCTCTTACAAATAATTTAAGAGTATTTGTGCATATACTGTCATTATGCTTTTGAGATTTTCTTTTCCAGAATTTGTAAATAATGGTTATATACGATGTCTGATGAGGGAAAATGAATATATTGTTTCAAAAATATGTCATTACTCAGCATCATTTATCAAGCTGGATACGGATCAAATGCATTCATAAATCGTGTTTAAATGTTTACATTTGATGAACAAATGACAGAAATAAATATATATTTTTAAAAAAATTTCAATTGCACATATGTAAATGAAGTATGTTCAAGTCAAACTGGGACTTTTGACTGTGGAGAATAACAAAACACAGAGTAAAAACTACAACAGTAACCACAGTAATGCTCTTATCCTAGTGTTTCAGCATTGCTTAGATCAATAGACATCATCCTGGCCTTCAGTGTCTAAATGTTCCTTTAACTCACTGCAGATTAGCACGGCCAGCAGAAAAGTAGCGAGCCCTATCGTTACCCAAGATGCACTCACTTTCTGGAAATGCTGGTGTTTGTGAATGATTGTGTGTACAGTTTCCACAGACAGATGTGTCTCTTCGTCAAGCTGCTGACAAGTAATCCATCAATTTTCAAGGATCAGGCGCTTCACTCGCTCAGTGTCCAAGGGAACGACTGAAGTGGGCTCCGAGCCACCTCAGCTGAGATTCTCATTCACCGTCCTGTAGACTTCTTTAAAACATTTGCGTCATTTGTTTTTTGTTTTGTTTTGTTTTATTACGGCTAAGAGTGTCACTTTTACACCTTCGTTCTTCTGATTATGAAATGACAAGTCCCGGTTTGACTTGTATTCCGGAATTCCTTGTATAAAGCCAAATTTTGTCACTTGTTTGATATTACTGACTTGTAAGAAAGCAATCCAGAAGAAATCCATAACTAAGCAGACATAAGACTATACCTTAGGGAAAGCAGTTAGCATGTGTCTATGGTAGCTGACTGGTGTAGTGGCTGAGCTGCATGATTGGAAGGTAATCTCTGCAAACTTTGCCTTTGATGCCTGCAAGCACCATCACATGGGAATGAACTGTTATCATGAATATATTTGGTTATTTAGAGATGATTGACATTGACCAACAAGAGTATTAAGAAAATAAGGAAATATGCATTCTGACCCTAACCTACTGAAAAGAAAAAAGCTGGGATATGCAAAGAACAAAGAATTTCACTGTGCAGTAATGTGAATTTAAAATAACACTTGCATTTTACAAAAAAAAGAAATTCATTGCCGGAAAAAAGTCACTTAAATCAAGTTATTTAGATGATAATAATGTGTCCATGACATTATTATATCATATTATCCATATTAAAACTTCACATTGCCTAGCCCGAATTCCTAATAGAAGTGATGAAAAGCACACACTATACTTCATTTGGCTTATCAAAACTGCTGTTTGCAAAGTGCTTTGAAAAAAGCCTGAGGCAGCCGGTTCGCTAAAACAATTAGGAAGCAAACTTAATCTATCTAAATGTTGATCGCCAACAGCTTAGAGGCTTGCTTTTTATTCAGCACTTATATTCAAGCTGCACTACATACATAAGTAACCTTCATTAGTTGTGGTGAATTGTGTCTCATCTGGAAGTAACACAGTTCACATTTCAGGCAAGAAAATTCACCAAACGCCTACTTGTCCTTTCTCTTCACAATGTCTTTATTTTCTTTTAAGAGTTAAGTCTTTTTTTTCTTCGATATATATATATGGGTCAGATGCTACCAGACCCTCATGCAATTTCCACCAGGCTTTATAAGAAACTTGGAACCTTTATAATAGGTGACACAAGAAGAGCATAGTCATTATCGCTTCAGACCTGTGGTGTAGAGAACAGTTATTTCCCCCTCTCACTTCATAGCTTCTCATTACTTTTGTCTTGTCTTGATACAGCTTACATGGGTGGCAAATCCTCTTCTAGTGAAAACCCTAAGAAGAAGTTGATGAGAGAAATTGGGTATCTTAAAAAAATGAAAAAGAATGGCTTTGCAGTGAGTCGTGTACAAAAAGCCAATAAAATTGATTTAGGAACCTTCCATACGCTTTAGAGGCAAAAAGGGATGGGAAATAATAAGGCTGTTAGCAGCCAATACTAATTATGCAAATAAACAACACTTCACTAAACAGAAAAAGACTGTCTCTCAAGAGGATTGAATCTAGCAAAGGAAGAATTGTCCGCAAAATAACGGTGGCACGCTTGCATGCAGTGCATTCTAATGCGATATAGAAACACCCGATACTGATAAGAGCGAGAAATGAGAGAAATGTTTCAAAAAAGAGAGCCCTTCACACACACACACACACACACACACACACACACACACACACACACACACACACACTACATTCTAGAAATATACTGTAGCTTTTAAAACTATGATGTGACGCATATGGAATTAGATAATTAAGTAACAAAAACAGTCAATTGTTCTTTAAAGACATGAAGGTCAGTTGTTCTGCAATAGTTTTTGCAAGAACTGTACTGTCAAGTGCATTTGCAAAACCCATCACGCACCATGATGAAACTGACTAATGTATTATTTTGTATTTATTATATTAATTTTTTCATGATTCTATTATTAAATGCTGTTTTTCGTTTCTTGGGTACTTAAAAGGCACATATTAATAAAATATATTATTATTATTATTGTTATTAATAATAATAATACATATATATATATAATATTATTAATAATAATAATAATACTGTCCCTCACGAAGACCTTCCCAGGAAAGCAAGACTAAAATTTACCTCTGCTGCAGAGGAGAAGTTCATTTAGAGTTACCAGCCTTAGAAATCACCAATTAACAACCAGAATATCAGATTAGAGCAGTTATGAAGCTTTACAGATCATAAGTAGCAGATACATCTTAATATCAACTGTTCAAAGGAGATTATTGCATATTTTGGACGCCTTCAGCGTTGTTTAACAGTGTGGAAAGAAATAAAAATCTGAAAATTTTCTTAGAAGATTTGTTCAAACTTTTTTATTAGGTTTAAGAAGAGTGCACAATGATCCCTCTCATTTTATGGGAAAGTTAACAAAATATTACAAAACATTATATACTGTAACACTCACTCAGTTTAAATACATTGAAATACCACTATTGTTTGTTCCCCCAGCCAACAAAAAAAAAGAGTTAAAAATGCACTCATTTAATTATTAAAACATTAAAACTAGCCTGATAACCTTATTATGCAAGACACTGTGCTATCTGGTATGAATGGATTAGTAAGGCTAAGCTCTTAATCTCCTTATTTTAACAAAATAATCCATAAACTCTATACAAATGACAACTAAATTTATGGCATCCATATTGTCTTATTTTTTTTGTCAACAAAAGCTTTTAGTGCATTTTCATTTTTGGGGTTGTAAGCAAAAATGTCAAAATTCATGCTCAAATAAAAGTACTTAGGTGGCAGGTTGGCGTAATGGTTAACAATGTATGCTTGCACCGTCAGGGTCGAGGGTTCGATTCTCGTTTCTTCTCATGCTTGGTGGTTTCTTCCAGGTTCTCCGGTTTCCTCCCACAATGCAAAGACATGCAGATTCGTAACTGCCCATTGTGTATGTGCCTTTGGCACCCTGTCCATGGTGTACCCCTCCTCGTGCCCTAAGTCTCCTGGGATAATCTCCACCTCTTGCAACCCTGTACCCATGATAAAGCATTACAGATGATGAATGAATGTATAAAAGAACTTCTAAAACAAGATAAGGAGCCCTGGAGTAATCACAAGACATCACCTGCACGTAATGTAGTAAAACAAGTGAACGAATTTTGAAAAGAATTATTGATAATGCAGCCACTCTGGGGCTCCGTATTGAGTAGAGTAAAAGTGCCAGTACTAAACACTACTTAAGCAAATATGAAAGAGCAGCTTGTTTAAAAAGTACCCAAAGTAATGTGACACTTTTCCTGCTTATAACAACATCATTTACAAATGTAAATTACATTCTTGTTTTTCTAATCCATGTGTCTCTAAAAGGATAAACACAGGGATTATCCCGGCCTTTCCATTTTGACTGGCGATTTACCTAGTTTGCATTAAACCAAATCTTACTCCTGTATGATTCCTCAAGTCGGAATGGTGATATCTAAACAGGCTTTAGAAGTCAAAGCGGACGTAACATGATTTACTCTATTTCCCTTCTTGGTTTGACTTTAAAACAGTTGTGCAGGCACAGATGTGGATGTTCTACTGCTGTGCTGTAAATACTGCATCCTCTACATCTTTCTCATCGACCTCTAGGATTATAAGCAGTTCTAATGTTTTCAGTGTAAATTAAAGTGATTGGTTGGAGAGATTAAACAATCCGAATGAT
Source organism: Clarias batrachus (assembly GCA_003987875.1). Taxonomy (NCBI): domain Eukaryota; kingdom Metazoa; phylum Chordata; class Actinopteri; order Siluriformes; family Clariidae; genus Clarias; species Clarias batrachus. Next base: position 317,465 of record QMIH01000263.1, on the reverse strand, counting down.
TCAATTTGGCGCAGTCAGTGAGCTGAATAATAGGTATAGCACTAAACACTCACGCAAATGTCAAACTACAGTGATTTAATCTAGATACAGTAATAAGGGTTATGATGACTATTGAATCTCTAAGGAACCATTGGAAGATTAAAAGAATGCAAAAATGTGTATTAAAACAGTTGACACTAAAGCAAAAAAAAAAAAAGAAGTTATTTTCCAGCCATTAAACAATACTCCCTCAGACTGGAAGCCTAAGCGCAGGTAAATGTTTCACATATTATATGGTGTTACGTTCTCTCAGGTGGATAGATATGCAAGAAATCAGCATTAGGTGGTTGATGGGAACTTTTCCCCCACTTTTGCACTGACAGCGTCCTGCTCCACCCCAGCACACCCGGCCGTGCGAGCACTCAGCTAACAATAGTTTGAGAAAAACAGTTTAACAGTTAAGAAGTAGTGACGCTACAGTTCTCTTTAAGAATATCCATGTTAGTTTGTCTTCAGCAGCTAATGCTTATTTTCAAGTGTCATATCGGTTAACTTATTTGTATGAAAAACGAACTGAGTAAATCCCCCGGTTATGTCAGGGATAACCTCTAGAGGGCGCCAAAGCGCCCTGTACTTTTGTGTGTAGTTCTTTTTTAGTTTCAATTTTATACCTCATTTCCCGGTTTGCAACTCGGTCAGGTCACGTGGGCGCGCACCTGATCCGAGTTGATAATTAGTTTCATTATATAAGTTGTGTTTGAGTTCTAGTTTTTGTCTTGCATTTGTTACATTTAGTTGGAAGAGTATGTCTTGTTTGTTTATACGTGTTTTAGTTCCGTTTTATTAGTAAAGTGTTTTGTTTTATTTAATTCCCTGTTTTTGTGTTTCTGTTTAAATAATAAATAAATCGTTTTCCTTTAAAATCTGGAATCCCTGCGTTTATGCCTCGAACAACCCCGAACCGTGACAGAATGCAAGACCGTCAAAGGGGCATAGCAGAGGAGCCCTTCCCCCGGGAGATTATTTTGGGGGGGGCAACGATTCATGCGTTGTGGGGAGCCGGCGCGAAAGGCGAGCGGATTCCCAAGCGACGCATCGGCAAGAAAGCGGAGTGTGAGGGGAACGTGCAGCTGGGAGCAGCCTCCCGGAGGGACTGGAGCAGCTTTCGGCGGTGCGCTCTGAGAAATGAAGAGCGCATTCGTGACCTGCGGGAGCAGGTGGCCAAGCTCCAGGTGCTGCTTGCGCAGCTGCACCGTGCCGTCGATCACGGCGATCTGCCGCCGCTGCACTGCGGCGAAGAGGAGGRCGAGCTTCCRACGCAGCACTGTGCCTTCGTGGACGGCGAGCTTCCGTCAATGCACTGTGCCTTCGAGGACGGCGAGCTTCCGTCGCTGCACAGTGCCTTCGAGGACGGCGAGCTCCATCCTCTTCATCCGCCGTCGCCTTCATACGCCGGCGATGATCGCGAGCTCCATCTTCTTCATCCGCCGTCGCCTTCATTTGCCGCCGATGATCGCGAGCTCCATCCTCTTCGTCCGCCGTCGCTTTCATGCGCCGTTGAGGACAGCGAGCTCCATCCTCTTCATCCGGCGTCGCTTTCATGCGCCGCCGAGGATCGCGAGCCGCCTCTTCATCCGCCGTCGCTTTCATGCGCCGCTGAGGATCGCGAGCCGCCTCTTCATCTGCCGACGCCTTCATGCGCCACTGATGATCGCGAGCTCCATCCTCTTCCTCCGCCGTCGCCTTCACGCGCCGCCGAGGACAGCGAGCTCCATCCTCTTCCTCCGCCGTCGCCTTCACGCGCCGCCGATGATCACGAGCTCCTTCCTCTTCCTCCGCCGCCGCCTTCATGCGCCGCCGAGGATCACGAGCTCCTTCCGCTTCCTCCGCCGCCGCTGTCCTGCGCCGCCGAGGATCACGAGTTCCTTCCTCTTCCTCCGCCGCCGTCCTGCGCTGAGGACGACAGCGAGCTTCCT
>QMIH01000263.1:283170-315366 GCA_003987875.1 Clarias batrachus | reverse complement strand
CCAAAGCGCCCTGTACTTTTGTGTGTAGTTCTTTTTTAGTTTCAATGTTATACCTCATTTCCCGGTTTGCAACTCGGTCAGGTCACGTGGGCGCGCACCTGATCCGAGTTGATAATTAGTTTCATTATATAAGTTGTGTTTGAGTTCTAGTTTTTGTCTTGCATTTGTTACATTAAGTTTAAAGTATATGTCTCATGTCTTTATTCCTGGTTTTGTTTCAGTTTTCATATCAAGTGTTTTGTTTCATTTAATTCCTTATTTTGTGTTTGTTTAAAATAAAATATATCGTTTTCCCTGAAAATCTGGAATCCTCTGCATTTATGCCTTGCACAACCCCAGACCGTGACAGGTTATTAAAATAACACTCCAAATATGTAGTTACTTTTTAGAATGACAAAGTAAAATCCTTGAAAATATCAAACCATTTAAAATATGAAACAATACACAGCTTTAACACATTAGAATTACAGAAACCACTCTGGTGGTACATAGCCTAATTCATATATATATATATATCATAACTAGATATTTTGTGAAATTTATCATCTTTGTTTTCACATGGATCTCGTGTTGGATCAGAGGGGTGACGTCTGGCCTGTTGAAGCTACTTGAGGAGTGTGAACAAGCTGTTGCTGTGGTGCTGAAGGGTGCTGTAGTGCTTGAGGGTCTGTGTGACCATGCAGGAGTTTTACTGTAGGAGTAATGTTTGGTCAGGTCTGTGTGCTGAACATTGAATCTGGTCACAGAAAAGACCGGATGGATACATATGAAGCCATCCAAACCTTTTTTTTTTTGGACATTGAGAGACACACTCTTCTCACATTCACCTGTTAAGAAACAAACTCTTGTTGCCTTAGACTCTCTTTTTGTGTCTGACATTGACATTTTGTGATATTATAACATAGAAGAGTCAGTAAGATACTGATAAGCATCTGGTGATATCCAGGTACTTTACTAACCTTATAAAAAAAAAAAAATGAAGCCAAAATCTGCTTTATGCAGATCATTGTTTTAACTTTGACTAGTTTTGGAAGAATATATATACAGTGGAACCTTGGATTACGAGCATAATTCGTTCAGGAAGCGGGTTCGCATTCCCAAACACTCGTAAACCTAATCAAACCTTCCCATAAGAAATAATGAAAACTCAAATAATTCATTCCACAGCCCAAAAAAATTTATACAGAAAAATAATTAATACAATATATAAAGTAAAAATAAAACAAATTAACCTGCACTTTACCTTTAAAAAAAGTTAAAATAAATCCCAACAGATAAGTGTTTCCGTTCATGCACGCAGACGCTGTGTATTTGTGTGTGTATATATGTGTGTGTGTGTGTGTGTGTGTGGAATTAGCCCCTTCCCTCGTCTTACACAGTAAAACTCCTCCCCCCTCCCCCCACCTCGCTTTTTAAGTTTCACAACAAACACACACAATGGAAACACTGTTTTAACGGGAAAAAAAGAAATCTCTCTAATGACACTCGCGACAGCACAAACTAGTGATATCACTGCTGTAAAGTAATAATAATAAAAAAAAAAGAACCAGCACCTTTACCTTTGAAAAGAATCACGACAGAGCAGAGTTTCTGTGTAGAGCAGAGTGTGTGTGTCTGTGTGAAGGCGGGGAAGTGGGGGTGTAAAAGCGAGAGAGAGAGAGTGTGTGTGTGTGTGTGTGTGTGTGTGTGTGTGTGTGTGTGTGTGTGTGTTGGTGTATGTGTGTTGGTGTCAAAAACCAAGACATGCTCATATTTCAAGTCAAAATTTATTAAAAATCTTTACTCGTAAACCGAGTTACTCGCAATTCGCGGTTCCACTATATATATATATATATATTTTTTTTTTAAATTGTTTGTGTGTTTTCATTTTTGGGGTATTGTTAGACCAACTTGTTTTTATAGGAAAACAATCACTTGAACCAACTACATCAATGGGTTACAATTACTTTTTTTGAGTAGATCAAATGTTGGGCTACGTATAATTAATTGAGCACACAACCAATACTACTTTGAACTACAAATATTTGAACTACAAGTTGAGTCAACTTAAGATTTTGAACAGGGTACACATTGTGTCAACAAAACAGCAACGTGGAATATTTACTTATTTACAGTAGGTTGGCCAGAAAATACTTTGCTTGAAACAAAATTGAAAAACTGTGCACCTTGTAACTAAACTTTTTTTATGTTGAGGTGGCTTAATTTATTTTACAGTGTACATTTAATGCCATAGCTACAGCTGTCCACACAATTTAGACCGATTTTAAGGAATAGGGGAGATACGCCAAGCTCATTTTCCTTATCATCCTGCAGAGATTGGGATCTAAATTGAATGACCCATAACTGTCACATTCTATCTGGCTCTGGATAAAAGATATCCTGTTGGATCGCTCACAGGGAATCAGAGACCAACGCTTTTCCTCAGCCCTTAGCCTCAGTACTGGCACCCCACAGGAGTGTGTAATAAGCCCCCTGCTCCATCCTATTAGATTGAATTTTATTCATATAAAACTTTTGACAGTGGTCATAACCACAAAGCAGCTTTACAGAATCGACAACTTTCTACTGTTATGATTGCACCTCCACCCACCCAAGAAACGCTATCATCAAATTCATCAACTGTATCATCTCAGGGTAAGATGAGACCGCATACAGAGACAATGTGGAAAGGTTATCAGTGTGTTGTACCAACAACAAACTGATCCTCAACACCACAAGGACCAAAGAGCTCATTATTGGTTACAGAAGGAACGAATCTGACCTTCAGCTTATATATCAACAGGGAGTGCATATACTGTAGAGGGTGTTAGAATACTTTGGCTGAAAAACTGCTGGTGTTCTTCTACCCTCTGCTCCATGCAGAGCTTGCTGACCTATTGCAACTCAAGATAGAAAGGAGATCTCTCTAGAGGGTTGCTGCTAAACCTCACAATAAATAAATAAATAAATAAAATAAAATAAAAATTGGCTGCCCTCTCCCCTCCATGGAGGATCTCTATAACTCCTGCTGCCTTAGGAAAGCTAGCAGCATCCTTAAAAAGCCACACCACACAGGACATCACCTGCATTGAACTGCTGCCCTCGAGAAAACACTACAGGACATTTAAATCAAGAACACACAGAGGAAAAAAAAACTGTTTCTATATTAGAGCTATTGTTGCAGTTAATAACGTTATATCTGAAAACTGTTAAAATCGTATCTTTAGAGGGTGCAATAGTTATGTGTAATATGAACCATTAAATGCAATATTCCCAGTGTAATGATCATCCCAAATGGATAAATGTGTTTTATTCCTTTTTTGTGTGTGTGTTTTTTTTTTATAGTTGACTTTTTGCCTTTTGCTTTTGTATGGGCTTTTATTTATTTGTTTACACTATATAAAGTGCTTCCAATTTTGTTCGACTTGTACAATGAAGATATTCATTTTAATTCAATTCCATTCAAGAAAAAATGTAAATTCAATGGCAGATACTGAGGTACTAACAGGTTTTATGACAATGACAGGACTGATAAGCCATGGCAAATATTCATTTGTTGATACAGCTTTATTCTGTACACAGGATCGCAGGGGGCCTGGAGCCTTTCCCAGAAGGCTTGAAGCACAAGGTGGGGTACCCCTAGGACAGAGTGCCAATCCATCGCACACACACACATGCTCATTTACACACTACGGGCGACGCCGAATCGACAATTAGCCTAATCTGCATATCTTTGGACTGAGGAAACCGGAGTACCCGGAGGAAACCCACCAAGCACATGCAAACTCCATGTGCACAGACCCCGTGACTAGTTTTTCTCTCTTGGCGTAAAGAATGTACAGTAATTACTGAAGTAACGTCAGACATATTGCTCTCTGCTGTAGGCTAATTCAATTCAAATCAATTGCTTCACTTCACAGTCACTTCCCACTAGCTAGGCGTTAGGCACGCATACATGGTAATGATGGGCTTAAATATCATTTTAATAAGGTTCAATCAGAAATTGTGCTGTAATTTTATTTACTAGACATTTTATTCAATGGAGAACATTTAATATCATTACGGCTAAGCAATAAGACCAGATTCTTAAAGTACTCTGATATAATCAAGTCATCTCTCTAGCCTGACTTTCCAATATTCAAGCTATCTAATTTCAGACAGTGCTTGTGAGGCAAGTCAGAATGGCGTTTGCCTTACATATTTAACTTGTAATCATTTTAATTAAGGCCTTCCAGCCTCTTTTTCAAAAGAACCGATGTTCACTTACTAAGCTCAATATTGTGGAACATTGTTACTCATGCTCACTCAAGCAGTTATTCGTGAAAGCATCATGTGAAAGCAGCGGGATGCCAAATGTTATGGAACTACAGGCCTTCAGAACTTGCATTAATTTTCACATCAGTGGTCAGAATGGGGAAAATTATGACCACAGTGACTTTGCCATGCAATGGCATTATTGTTGGTGCCAGGCACTGCAGTCTCTAGAGTCGGAATACAAAATAACTCGAAGAGCTTTTTTTTCTCTCTCAAGGATCTGGGATTAATGTGTTAAATCTCTTATCGTCTTTATACATCTCTATAAATCGCTACCGCTCATATGTTGCACATATCTTGTTTCAAATTCAAAATGTCAAATTGAAATGATGTATGAAATGTGTATGAATCAAAATGATCAGAATGATCTAACATGATCTACATCTCCTGGAGGCCCCGTGACCTTTATACAACGCACAATGTACAACAGAAAATGTATGAGTAGTGCAAACAATAATGTGTTTCACATATGGGTCTGAAGTGATGTGTGGATGTTCTTTCAATACAGTATTTGTTGATGTGAAGTAGGGTGTAACAAGTTTGTAAAGAGCATGTTAGCGCTTTTTTAAAGCAAATTACATATGATGAAGGTCAGCTGTTTATGTTGCAGGAGGCGTGTCCATGGTGTGAAGAATCTAAAATGATTGTTCCTGCTCATTTCCTGATTCTTGTAGGCTGATCAAGGGAACATCAATGTTTTTTTCTCCTGCTGTTTTTACAGTCTCTTCCTGTCCTGTATTGTGCCTGCTCTAAACCAGGCAGTGATGAAGGTGCAAAAGCACTGATTCAATGGCTTCAGTATAGTGCTGCATCAACAGTTTCTGTTGCAGACCATACAGTACATCATCATATTACTTGACAAAAGACTAATACATTTGGCAGACGCCCTTATCCAAAGCGACTTACATTTTTATCTCATTATACATCTGAGCAGTTGGGCTTAAGGGCCTTGCTCAAGGGCCCAACAGGGACAACCTGGTGGTAGTGGGACTTGAACCGGGACCTTCCGAACCGTAGTCCAATACACCATTCCCCCCTGCCAATAGCTCTCACTTCCTCTCAGTACAATGTAGCATATACATTCTTATATAAGCAGTTATTTAGTTAAGGAATATAAGACATGTTATACTGTAAGTATACATTAGGGCACAATGCAGTTATATATGGGCTCTATTTGGGTTTATGTTGGTCTTCCATTTCAAGTTTTGGAAGATGGTGGTTCCCAGAAACCTCTCAGAAGTTTTCCCCAGAAGACAGAGAGCTGTTGGAAAATGTGAGTGAGAGTAGGGTTGGAGGATCTCTCCTGATGTCCACAGTTTTTAGCGTGTTCAGCTACAGGTTGTTCTGACCACACAATTACACCAGCTCCTGCTGAGATGCAGACTTGTCATCCAATTGAATGAGTCCAATGAGCGTAGTGTCATCTGCAAACTTCAGGAGTTCAGCAGCTGGGTCATTGGATGTGTAGTCATTAGGATAAAGGGAGAATAACAGTGGGCAGAGAACACATCCCTGGGGACCATCAGTACTGTCTGTCTGTATACTAGAAATAACTAGCGTCCAGCATCCAAGTAACCTCTGTTAGCTTTAGGAGTTGTATAACTCAAAGGGCTTCATGATGTGATGGAGGGTTTCTTGGGGATCAGGATGATGGTGGAATGTTTGAAGGGGATTATACACAGTGATTTGTTAAAGATATGGGTCAAAAGATATTTGGTCAGCAGTTCAGAGGAAGAGACACCATCTGGGCCATGTGCTTTCCTTACCTTTTCAATTTGGAGCAGTTTTACATCCTTGTCATGAATTGCAAGTGCAGCTTGAGTGCTGGGGGAGTTTTTAGGGATTTTCATCAGAGATGTGATGATGACAGTCAGTGAGCTGTTGGATGAGAGGTGTGAAGATGTTCTTTTCAAACCTGAAGTAGAAGGTATTGAGTTCATTGGCGAAGTCTTTCTTTGCCTCAGTGGGGAGTGATGGTCTCCCGTAGTTTGTGATCTCTTGCAGGCCTCTCCACAGTGATGCAGGATCGTTAGCTGAAAGGCGTTTTTTGAGCTTGAATGAATAGCATAGAATGTCGTCTCTGTGACCTTTGAGGAGGAAAGAAATGGAAGAATTGAATATTCTTGGTTTAACAAGTTTAGTTCAGCATTCACATCTGCAATAACAAGGTCAAGCCAGAGTATGAATGCTCGTTAGAGTGAGACTGACCGGTGTGTGTGACACTAACAACCGGCCAATTTGTCGGTTGACAAAGCAGGTGATGCCATAAAGACAGAGAGTGTCAAAGCCATTAGGTGGCATGTGAGCATGAATTTGAAAGACCTGATTAATTTGCATGCTTTGAGAGGCAACATACAGTACTAATGTCAAAGATGATGTATAATTAGTTATGACCTTCCAACAGGTGGATGCCTCAGCTGAGAAAGAACAACTATAGTTGTTTATTTACTGTATGTACTATGCTGAGTACAGAGTTGAGTGGCAGGTGTAGTACATAGAGGAATACCTTTATACTTTTTTCATGTTATTACAACTTTAGATTATAGATACAATTCCTTCTAGTTTTTGTTCTTTCTTGCATCTTCTTCAATCTTATTTAGCATAATATACAATCTTGATAACAACTGAATGAAAAATATTTGAACTTTCTGGAGGTAATTGTTGAAGTACTCTTGCCCATAGCTTCATCCTTCATCCCTTATACAGTTAAAGCTAGAACACAGGAGGGGACAAGGTGGCTTAGTAGTTGGCACTGTCAGATTCCAACATCAGGGTTGGGTTCTATACTTTCAGGTCTGTAGGAGCAGAGTGTGGTTCTCCACGCATGGTGGGTTTCCTTTTGGTACTCAGTTTTCTACGATGGCCGAGAAGTGCAAAACAACTTAACAAAATGAAAACAAAATAACAAATTAAAAACCACAATAACAAAACCCAAAAACAAAACAAAATAAAACATTCAAAAACAAAATAACAAAACCCAAAACTAATTTGTTATTTTGCGTTATGTTAATTTGATTTTGAATTTGTTATTTTGTTTTCGGTTTTGTTAATTTGGTTTGCACCTCTCGGCCGTTCAGAAACGAACCAGAAAAGGTAGGTATAGTTTGCGAATGAAATTCTTACCGCTAATTGGACGAGACATCTGTCACTCAAGATATACAGGAAGATTCGTGTGTGTATGAATGTGCAAACATGTACTGTCCTTATTGTGGTCTCAAATATGGAAAAAAATTCAAATATTTTTGCAGTTATTGTGGAATTTTTTTTCTTTTAAAAGAGACACAGCAGTTCGCAAAYWAATCTTTATACCRTGATAHGTCATCAGCWYRTCCAAAATCACGGCATACGAATGTCCGTCCTCAAAGTAACATTGAATAAATTCCATTTCCTTGCTTTCTAATGAAAGATTTCATTATTTTCTTAGTTTTGCCACCGATTTTTTTTTTTAATGAAGCAGAACACACAAGAAACAAAGTTAGAGACACATTTTCCTACTTCCTGTTTATCTTGAGTGACCGGTGTCTCGTCCAATCAGAGGTAAGAATTTAATTTGCAAACTATACCTACCTTTTCCGATTCGTATCTGACTGGCCGAGAAGTGCAATACAAATTAACAAATCCGAAAACAAATTAACAAATCTGAAAACAAAATAACAAATTCAAAACCAAATTAAAATTAGTTTCGGGTTTTGTTATTTTGTTTTCGGATTTGTTAATTTGGTTTTGAATTTGTTATTTTGTTTTCGGATTTGTTAATTTGGTTTTGAATTTGTTATTTTGTTTTCGGATTTGTTAATTTGGTTTTGAATTTGTTATTTTGTCTTTGAATGTTATTTTGTTTTGTTAAGTTGTTTTGCACTTCACGGCCACCGTAGTTTTCTCCCCCAGTCCAAAGACATGCAGTCTAGGTTGACTGACATTTCCAAATTGTCCATTTTGTGTTAGTGTGTATGAGCTTGTGTCCAGCAATGGGTTGGGCCACCTTGAGCTTGAGTTTTCTGGAATAGGGCAAATGAGACACCAAGTGATGTGATCCTACACAATGAAAGGAAGAATGGATGGAACACTCCAGGAAATCAGTGTAGTAAGGAATAAAACATTTTGAGATGTGATGTTAAAGGTTCTTTATTATACAATTGAACCATGTGTGCAGTTTCCTCCTGGTCAAGGTGTCTAATACAGTACATGTAATTACAATAATTACATGTCTCTAATATTGCAAACATTTGTCAATTATTGCAAATTGAAATATATGAATAAAATATGTAAAAAATTTCTATCCATTGATAGTCGCATGCTTTTAGTTCCTTCACTTACTGCACCTTACAACAGCAATAAACTGGCATTTCATCAGCAGCCTCTTTGTTTAAAAAAAAAAAATGCACAAAGTATTCTATTTCCGAAGGTTTTGCTGTAAAAGCTACTTCTTCCATAAATGTTAAATAATCACTTTCTTTAAGAGCACTTCAACCGATCAACGGTTATACATTTCCGTTCTTTAATAGCGTATTTTGAATACGTTTATTATTGGCCTTTAATCATGTGCCACGTTGAAGTGCCTGTGAAGCTGTTACTATGGAAACGCTAAAGTATTAGATTTATGTATTAATAATGTGATTTGAATTACAGCTGGAACTCTTGTCCTAGCTGCTGTTACAAAAATATATTCAGTACCTTCTTACCGAGGAGAATTCAACCATGCTGTGCTCTGACAAGCATGTCTCTACTTTTGTGACTGTCATGTATCTGGGTCAGCCATAAGGGAGAACTTGTAAAAATCCTGGAACAAAGGCACAGACACACGCTCACTTTGAGCCTAACACAGAAGCTTGTTTGGTCATGGAGATAAGTCGATAAAGGCATTTTGTAGAGGCAGGAGTGTCAGCGAGTGTGTTGGGGTGGCTGATGAGGTGATGAAGAGATAGGGCAAATCTTTGTTTCCCCTCTCCATCTAGCTGTTGAAACGAAGCTTTTATGTAGTAATCCAGCCAGCATGAGTGCTAAGAAACACACACAAGCATTTTGAAAACCCACAGTTCTGATCCCAGAGCAGTAATGAAAAAAAAATAAACACAATATTGTCTACATGGGTCTAAGATTTGTTGTGTCCATCAAATAGCTACTCTTGACGTTTTCTTATAGTGTTACTTGTACATAGTGTTACAGAGTTAGCCTAATACATACTGTACATGTATGTCTCTAGGGCTTAAAAAGAAACAGCACCAGTTCTAGCGCGACCGATGGCAATGGCTTAGTCCACACACTGCCGTGCTTCGTTTCCAAAATCACTTTTGTAACGGCTTGATGCTTTCAGAAATTTCAAAATGGGCAAGCAGAGCAAATTCTAAAAGTTTTCATCTTTGCCAAAGCTGATTTTGATATAAAACCTTGTTGTAAGTACAAATTTTTGAACAAATTTTAACCTGTGATTGTTCACTTAAGCTGCTTTAAGAGCTCAACTCTCTTAATAAACGGTTTGTTTTACAGGATTTCTCTTCCTGTCTAGCCATGTGCATCATTGCATCGTTCATGCACAAAAGAGCATCTGCATCTTAAAATATGGACCCACAGCATTAAACAAAATAGTTTTAGGTTTATAACTGTTTAGTAGGTCATTTTATGAAGTGAAAACATTCTGGCGAGCTAAAAATGATCGGGAGGATCGAATCGCGATTTTCATCTCCATGTCAACAATGTCAACCCTGTAATACAATAGTGTTATGTGTATCTTTGTAGAGTTTAAAATATGCACAACTAATATAGTTTATGGATTCTGCAAAGCAAATTAACAGTGGTCCTCAATTTGTATATGTATAATGTCAAATATATGTCAAAAATCTGTTAAATCTAAATAAAGTCTTATACTGTAGTTATATCCACATGAATATCCATGAATTCTTTTATTCTTTGACTCATTCGCTCATTTTCAGTAACCACATTATCCTGGTCAGAGATTTGATAGATCCAAGACCGTCCCTAGGACATTGGGTGCATCACAAGGGAACATGCTTCCAGGGAACATTGCGCACACACACACACACACACACACACACACACACACACACACACACACACACACACAATGAATGTATGAATGAATGAATGAATAGAAAACTCCATTCATCCATCCAACCATCCATCCATCTAAGAACCTCTGTAGTCCAACTAGGGACAGTAGAGACCAGTAGTGACCATTTTATTTATTCCCATTTTTACAACAGTGGTAGAACCTCCAGTCAACATTAACACACACACACACAATGGACAATTTGGGAATGCCAATTAGCCCAACATGCATGACTTTGGACTGTCTGAGGAATCCAGAGCACCTAGAGGAAACCCACCAAGCATGGGGAGAACATGCACAACTCCATGCACACAGACCCTGAGATGGGAACTGAACCCGGACCCTGGAGATGCGAGGTTACAGTGATAACCCGCTGTCCTGCCGATTAGAAAACTAGACCATAATGCTGTGAAGAAGAAAAAAAGCGGAAGAGTTCTGGGAGAGTAACCTGTAGAAAGTTTTGTATGAAAAATTAACTTTTAACAGATGAAAAGAGTGAAGAATGTGTAGAAGAGAAGAGAAAAAGCTTTAAACAGCTCATCTCTGAAATATGCTGCCATGGACATGTGTGACAGCCAGATGATCTTCTTCTCTTCTCTTTAAAGGAGATGAGATTTCTACTTGGAAAAAAAAGCAGGATGAATCACCAACAGTATATACTGTACCTAATAGCAGGATGTTAGTTTCTCAGGGTGGCATCAGGGGAATTTTTTCCCCGCTTATGAGAAATCTTTATATGAACTATAAACTAAAAATTTACTCGCTGTTAAGTTTATTGTCCTTTCCTTCACTCATGGCAATATGATAGCATTCTTCTATAATGACTTTATTGACAGAAACTATAACTAGAATTCTTTATACTGACTATAGCTGTCATTAGCGTGGCAGATTTACGGTAATAACACAACAGATGGGAAGCAAATGCACACTTTATTATAAATAAATTTCATATTCAGAATCAGCTTTTCCACAGTGCCACAATAACAGCACAGTCATTCCAATATGTCATTACTGTGCTTCAAAAATGCATTGACTGTTGAGATAAGGCAAATTTTACTTGCTGTTAATATAGTATAAAATATATCAAAACCTACAACCTGTGTACCTGCGTATACATGTACAAATATTTGTATTTGTGTATGTACTCTGTGTATAAATGCATGCATGTGATTGTACTTTATGAGCATGTAGAGTATACTGTATGTATGAATATAAGTAATTCATTAATTTTCAGTAGCTTTTTAATCATCAACTGTACCCATCAAAAGTCTGAACACAAGTTTGGTTTATTTTCTACATTCTAGAACAATACTGGATTTTGGATACTTGGATAGTTAATGAATTAATTATGTAACAACAACGACAATCACAACAACAACAGCCAGTTGTTATTGTAAGACATCTGGTATAGCTCTTGCAAGAACAATATTGTCAAGTGCATTTGCAAAACCCATCAAGCACCATAATGAAACTGGCTCTTACAAAGACTATACCAGTAAAGCAAGACCAAAACTTACCTGTGTTGGTGGATGTTACTTTTTTAAAGTAACTAATTACATTACAAAATTACTGCACTTATTAAAAAGTCAGTCATCAGTTACATTACAGCATTACCTTCTGATAAAAGTAACTAATTAGAGTACTTTTCAATTGCTCAAAAAATGAAAACTCCTTTGTGATTCCTCATGCATGTTGTTTTAGTCAAGACATTTATAATTATTGTACCATCATCACTCAGCGTAGTGTGGCCAATAGTCTGTTAACTACTAACAGCAGGAATAACAGAGGTGGGCAGGTTATCGGTGGCGGGGCTTGTAGGACGACTTTCAAACACACACACACACACACACACACACACACACTAACAGAATCACTCTTGTCTTCCCCATGCTTTACATAAATTGTCTGAATAATGAATTGCATTTTTGAAAATATAACTAAATATGTGAGCTTAGAACTTACAGTCTCACCAATTAACAAACAGCACCTCAGATTAGAGCCATTATAAAGGCTTTACAAAGTATAAATAGTTTAAATATTAACTGTTCAAATGAGGAGATTATTCCATATTTTGGATGCCTTCAGAGTTGTTTTACAATTTACAGTAGAAAGGAATAAAAATCAGAAAAGACCATGAAATTAGAAGGTGCGTCCAAACTTTTGACCGGTAGTGTAAACTTGAGCAATTTTTCTCTTTAGCTTGTTGAACATTCCGTTCTATTCTCTCTTTACTGTTATGAAAAGCTCCACACTTCTGGGAAGGCTTTCCACTAGATTTTGGACCATGGTTGTAGAGATTTGTGCTCATTCAATCACAAGAGCATTAATGATAACAGTGACTGATTTTCCAGTTAATGCCAAAATTGTCTTGCGTGGTTTAATCAAATAAGGATTCAAATGCTGGTGAAAGGGCACATGGACAATGTAATATGCCATTTGAAGACAAACTTAACATCACTGAACTGGAAAGCTAATCTCTAGTAAACTAGAATGTGTGGATAAGCACAAAGAAGGTACTGGAGAGTATGGAGTAACATTACATTTTCAGCAGTTGAAATAATGGTACAGTAGCAGAACCTGCTAAAATACCAATCTCATCACTAAAAACAGCAAATTTAGCTAACAGATCCGATAATTGTTGGTAAACTTAGTCAATTCTCTCACAGGTTAAGCACAAAGTAAATATCAGTTTTGGTTTACATATCTCCATGCTTTTAGAGATTTTGCTAAAGTTGCTAAACCTGTTTAAATACTCAAAAACAACTGAGTTCACTATGAGCAGATAACTACTGTAGCTACCAACTACTAACTACTAGCAAACCTGCTTGGAGTGTCAGAGGTAAACACAAAATGTTGATTAATTAAAAGTAGCTGAAAATCTTTTTTTTTTTCACATTATTTCAGACAAAATATTCATATGTAAACCAATATCTAGCTCGACCATGTCTAGTAAACTAGCTTGTATGTGTGCTAGCATACAGCATAAAGCTGTTTTGTTCATTGCTAATGCTAACTTTTTTTTGTTTGCTTTTTATCTAGCATAAGCACACATCATAAAGTCTTTCTTTAATGTGGAGTGTGATTGTTTTAAAGCCGTGGTGCTTATATAAAAACTCAACTCCAATGTAAGAAAAGTAGGAAAATCTTTACAACAGAAAACTTTTACTAAGGCTATGTGGTGTGTTAAGACCTGTATTATCTGACTACGACTGTTAAAACTGTATATATTGTGAGTTAGCCAACCAAAAGTATTTAACAATTTAAAGCTCCTTTTTTTTGTTCAGTTTTTGTACTTCAACCATTAGTTTATATAATCAAAAGCACATTTGTAGTCTTTCCCTCATTAGTGTGTAATATGTCTTATGTGTGGACGGCTATGTACTTCATCATTTCCTCTCAAATTCAATGTATTGGACCACTGAGCCAACAAAATCTGTCACTCTCCATTTATGTTGACATTATGCTGTAATGGATCATAATATTTTGGCAGCAGCAGCAAATAGGACAAAATGCACCAGAATGTTTTTAGTCCCTGCGAAAAATAGATCACATATGAGAGATATGGAGCTTATCCATTAGCCACCCCATATGCATATGCACTAGTGCATAAAATTGGGATTTTCCAGTTGTGAAAGAGTGATTCTAGGAGAATAAGGAATCATTTTATAACATCCCATACATAGGGATATTGAAACAATGCCATGCTTTGACTTTTTAATACGTGCTGTAATCAAAGCTAAATGTGATCAAAAGGAATATGAGAGTGTGCAACTTATTTGGTGTCCAGATACTGTAGTGTACAGTACTGTTTATAAATCATTTTACAAAATCTACAGAGTAAACTATATTACAAAATGTATACTGTACTTAAAACACTAGTGCAGTGTTCTACAGTTTACTACTAAACTACTACTACACTTTAACTACTAGCGAGTTAAAAAGCAATAGTGCATCTCTTCACATACAAATAAATAGAATTGTACATAAAACAGTGACACTCTGGCTTGATGGTTAGCACTATCGCCTCGTCCTTCTCCCTCCCACACCTCACTTTTTAAGTTTCACAACTAACATACACAATGCAAACACTGTTAACGGGAAAAAAAGAAATCTCTATAATGATACTCGCGTGAGCATACTAACGGAATCTCTGCTGTAAAGTAAAATAAATAAATAAATAAATGAACCAGCACGTTACCTTTGAAAGAATCGCAACAGAGCTGAGTTTCCTGTGTAAATAAAGCATGCCTGTGCAGCGGGGAGATCTGTCTGTGTGTGTGTGTCGGTGTGTGGGGCACAGTGTCAAATTAAGCGCGCGCACACAGAAGAGAAATGGAGATGATTATAAAAGACGAGCACTAAGACGCAGCAGAGGACTCTTATTTTGACACAGGGGATGCAGCATGGGAGACGATTACCCATAATTCTCACAGCGCAAGAGAGAGAAAAATCATTGACTCAGTTGTGATCGCTTGCCGCTCGGTGTCAAAATAAGAGTCGCATGCGTGATACATGATACTCGGCGCTCGTAAACTAATACTTGCACGGTTTCCCATTAAAAAGTTATTAAAAATCTTTGCTCAGTTTGCGGAACACTCGTAAACTACGTTACTCGCAATCCGAGGTTGCACTATTGGCGTAATGACAGTGATGTCGGAGCAAAGAGAGATAGGACAAAAAAAAAAAAATAAATAAATAAGAGGAGAAGAAAAAAGAAGAGCATATTGTATGCCCAGGAGATCAAATGCATCTGCAGCAGTTTATAAACAGGCCTCTCCAAAACCATCAAATAAGAGGCTGGATAATTCTGACATGTATTCCGGGTTGTTGGAAAGCCCCCAAATCGAAGCTGCTCTTGCTACCACATCTGCCGTGGAGTGCTTGTTATAAAGTTAGATGGAGACAGATAATAACTGTTGACATTTTCAAGGTCACGTACACACGCATCCACACCTACAGTACACACACACATATCTCAAAAGTTAATCTTGAATCAAGGATATTTTATGGCAATTCAGACAGTAAAATAGTCGACACTGGATTCATAATATATCAGCAGGTTCACTTATCGTTCTGCTAAATGACTAATCATGCGGCAAAGAACATTATTACAACTATATAAAATGTCTATCAAAACGAGAATTTCTGTGATCAAGCTGAAGCTGTTCTAGTCTCTGCAAGGCTGTAAATCCAAATCTATACAGCTAGCCAGAAAGCCACAGTTCATCAGTGTCCCCAGAGCAAGGCCATTAACTATGAGCTCCTCAGCTACTCCATATGCTTGATTGCATGCTGCCTAGAGCAATCTGGTGGTGCAGCAGGTTTTGTAGGTGATATACATATTTAAAGTTATCCTAACACGTTTACAGTTACTCTTTCTCTGCAAAAGGATACTGCATTATCGCAAACAATTTTATTAGGGTTTTTTAAGGTATTCAAGTCAGACCATGCAACCTTGCACAGTAATCTTCATGGAATCCATGTGACACTACCCATAGCGACCTCAAAGCAGCCTTCAGGCTATCCACATGCTGCCGTCTTCAGCAGCAGCAGCAGCAGCAGCAATGAGTGAATGAATATTCAAGGAGAAGTGGAGCATTACAAAGAAACAAGCATGAAAAGTTTAGAAGCTATGTTCTAATCCTATAGTAGTTGAAAATTCATTAATTTAGGCATTTGTCAGACACCCTTAACCAGAGCGACTTACATTTTTTATCTCATTATACATCTGAGCAGTTGAGGTTTAAAGGTCTTGCTCAAGGGCCCAACAGTGGTAACTTGGTGGTTTTGGGGTTTGAACCTGAGACCTTCTGATCTGTAGTCCACTGAGCTACCCCTGACCACTGAAAAATGGTGTATGTTGTGTTCAAAGTAAAATCAGGGACTCTGGGTGGGCTAGACAGTAAGTTCATAAATTTGGAAACATACTGTATATAAGTTTTCCAGCATTTGACGTCCACACCACCACGTTGAATTTAAAATGAAACACTCAGTCTTGTCTTGTCTTGGTTAGAGAGCGGGTGACTGGCTTTTACAGAGTGTGCAATTTCAAGTGGCGTCCTGTCAGTTTGCAGCTTTTAGCTAAATCTGAGCAGAGAGTATAGCCCTATACATTTCAGATTTCATCCTGTAACTTTTATCAGCAGTCAGGTTATCAATAAACACCAGTAACCATTTCCATTGGCAGTCATACATGCTTACTCTGCTTACATACTGTAACACTGCCTCCACCATTTTTGAAAAATGATGATGTATGCTTTGGACCATGAGTTGTTCCTATTCTTTTCCATACTTTTCTTTTACCATCACTCTGGTACAAGTTAATTTTTCAGTCCAAAGCATCTAAGAGTCCAAAGTTTTTTGTCAAGGTCTAATCTGACCTTTCTGTTCTTAAGCTTTACCAGTGGTTTGTTCTTTGTTATGAAGCATCTAACAAGGTGAGCTATAGACTTTGACAATGATACAAAGACAACTACCTCCTCAAAAATATTCTTGACTTGGCCAGGTGTTATGAAAGGGTTCTTCTTCACCCTGGACAGCATTCTGAGGGCATCTACTTTAGTGTTATTCTATGGGTGTCCATGTATTTTGCTGTCTTTGCTATCTCTCTAATGGCAGTCTAATGACAGCCTCCTCCACACGCATTGACGTGAACAGCTACAAATGCAAATGAAACTTGTACATCTGGAAATGCAAATGCTTCTCAGCCATTTGTTCCATTATTTATGAGCCCTCCAAAATTGAAGGTGTGTGTGTAAAATGGCTATAATTCATGAATGGTTAATGCCACACTTTTTTCAAACCCCCAAGAATTAAAGCTGAAAGTCTTGACTTCACTCACATCTTGAGTGTTTCAATTCACATTCAGTGTGGTGGTGTACAGAGACTAAAAGCCAATTTTTGTTCCCTAATTTATAGACCTGACTACTGGTACTGTATGAGGGCACCTTGGGGCATAAGGCATCTTGCCTGTGAATGCAAACCACTAAAATATCTACTTTATACATACAGTGAAAAAATAAGAGTTTTTTTTTTAAAGAAAAAGGCTTTATAAATATGTTTTAAAATGATCCCACTTGCAATGTTTAAAAATGTGAACTGACGTACATTGTGAAGTGCCTTTCTTACATCACAGGAAACCAGCTTTAGAGCCAAACCTATATGCAGTACTTGGATATTGGAGATAAAGTTGGAGGTTGTAATGTGTCTAATGTTTTATCAGATATTGATTTTGTCATTCAAATGTTTTTTTAAAATAATGCTTACAATATTAATTATGCTATACTTCACCCACCAGTTTGCAGAACCATTTCCCAAAACCTGCACACTGTTTGTGTCTTATTTTAATGGCCTCCTTGTACACAACATGAGTGGCCTAATATTTAGCACCATTGGAGCCAGACTTTCTGCTGGGTTGGAACCAATTTTGCTGGCTGGAAACCTGAGGAAATCAAGCAGAGTGGTTCCAGACTCATTTCCTAAACAAACACCTGCACCTTGTTGGGAGTAAAGTGCTGTCTAAGGAAGGACCTGCTCATCTTCATTCGCTCTCTTCTTAGTTTCATTAAGTCTGAAGAGCATTCATATGGAGATCCTTCTGGTCCAGACATAATCATATTTGATCATAGACTTAATCATTTACTGTAGTTGACAATCTGTTCAAGCTTAATAATGTTTAGTTTTGTATAGAGTTACATGTACAACATAGTGTATGTACATGGAGCCCTGGGGCGGTCTCGTTTCTAACCTACTTTAGGATGTTTAGACTACAAATCTACTGTTGATGTGACCAGGAACAAGAACATGGGAAGAACATGCAAACTCCATGCATACAGAATCGAAGCTGGAACCAAACCACCATGCAAGGCTGCAAGGAGGTGCAAGGCTACAGTGCTAACAACTATGCTAACGTCCGGTCTCATTTTATGCTTTAACAAGAGGATGCAATGATTCGCTGAAAAAAAAAGGCTTATTTTTTCTTTGTTTTGCTGAAGTGTTCTCCATTTCTCATGGGAATGATTAAATTCAGTTCACTCTCTCTTATAGATTTATCATGTCTCATTTAGCAAGGTCCTAACATGTGCATCAACCCAACAAAATTGTGCTTCAGCATCTTTTAACATGGTGAAATTGCCTGTGATTATTCTAGGACAACAAAGCTCTTTAGAGCCGTGAAAAACCGTGATCCCAAGCCAATTTAGTCCCATAATGAAAGCTTTTCACTCAGCATTGCATACAAGCATATCACCTATTTGTGACAGGTTTTAAATTTGTGGATATAAATATATGGCCTAGTGAACCGAGTAATCTGGGATATGCACAATGCCTCCTCGTGGCCTTGAACAGGATAAGTGGCAGAGAATATTTGAGAGAGAGAGAGAGAGAGAGAGAGAGAGTGGGTAATATATGATCATTAGTGTGAATCTTTTAAATTATCTGCATGTCTTCATTCAAAACATTCAAAAGTGGAAATTATCAATTCTATTTGTACATTCTTAGTACTGTTGTTGTTATTGTTAGTCTTTCTACTGCTTCCATCCAGGGGTTGCCGCAACGGATTATCTGATCCAAAAACATATTGGCAAGGATTTACGCAGGATGCCTTTCCTGACGTAACCCTCCCAATTTATCCTGGCACTGAATCCAGTGGCTGGAGTTTGGGCACTGGGTGGGAATTGAACCAAGGCCTTCCACATGGTTACACACAGGTGTGTAAAACCTGATGATCCATTTTTAATCAGCAACATCAGTGTCATCTGAACACACAGAAGTAAAAAATTTATCACAGGAAATCTGATCTTTTGTAAAAAGAAGGTACAGTAACAAGGCCAGCAGAACAAATTTGCAAAAACAACAACAACAAAAAAAAAACATAGATACCTCCGGAAAAATGTTGCCTTATTCAAAATCTTTCAGTTTATGTGTTTATTAAATCTCTCACTCTCTCTCTTTTTCTCCCTCTTCACAGCACGAATCATCTACAGTAAGTATGCTGAACACAGGAATGATGAAAATTGATGTTGCTACTTGCACTGACAATTTCCTCTTCAGTCGAATGATTGATCTAGGGCCATTCCAGTGGACTACTGTTTTTGTTTCTGTTGTTAAGTTTTGAGGTGACACAGTTGCAGAGTGTTCTCCTCATGCTTGGTGGGTTTCCTCCCATGGTCCAAAAACATGTAGATAAGGTTAATCTATGTTACCAAATTGTCCAGTGTTTGTGTCCTGAAATGGATTGGTACCCTGTCCAGGGTGTACACTGCCATGTGCCCAAGATCTTCTAAGATTGGCTACAAGTTCCCCCATGACCCTGTACTGGATTAGGGGTATAGTACAGCCTTGACCAAAGGTTTTAAGAATGACACAAATAATAATTCCACAAAAGTACCCTGCTTCAGTGTTTTAGATCTTTTTGTCAGATATGACTATGGTATAATTACAAGCATTTCATAAGTGGCAAAGGTTTTTTATTGACAATAACATTAAGTTTATACAAAGAGTCAATATTTGCTATGTTGACCCTTCTTTTTCAAGACCTCTGCAATTCACCCTGACCAGGTGTTAATAAACATCTGGGACAAATCCTGTCCGATGGCATCCCATTCTTGAATTATCAATTGGTATTATCGATTGGTAAAGTCATTTTCCCTGATGAATTCCCTTTCTGTTTGGGGATTGGGGTATCTGTGAAAAAGCTCATCTGGGGAAGAAAAGGTGAGCGCTACCATTAGGCCCATGTCATGCCCAAAGTAAAGCATTCAGAGACATTCATTTGGGGGGTTGATTCTCAGCGAGAGAAAAAACATCCTCACTCACAATTTTCCCTAAGGACACAGCCATAAACTGTTTGCCTTATGGCACGGTGCTCCATAATGCTGGAAAAGGCATTGTTCATCACCAAACTGTTCTTGGATGGTTGGGAGAAGGTCCTTTCAGAGGATGTTTTTGTGACATTTTTCATTCTGTGTTCTTTGTGATTGAGCCTTCTCCCTTGGCTGAGAAGCAACCCCAACTATTGTCGGAATGCCCCAAACAATCAGAAAGAGGATTCATCAAAGAAAATGACTGCCCCAGTCTTCTGCAGTCCAATCCCTGTACCTTTTGTAGAATATCTGCCTGTCCCCTGGGACTGCTCTACGATTTGCTCTCTATATCTGCAATTTTCTCTGATTTCTCTAAGATTTTTACTTCAGCAGATCAGCAGAGTGCTCAAACAAAACATTTTTAGCACAAACACTAAAATTTTAAACTTTTTGTGATTGGATGAAAAGGGACTTTTTCCTACCAGCAGCTTACATTCCAGAGACGGGAAAACACCGCTGCCTTCTTCAAACAGACGAGAAAGAAAATGCCTCTTGTGGAAACTACTTGCTGCATGACCTTACATACACTCCTACAAAGGATTGCAGCTCTTGAAACAAAGTTACTTGCTGGACTTCCAAAACAGGCAGAATTCTCAGCAAATCGTCATGATGGACCCCCTCAGCATACAGCCGGTGAGTCTCGTGTATCTAGCAAGTCTCAACAGTTTATACCCTGTGTAAAGGAACATGCCGAAACTGATCGACAGATTAATCGATGGCACAAACAGGGATCGAGACCCAAAGGCACTCGAGACATCAGATCGTCACGAGTATCTCATATAGCTGCTATAGCATCTTCTTCCCCAGATATGCCTATGACAAGACTTGCAAACACTGGAATTTTGCCACCGCCTATTCATCTTGAGAACAGATTTAAAGTGTTAATGAATGTGGATGAGGGAAATGTGACTGAACATGGATTGGATCAGCCAACAGCTAACGCCGCTACCAACAGGCGCTCGAATTTCTTCCAAGATTTTGCGAGCAGACAGCGGCACTCAGCTCAGAGCGAAACCGAGGTCAGGACTCTGATAATCGGGGACTCCACTATCAGAAACATCAGTAGTAGGACAACAACTTCATGCTGCTTTCCTCAAGCAACTGTCTCTGATGTGAACAGGGAACTAGCATGTTCTCACGGTTGGTTGGGCTGAACACATGGCTACAAAGAACCTGCAGTCCAAAAGGAGTCAACTTCATCGACAACTTTAATCTTTTCTGAGGGCATAGATAACTGGATGGTCTCCACACAAACAAACTTGGTGCAAGGGTGCTAAAGGAAAATATCTATTTCTCCCTTCAGCAGAGTGTGCCAATACTCTCAACCTGAATGGCACATGCATGCCTGGGCAAAGTATGAGTGACCACAGACAGCTTTCGAATCATCATGTGGCTAAAGAATCCCACAAGGACACTGATAACACCATGCTGCCAAAACAACCACTGCTTATGGACATCCCGGCCGAGTCCTGCTCACAGAGCTCATCACAGACAGACTGCGACATACTACAACAGCTTCAAGATAACTTTCTGGAAAACAGCCAGGGAATTCAGGACAATATACTAAAGCCACCGGACACGCCAGAGCCAGAGCCCATCTCACCAGACACAATATCCCTCTCTCCAGCATCTCCACTTCTAAGCTTCTCACAGAAAATAAAGGAACTGGTGTATACTGGGACCAAACCCTCCCACTCTTGTGCTGCAAGCCCACAGATGCCAACTAAAAAACAGCGAGCTCTGCTACCAACAAGGCCTGTGGCCCCAGCTCGTCCTGAGAGAGCTCTCAGCTGAGAGAGAGCTCTCCAGGACTCAAACCCTCCTCCTACATCTGGTCTAGGTAAATTAAAACAAACAGATAGCAGCTCTCAGTGGTGTGTGTCGGGTCCCCGCTATGATGGCAGTAACATTCACAAATGTTTACAGAACAAGCGGGAACCCAGTGTGCCTGTAGCTTTATCTATCTCTGTTTTATCACGTAATAGAAAGCCCAAGGCCTTCATAAGCCGTATGGCTGACCCATCTAATCTGCGAGCTATTATGCATCAAACTAAGATTACTGTGGGAACACAAAGAAATGCCATCAAGTTAGCATTTTTAAATATTCACTCACTAAAAAATAAATCATTTTTAATCAATGATCTGAGCACCACAAACAAATTGGATTTTATGTTTTTTCATGAGACTTGGTCAGACGATAGCTGCAGTGCAACAGTCCTGGATGAATCAGCCCCTCCTAACTTTACTTTCATGAGTGTCTGCAGAACTATTAGGAGAGGTGGAGGTGTAGCTGCTCTATTTAAAGATGTCTATCAATGCAAGCAAGTGTCATTTGGTCAGTTTTTGTTTTGTGAATATCTAGGTATTTTGCTGAAAGGTGCTCCACGCATTCTGTTCATCATTATTTACAGACCTCCGAAATACTCTCCAGACTTTATTGAAGAATTCACAGAATTGCTATCAACGGTTTCCTCAGAGTTCGACTGTTTTGCCATAGCAGGGGACTTTAATATTCACATTGATAATGCAGAAATCAATATCACAAAAGAAATGATAAGTGTTTTAAACACTTTTGACCTGATTCAGCATGTGCATGGGTCCACAAATAATCGTGGACACACTCTAGACTTACTCATCAGTAAGGGTCTAAACATCTCATCCATTGTTATAAAGGACGTAGCAATGTCTGATCACTTCTGTATTTTCTTTGATGTATTGATCTCTGTTACCACTGAATCTAGATCTGTGTCTGTCAGAAAAAGATGCATTAATGAGAACACAAGTGCACTATTTGTGGAGGCTATATCCTTAACACCAATCATTTCTGCAGACTCCGTTGATCTTCTCCTTGATTCCTTTAACTCAAAAGTTAAGAATGTTATTGATGTTGTTGTTCCGGAAAGTTCCGAAAGACGGGCAGGCAGAAATCACCATGGAGAAGCAGGTCAGAATATGAATACACAATGCCGTAAAGCTGAGCGGATGTGGCGGAAGACGAAACTTGAAATTCACTATAGCATCTATAAAGACAGCCTTCATGCTTCCAATGTGGAACTAGCCACAGCTAGACAGACCTTCTTTTCAAACATTATAAACAGCAACTTAAACAACACTCGCACTCTTTTTGCTACTGTTGAGAGACTGACAAACCCACCAAGTCAGATTCCCATTGAAATGCTCTCCGACAGCAAATGCAATGAGTTTGCTTCCTTCTTCTCTGAGAAAATCAGTAATATTCGAAGGGCTATTAACACATTAAGGTGTGCAGAGATCAGAAAACCTCAAACACAACCTCAAAAACAGTTACTATGTCTGTCTTCCAAGCAATTAATAGCAAAATCTTGGAAGAAATAGTACAGCACCTCAAATCGTCAACCTGCGACCTTGACACACTTCCCACATCTTTCCTCAAAAGTGTATTTGAGAAGTGGTGAACACCTCACTTCTTTCTGGGACTTTTCCAAACTCTCTGAAAACTGCAGTTGTTAAGCCACTTCTGAAAAAGAATAATCTTGATAATTCCTTATTAAATAACTACAGACCAATATCAAACCTTCCTTTTATAAGCAAGATTATTGAAAATGTTGTTTTTTTATTAGGTGAACAACCACTTAAACTCAAATAGATACCTGGACAGTTTTCAATCTGGCTTCTGAGCACATCACAGTACAGAGACAGCACTCATAAAGATAATAAATGGTATTCGTTTAAATTCTGACTTAATAGCATAAGTCTAAGTGGACGTCCATGACATGTGGAGTCCCACAAGGCTCAATTCTGGCACCGCTCCTGTTTAGCCTGTATATGCTCCCACTAAGTCATAATGAGAGAGAACCAAATTGGCTATCACAGCTATGCTGGTGATACCCAGCTTTACCTAGCCTTATCTCCAAATGATTATAGCCCCATAGACTCCCTCTGCCAATGCATTAATGAAATTAACAGTTGGATGTGCCAAAATTTTCTTCAGTTAAACAAGGAGAAAACTGAAGTCATTGCATTTGGAAACAAAGATGAAGCTCTGAAGGTGAATGCATACCTTCACTCTAGGGGTCAAACAACTTAAAATCAAATTAAGAATCTTGGGGTGATTCTGGAGACAGAGTTTCAGTAGTCATGTCAAAGCAGTAACTAAATCAGCATACTATCATCTCAAAAACATTGCAAGAATGAGATGTTCACCAGCAGGGTGGATTATTGTAATGGTCTCCTCACTGGCCTTCACAAGAAGACCATTAGACAGCTGCAGCTCACCCCGAACGCTGCTGCCAGAATTCTGACTAGAACCAGAAAATCTGAGCACATCACACCAGTCCTCAGGTCCTTACACTGGCTTCCTGTAACATTCAGGATAGATTTAAAAGTACTGTTACTCGTTTATAAATCACTCAATGGCCTAGAACCTAAAAAAATTGCAGATTCTCACTGAATATGAACCTAACAGACCACTCAGATCGTTAGGATTGAGTCAGTTAGAAATACCAAGGGTTCACACAAAATAAGGAGAGTCCGCTTTTAGTTATTATGCTGCCCGCAGTTGGAACCAGCTCCCAGAAGAGACCAGGGTCCGTATTCACAAAGCTTCTTAGAATTCTCTCAAAGAGCTCCTATCTTAGCTTAAAAAGTCCTAGCTTGGAGTCCTAGACTAAAAGTGATTTAGGAAACCTTTTAGAGCAACTCTGAGTAAGGAAAATAGAAAAACTTTTATCTTAGTGAGGGGGTGTGGTTGACTCCGTTGCTAGGGATGATGCAGCAATTCAAGGACTGTGATTGGTTAATAAAAACATAACCTCTGACCTCTGCAAAGGTTTTGAAATGTGCTCTTTGTGAAAACAGAACACATGATAATAGAAACCAACAGTGAATCATCATTTTTGTATATGAAGAAACTGTATAATAATGACTACAGGCTACTTTATGCAAAGTTATCTTAAAGATAATTAAACAGCTAAATGTTGAAAATGCTTTTGAAGCAACCAATTTCCACACAGTAGTTACTATATTTAAGTTCTCACATTTATTTACCGTACTGATCTTATTACTTGTAATCCATTTTAGATCGATGGGAAAATGTCTCAGCTTTTACAATTTGCATCATTGCGGGACAGTCTATTTAATTTGCACTTTTCATGCTTCTCTCTACGCTTAACAAATTTTACCTTAGGAGCTGTGTTTAGGGCTAAGATGTTTTGTGAATCATTTTGATCTTTACTAAGATTTAATCTTAAATTTAGGGAGAAATTCTAAGAAAATGCCCTAATTCTAAGATTTTTCTTAGAATTTTGTCACTAGGATAATCTTTTAGGCTTAAGAAGCTTTGTGAATACGGGCCCAGATGTGCAAAAGCACTAGTCACATTTAAATCTAAACTTAAAACTCATCTGTTTACAGTAGCTATGCATTTATTAAATGAGCACTGTGTATGTCTGAACTGACTGCATTATTTTATGTTTATCTAATATTTTAACTGTTTTATTTTGATTTTAAATCAAATTTTAATTAGTTTTAAAAGTTTCATTATTTGTATCATTAATCAAATTTTATATTTCTATTTTATTATTATTATTATTATTATTATTATTATTATTTAAAAAAGTTTTATTGCCATTGTTTTCCATTTCATTTTATCATTATTTTCTTCTTTTTTATGTAAAGCACTTTGAATTACCATTGTGTATGAAATGTGCTTATATACAATGAAATGCGTTATATAACTTTTACATAACGTCCAAATAAACTTGCCTTGCCTTGATGCTTTTCCTGGAGAAAAGTGGCCTTCTTGAAATGTATAAAGCTGAGTGCTACCATCAGTCCTGTGTCAACTGTGATCTCCCGGGAAAACTTGGGTCCTGTCATTCATGTGGAGATTACTTTGTCACATACCAGCTACTATGGCAACAGTATTCCCTAATGGCGGTGGCCCCTTTCAGCAAGATAATGTGCTCTTCATAAATAGTTCAGGAATTGTTTGATCATGTTGATAAAGGTTTCAAGGTGTTGGCTTGATCGTCAAATCCCCTAGATCTCAATTTGATCAAGCATCTCTTTAATGTCAGGGATAAACAAGCTGACCCATGGAGGACCTTATAATTTACTGGACTTAAAGAATTTGCTACTAATGTCTTGGTGCCAAAAACCACTGCACACCTTTAGAGGTATTGTGGAGTCCAAGCCTCGATGAGTCAGAGATGTTTTAGAAGCAACATTAAGCAAGTGGGTTTAACGTTATAGCTGAATTATAATACTCACTCACTCATTCTCTATTCCGCTTATGCTGTACAAGGTCACCGGAGGCCTGGACTCGGGATCGGGTACTCCATAGATGAGGTGCCAGTACATCAAAGGTCACAATAGCACACACAAATTTAGAAATTACAGGCAATTAGGAACCTTAAATTAGACTACCCTGCAGGACGAAACCGAAGAAGTAATATGGAAGAAAACCCTAAGAACAGGCAAACTCCACGCACACAGAACCAAGACAGGAATTAAACCCTTGACCCTAGAGGTCACAGTGCTAACCACTATGCAACTGTGCTCCGTGATAATAATTAATATTTTACCTATAACCCACAATTATAATCTAATCAATTATATTGCTGGTCACTGCACGCAATAATGTTATAGCTATATTGAAATCCTACAATAAAATATTTGCCAAATTGCACAGACACCGCACACAATCTTTACTGGATAGGGACTGCTTATTACTGTATTAAAATATAGTTGACACAAATTGAAATGAATTCCAAACATTTTGACTTTAAGTGGAGGATTTTTAAAAAAAGGCAATGAATAAAATCATGCATGGCTTAAGAGGAATTCATCCGGTGAACAGTGTTTGTATCAGTATTTCAACCGGTAGTTAAGAACTACAGGAGGATATTGTCAATCTATACCGAACACTGCACCCATACTTAAAGTCTTTCTCCACAGATGTACTAGCATTTCACTAACCAATTTGCCTCCCAGAGATACTCTGGGGTCAGGGGTAGCTCAGTGGTTGAGGCATTAAACTATGGTTTGGAAGATCCCAGGTTTAAACCCCACAACCGCCATATCATGGTAGGATAGGGTACATATACAGTGCATCATGACTTGTAACTGCGAACACTTGTCTCAAGTTTTGAGTCTTATTCACCAAGCCGCAAATTCGAACTACTGCTGAAGGCTGATCATATCAACAAAGCCTCAAATGTGTTTTTGTATGTATAAGCAGTGTCACATAGTGAGACATTTAAATCCCAAGCCAACGACCATTTCCCAATTCCCATTGGTTATTAGCATCTTATCTAACAACATAAAAGACATTAATCTTCAGATTAAAAAGAACCAGGCACTACCTTGGGGACTACCATTAATAAAAGCATACTATAGTCTGCTGAAATTGAACAGACCCTGGAATCCTGATTTAGAGCTGAATACTGCAAAATGTAATACATCTATTCTCAAATAAATTCTATTTGATTCAGTTTGACTTTATTCCTGTATTATATACTCTATGGCCAAAAGTATTCGGACACCTTTGGTGGGTTTCCTCCGGGTACTCCTGTTTCCTCCCACAGTTCAAAGACATGCAAAATACGCTGATTCTTTATTCTTTGAAACAGATTGGATCCGTCTGGGCATAAAGTCAAAAAGCTGTCTTCAGTAGCTACTCTGGTGTCACTTGCTACATATATGCTTAATTGCTTTGTTACAACTTATTAGCCAGATAGACTAGGAGTAATTTGTGACATCACCGGTTTTGTGTACAGGCAGAACTATAATACATGCTGTACGTATATTATCATAATACTTTTAGCCACCACTAAAATTGTGACTAATAATAAATTAATTAAAGAATTAAACATTATGTTTAATCTAAGTTTAATATAATGACAGTTTATTGTATGTTGGAACACCTCTTATAGTTTAATCTATGCTGTTTCTTCATCCACGAAATGAAGCCATGTATTGTTATTGTCTTGGCAAATTACAGAATTATGCAAGACGTGATATGAAACCAATTAGAAGTTTAGAGTTAAGAAGCTTGAAAAAGTAAACGTGAATAACTGGTAATAGTTATGAAGGTGTACTGTATGTTCCAGGACTGTTCATCCACGCGTTTTGTTTTAATTTCTCAAACTAGTTTGAGGTGATGATGCGAAAGCAATTTAATCTTCCTTTTTCAGACAGGCTACTTTTTGGAGAGATGAATCAGTACTAGCTTTAAGGCTTTTCTTGACCTCCATGGTTAAAATACCTTTTATATAACGTCCTTCATAAGGACAGTGAGATGTCCCTCTGTAATGACATTATTGAGTTAATTCCCAGCCTTTATTCTGACATAATATACAGTACTTTTATGTTGAACACAGCTCATTAACACTTTGTTCTGGCTTTGATACAAATTCCACAGCCCTAATTTCTTTCTTTATTGCTTTGCTTAGATTGACAGGGTACATTCTGAACAGTCTTCATCATGTTTCTGTAAACTCTCAGCAGCAGCAGCGTCAAATGAGAATGAATCAGACTAAGAGTTATCACAAAGACAATTCCCTTTCCGCTGCTTATTTAGTCTGAGCAATCTGACGTTTTACTATTCCGACATCCAAACCATTAAATCTATTCAAGCTTTCAGAGATGATGAATCACAGCTGCAGAAATGACTTAGTGCACTCAAGATTCAAACTCTTTAGAAAAAGACGTCTCATTGAAACCCTTTTCTGTATACCGCAGCACTTCATTGTGAATACATTTTTTTTCTTTTAGCAATTTTACTCAACATACTGTAGGACATGGATGACAAGGTAATATACTTTTTCAGAAGTTATGGAAAAGTTGCTAAATGATTAATCAGTGCTCAGGTACTTGCGTTTTCATTTTTTAATTGGGTTGTGAGATGGAAACGTGTTGTAGCATCGCTCGTGGATTTTTCATTTGTGATTATACACATATGTGAGGACGTGACTAACATTTCACCATTCAGTCGGATCATTCGGATGCGAAGGTCATGGAATTCTTCTGTAAGGGTCATGTTATCAGCTATTACACCCCAGCAATGACGAATTGTGTAATCAGAAGATGTAAATGACTTTCTAAATAGCAGCAGCAGCTCTGACTGTAGTGCCAGCAGTAATTCAAATTAAATCATAAAGTTTCATTCTAATACATTAGATTTATCTCATTCACAGGGACTTACAGTATAATTTCCACATATATTCCCCACACACCTGAATAAAAAACAAAGGGATTCAAATATGTTACTCAAGACATTCCTACTAGGAAAGAACACATGGAATTATGCAGTGAACAAAAATATGAATATGATTATATATAGAATATGTTTTCGTAGTTAAATAACTACCTTTGAGTAACATTATGTTGAGTACAGAGAAAAGACAGTCCATCATTACTTTAAGAAGTAAAGGTCAGTCAGCCTGAACAATCTCACGAACTATCGCCAAAACCATCAAACGCTATGGTGAAACTGGCTCTCATGTGGACCGTCTCAGAAAAGGAAGATCAAGAGCTACCTCTGCTGCAGAGGATACGTTTATTAGAATGACCAGCCTTAGAAATCACGATTTACAGCACCTCAGATTAGAGCAGACATAAATGCTTCTCGGAGCTCAAGCAGCAGACATATTTTAACCTTCACTGTTCTGAGGAGACTGCGTGAGTCAGGAGTTCATGGTTGAATTGTGGCAAAGAATCCGTTACTTTAGAAGAACAACAAGAGGAAGCGACAACGCAGCGCAATAGTAGAATATGGACAATTAAATTCAATTAAATGACATTTTATTTGTATAGCACTTTTAACAATTGTCATTTGCAGCTTTACACAATCCAAAAAATTATTTAAGTTGGTATGAAATGTGAATGTGTATGAATTAAAAAGGTCAGATAGTCCCTGATGAGCAAGCCGAGGGCGACGGTGGCAAGGAAAAGCTCCCTGAGATGGAAGTATGAAAAAACTTAAAGAGGAACCAGACTCAACCGGAAACCCATCCTCATTTGGGTGAAACAGAAAGCAGGAATTGATCTGCATTCATACTGTATGTTAGGTGGCAGGCAGTTCAGTATAACAGTTGTTAATTGATGTTAATATGGAGTCCAGGTAGTTACTGGAGGCTCAGGTAGACTTGTAGGAAATTTCCCGCCCTGAACTATCGAGCGACTGTAGACCACAGAGAAACAGCTGTCAACATCAGTTGAGGCCAGAACCGTCTTCATAGTAGAGTGAAACCACATCCCAAAGAGGCACACGGGACATCCATGTGACGAGATCTCCAACCAGAAGCGGGGCACCAGGATGAACCAGATGACAGGTCCAGAGGACAGAGGGAGTCCGGATCAGTGGCAGCTCAGAAACGACATGTGTAGCTCGACAGAGAGAGGGAAAGAGAGAGGATGACTCATGTAATGTAAAGTGTAAAAGGGGAAAAATATCAGGGATGGAATCAGGACTGCGCGTCGCACTAGTTCCGATCAACAGAGCAACAATAATAGGATAAGTTGCAATTGGTTCAGTAAGCCAGTGCAAAAACGTAACATATTTTATATCCAAAAAGCTTATTCTAGGAATAGACTCTAGCACAGGGAAGGACTTTTTTGAAGCTAATCACTGTTTGTAAGAAAGTTTAGAAAGTTTAGAAAGAGGTACAAACTAATAAAACTGGAGAAGGAATGTGTAAAGGCCATGTGTAAGTGTAAAGGTCACACAAAAACACACAGAATATGATGAAAATATGTTCGTCACCTTCAATAATAATTAGCAAATATTTTATTTGACAGTGGATATTAGATTTTCCTCTAGAATTCCCTTTGCAGATGACATTTTTCCTTTTTTGTTGTACCATGCCTGGTACAGTTCTTTCAAATCTAGCAAGGATGCTATTGAAAAAGTCACTTTTTTAAAAATGTTAGTAGTTTTTATTTCCTGTATTCATAAAATATAAGTAAATGATTACATATTTATCTAAAAAAAAACAAAAAAACTTTTGATTGTCTTAGGACAAACTTTCATTATTTATAAGAAAAAGGGTTCTGGGTTCTGTGGTTCTGACCATGAGAGGCCCTGAGCCGCTCCTTATATTTGTGCTGGGATTTTTGAATTAGGCTGACATTTTCATTCCAACTTTTTCTGTGGCACCCGGAGTAACACTTAATTACTGGAGAATAAATAGTGAAATGACTTAGTGAGATGACCAGACTATTGCATAACTGAGAAGTGCATGAACGAGTGAGATAAGCACACACAAGTTATGCAATGTGTTCTAGATATTCTGAGGCACCAATAGGTAATCAACATGAAAACTTTACGATTACATTTCCCTACAAAAAAAAATAAAAAATAGACAAGTCTTGAATATTGCAATTACTGAAACTGCAAAGACCTAAATTGCATCATTTCTCGGTGCTAACATATTGCCAGATAACAAAGACGTGCAGCAGACAACTAATGGAATGGGCAGCAGAATCACGCAGAGCGCGGCAGTGTCGTCTCGCAGCACCTGAGTCTTCGATTCAACCTTGAGCCTGGGTTTGTATTTGTGAAGAGATCTCTAATGGGTTTTCCAGTTTCCTCCCACTGTCCATTACAAATGCACGACTACCTATACTAAACTAAGAAATTAGCAACATATGATGAAAATGACCACATATACTGTGTGAAGTTCTGCCACTAAGGGTAAATTAACATTATCTAGGGCTATATACAGTTTATTTTATCCTGTGCAAAAAAAAAGAAAAGGTCCTAATATACTGTACATACGCCCTTGGTTATTCTCAAGTCAACTAGTTTGAGGTTGAGACTAAGAACCTCAACTCTCTACCTGTTGATTGTTATTTTTCAATTACGATTCATTTTATTTATGCCCAAAGGAGGCAAAAATAAATGGCATACGATCTTTCCCCTAGCAACCTCACTACCCCCAACCCAGATTGTTAGGTGTCATATGCTTCAGCAATGGAGGACCTGGCAAAAAA
>QMIH01000263.1:231277-277799 GCA_003987875.1 Clarias batrachus | reverse complement strand
TATATATATATTAGCATCATGTACAAAAATGTTGCCTTGAGACACAAAAATGTGGTATACAGTACCGTAGATTGCAGAAACATGATGTCTTGCTGTTTTGTTTTCCCTTTCAAAATATATTTCAATATATTTATCTTACAGATCCAGGGTCTCCTGAGATCTTCTCATTTGCATGTTCGCTCTGTATCTGTACTGCATTTCTGCCATTCTGTTGATATAAGACTCTAAATTGTGTGTGTGTGTGTGTGTGTGTGTGTGCGCGTGTGAGAACATATGTGTGCATGGTGCTCTGAAATGGACTCTCCTTGTTCCCAGGCTCTGAATATACCAAATAAAGCAAATTCTAAAAATCAAGTTTGAAATATGGGGGGAAATATTAATAATAACTTTATATAGAATTAATATTTGAGCCAAAATCACAAAATGCTGCTTTTATAATTTTTTTGTATAAACAATTATGGTGGTTTCCAAACGCAATGAACTTGTGTATGTACAAAGAGTGTTTCATTCAAACCAGGATTTTTGATTGTACAGAACACATTTAGAACCTACATTTATTTCTCTATATAATCACCTGCTACACTAATGCACGTATCTCAGTGTTCCACTAGTGCTTTAATAATCCAGACAGTTCTGTCACAACGTTTCCTTTGAGTCACTGCTGATTAGCCAACTTCTGTGCTTCTTGAACGCAGAGCGCTCTCTCGGTACCCAGTGCGCACTCATTCTGGAAATGCAGATGTTAGTAAATGATCGTGTGTGTTGTTCCCATAGATGCGTCTCTCCTGCATTTTCAGATCATTTTCAGATCATTGAGATCCACTCATGTACAGTGCATCTCAAAAAAAAAAAATTATATCCTAGGAAAAGATGTATTCTAATTTCATTTAAAACGTGAAACTCATGTATTCTAGATTCATTAAACAAAAAGTGAAATATTTCAAACCTTAATATAATTCTTTTTTAATGAAAATAAAAACCCATCTCAAAATACTAGAAAACGTCCTAAGCTCAAATCAAAAAAGGATTTAAAATAAAAGTAATTACGCACTCAATCATTTATGCACTGTAACCTGTATATACAGAGGGGCCCAAAAACTGTTTACACACTTCAATGTGGAAAATATTTGCCTCTTTTCTGACGGTCACATGATCGCGTCAACGAAACGTACTACACATTGCTCATCCAATTCGAGTTTAACTGATGATATGATCACTGTTGAAGTGTGTACTGTATACGTTTTTTGGGCCCCTCACTATATACGGTATACAGCGATCAGCCTAATATTCAGTTTACTACCAACAGTGATGCACTGTGTGTTCTGCCACCTTTCTTTTGGAAACAGAATTAACATAGCACAGTAGTTGTCCTATTGGATCGGTCTACACGGGTCAGCCTTTACTCCCCATGTGCATCAAGTGCCAAATTGTAATGGCTAGACTACTGGGTCATAGCAACTCCAAAACTGCAGCTCCTGTGGTGTAAATAATGTTGCAGTGACGTAAATAATAATAATAATAATATACATTATAGTAATAATAATTTTTGAAATAACCCTTTAAAGTGTCCCATTTCAGGCTGACCAGCTACCCTTCATGTACATCATTTCTTTCTGAACAAGAGTCATAACCAGATGTTCCGATGGTCGACTGTAAAGTCCGTTGGGACTGTACACCATCTAAACAGTCCCGGTTTAAATGCTGCCTGGAGTGAAAAGGGAGGGATGACGGATGAGTGCGCAGTCTGCCAGCCACTGTTTATTATCCCAGAACAACAGCAGGGTTGCCATGGTTCGGGTCTATATTTAAAGTGATGACGAGCGAGCTTTTTGTAAACATGCACCTGAAGCATGATAAATGGACGAACTCTGATGGACCTCCCTGCAAACTAGCCCCGTGCTCGAATGCGAAAAAATCCGAACGTTTTCCTCATTTATTTAGTTTCACTGATTTTCAAATATTAGGATCCTATTTTCATAGGGACCCAAAGTGTAGCTCTGCTCGCTGTCAGCCTTCTGTTTCTTTGCTACCAGATCTGTTTCGTATCTGTTCCACATCAAAGCAGGAAAAACAGAGGAGCGGGGTGAACAAAAAAAGAAAAAAAATGATGGGATCTGCTTTATATGAGCACTCTAGTGTTCCTGTCTCACTGAAAAGTCCCCCAGACTTTTTTTTTTTTTTTAAATTTGACATCCTTCAAATGCTTAAATATTATACAAAATATGATGTGACAGCTTGCTGTACAGGTTTATGGTTGTTGTTGTAGGTAAACGGCCAGTTTTTTTAAAGGTCAGGTCCACACCAAGACAGATACATTTTTATAACATCATTATAAAATATACACCCATCCATCAATCCATATCACTTATCCTGTCTAGGGGGCCTGGAGCTCATCCCAGGAATCTCAGGCCACCAGGCACGATGCATCCTGGCCATGGTACCAAACACATCTCAGGCACAAGCACCCACACATACACACACCTTATCATATACTACGGGCAATTTGGAAACACCGATTAGCCTAAAAGACGAGTGTTTGGGCTGTAGGAGGAACCGTACTTAGCAACGTGAAACCTTTACACAGACCGGACCTGTGATTCAAACCCCCAGCCCGGGAGGTGCTAATAAATTAAATCAAAATAACAAATGAAAGTACATTAAAACAATAACATTGCATCATAACCAATATATGGAAACATTAACTCAATCATGATAAAGTAATATTAAAATAAAAAAAAAAAAGTATTGTTCTTTTTCAATTTAATATTAATTTAAGAAAGGACAAAGTGTTTGGCTGTCAGGGCTTCCATGCTTCTGCTTATGATAAGAATGTATACACATTCCAGTCTAGGTCACATGAGAAGCCAGTTTCATCATAAAGTCTGATGGTTAGTATGACTGCACTGGAAGACTCATCTTTTTTTGCCTTTCATTAATTAATTCCATAATTGGATATGTATTATTTTAGAGAAAATAATACAGTATCTATTATTTTCTCTAAAAAAAAAAAAAAACATTGCATGCTTTGATGTGATTTACCCCAGGATAAATGAAGATCTCACAAAAATACTCTTTATACAGTAGACAGTAGTACAATAGTATATAAGTACAGTAGTATTTATATGATATATAAATAAATGTATGTTTATTGTTATATATATCGGCATCACAGAGAACATGCAAACTCCATGCACACAGACCCGAGGCGGGAATCGAACCCAGACCCTGGAGGTGCGAGGCGACAGCGCTAACCACTACCAAACCACACTGTGCCGCCATATATAAGAAAACTTTTACAGTATGAGTTTAAATGCATCTGTATTAGTGTGTGGAGATGGCCTGATCTGTAGGAAACATTGCTAAAGTGCTTGTGTTAATGTCATCGTCAATTCCTTTATTGTGATAATGGATGCAGGCTGGACATTACACAGTACATTTAACCATGTAAACAAGTCAATTAGCAAATTATGCCATACAAATATCACAGACTAGCATACGCAAGTTAAATTTCACTGAAAAAACAAAACAAAACAGCAACTTTAACACTGCACTATTCAATGAGCCACACCAACACGGATGGACGTTATTCCGTTCTGTAATCAGAGCTTCGACTTGTTCAGACCACTCGGGACAACGTAAAGTGTTTTCGTCTCTCAAGGCTACCTGTCAATAGGTAACTCTTCGGGAAATGTTTCTTTTCCGAAAGCTACAGTAGCTGCTCTGGTGGTTTACAGCCTGGGTTCGAGTAGCAATCTGTAGATGCACTGCTGCGTTTAAAAGTCTGACTAGCAGTGAGGGCTTTAGCTTCAATCATGTACGAGTTGTAGAGACAATTTTCAGGTGGGATCGCGGCTCAGTTTCAGCTCGACGCGTTGCAGGGCTCGTCAGTCGTCCGTCTCACACGTTGGTGGTGGAGTGTGTGGTGGAGAAATTTTCCATCCGGATCCGTGCTATTTTCTTCACGGGCGGCGGCGAGTAGAAGAGATGGCAGGTGAAGACCTGCCGGCAAGCCTTCCGAAAGTTCTCAGAGAGGAAGGCGTAGAGAATGGGGTTGACGCAGGAGTTTCCATAGGACAAGCAGTGCGCCATGATGCGGAATGCAAAGGAGGCTTCGGTCAGGGGGAACTCTCCAAATTCCGCCCACATGGCTATGATATGCTGCGGCATCCAGCAGAAGAGGAACGCTGCGACGACCAGCAGCACCGTCTGCGCTGTCTAAAAAAGGAGAGAGATACACACAGAGTTAATACTAAATCACATATACACATAGAGGCATGTCTGGGTTTTACATCCAGTACAGTAATGCATGGCATTACAGTATGTACAAGGGGAGTTCAAGTCAAAACGGGACTTTTCATGGTGCATAATAACAGAACATTGTTACAGTATGGGTGTAAAAATACCTTGTATAGTCATCAGATACACTAATGCACTTTTTTCCAGCGTTTCATAATTGCTTGGATACCATCAAGGTAGAACGTTTTTTTGGTACGCCAGAGCCAAGATCAGAGTGCCTGCTTCACATCTGTAACGCTGGACTCCTGGGAATGCATTTAATGGCTCAGAAATTTGGAAATGGCTTCGAGCGGGGTCAGGACGATTGTCAATTTTCCCCTCAGTCAATGCTCACAGGAACTGCAGTTGGTTCCGAGCCACCTCGGCCGGGATCGTCATTCACAATTGCCCAGCCTTCTTTAAAAACGTCTGCAGCAATCAAATATTTTACTGTGGCTAATGGTCTCATCACTGAAAAGTGCTTGAAATCTTCTGTAATTGTCCCGGTGTGACTCGAACGCCCCTTCTACAAGATAAAGCTGCAAAGGGCATGCAAGGGTTCCCTCTGAGAAACTAACCATAGAATCCTTAATGGTGCTAGATGAATGCAGTCACATAATTACATTACATTGTTGGACAGTATTATACAATATAATGGTCACTTGAATGTGCTTGATGGTTAATGGTTCCAGTAGAGAATTAACTCTACCACACATGTAGGGATTTAAATATGACCTCTAAGGTTTGAGAACGCCAATTAGCATATCTGCATGTCTTTGGACTGTGGGAGGAAACCAAGGAGAACGTACAAACTCCATGCACACAGAGGCAGGAATCGAATCAGGAGGTGCAAAGCGACAGTGCTAATTACTAAGTCACCTTGCAGTATAGATCCATGCACACAATGGCATGATTGTGTTGGACTCAATATTAGGCGGGTGGTCATATAGTATGGCTAATCAGTATAATTATGTTACTGTTATTTCTCTAAAACCTTTATATCTCTATTATTAGGTTTTTACATAGGGTAAAACACAGGGTATAGATGAATGGACGTACAGTATTTATTTACATTATAGGTCTGGACAGCGTATTTTCCTGTGAACGGTTCCTCAATGGTCCTTTGGATAAGCATTTAAACTTAGGAGGAATTTCTTATTTATCCTAAGAGCACTATTGTCAATATTTGGAAACGGAAATTACTAATACACAAAGGATTTTCCCACAATGCTACATGTGATGTATTAGTTCACTATGGGAACAATGAACTGTATATTCCCCCCATTTAGCCCCGCCCCTTTACGTACATCATTTACCACAAACAAAACACAAATTCATTCTCATGTCACGTCATTCTTCATTCTCCAGCCAAGTGCGGCCCATGGAGAGAACCGAAATTCTGGCAAAGTTATTGGCAGAAAGATTTATGATTAACAATGACAAATGACTCACTGGAAACAAACACTGTATTAGCCTAATTAGTGAAATAAATCAGCACTGGAGATGGAAGCCTTAATAGATTGGTGGCTTGTTTGTGAGCACACCGTCACTTCAACATGTACTCCAAGCTCTTTCTCATGCAAAAGTAAATGTGTAGGGATTAATAAGTGTGACTACATTATAAACAGGACTGGAGAGAGAGAGAGAGAGAGAGAGAGAGAGAGAGAGAGAGAGAGATTGCGTAAATGACAAACACAGTTAAAGCTTAGGATTGTCACAGAAAAATTAGATTTTATTTTAAATCCTGGATAGAAAAGTAAAAGAGAACATTCTTGAACAACTTAAGCGACTGATTTGTACGAGATTTTACCCATAAGAAAATTTAAATTCACTATTTTTATAAATCTCGCCAAATCAAAATATAAAAAGCACTTAAAAAAATTTATCCCAAAAGAAAAAAAAAGACTTCAGCAGGTGATTAAAGCACAACGCGAAGCATTATGACCAGGAAAAGGATCTAACCACTTATACTACCCAATCAATCTAATTCTACTATTTTACTAAAGATCAGAATTTATACAGAAAAAAACAATACTTTGGTTTCTTTCATTACTTGCACAACTTTTATTTCTATGACAAGCAATAATGTTTATCATCCTAATAATAGTGACATTGATGGATTACCATCCTAAATCCAGAGACAGAGACTGAGACATCGCTGCTTTTCTGGTATCTGATTTGTGCCTGTCGACAAAATATCTACAGAAGGTTTAGGCTGGGATAGGAGCGGATTTATGAATATTCTTGAGATTTACATTACAGAAGTCACTCTTGGATTATTTCTCATATGAACAAACATCTTGGAAATTAATTGCATTTTTGAGGAAATATGAAGATAATGTACCCGACAGCAACCATACAGTAAATCAGGTTTGTAGCTTTTGGTTTAAATATGCAATTAATGAGTAGAGAACCTCAAGAAATTTCTAATATAATAAGGTGCGATCACATTAATTGACTAATCATATTTCATATATACTCATGAAGGAAAGAAACTTGGCACCATAAATGATACAAAAATTTGTACTTTTACGAAAAACTAATTAATTTTTGTTTACACTAAGAACACAGGTAATGTCAAATTACCATCATGCTCAGTAGAGCGTTACTTTATCATGGATAACCTACTTCAAAACTTCTTAAAGAGCGCCGTGCACGTACATGGAATTTGCCATGTAATTATGTCCAGCTGATATGTCTTGATATGAAAAGTAACAAACACATCCTGATTGTGCGTTTTTTCTTCATACAGCCTCGTCCCGAGTGAAACGGTTTACTTTTGTGCAACGCAAGCAGATGTCTCTAGATGATTTGGACTTGCCAGAAATCCCATTTCCAGGCTTTGGAACACATTCTGAGCAACTGTTTCCGCTGCTGATTGCCTTAGCTTTGGAAGGCCAAGAGAGACGACACCAAGACAAGACGGAGTAATTAAGACAAGACAGGCTAATCCGTTGGCATCGTTTGAGAAAATGGAGAGAAAATCTGCCTACGGTGTCAAGCTGTGATTAAAAAAAAATATTGTGAATTTCTGTTTCATAAGGACACAGTTTAGTATAAAATCAAACTTTTTTTATTTATTTATTTGACAGAATAACTTCATACTGTATGCGCAATGTTTGTTTTGTCCATGAGTATATGAGCCCTCTTTTGTTCAAAGATTCTGAAAATATGTTTTTTTCTCCCCTCTCTTTTTATCCCAGTCTACAATAGATTCACTGTATAAGCATCATAAAAATTGATTTTTAATAAAGAAGCATATTCAAGCATTCTTCTTTAATACTGTAGATGTCATTTTGAATAGCTCGTTCAAGGAGAGCCAGACCTTTTTCACATTGTGTACAAGGTCTCTCAGGATGCTGTGGATTAAAAGAGAATCTTGTATCTCATATTTACCACCCATGATTCTTTGTGGAAATAACATTTAAAATGAGGGGGAAAAAAGGTATATTTTTGCAGGTACTGACTTACACCACAAGGCCATTGATATGGGGTTAGTGTATCACGCAACGTGCCTGTTCACCTGCTAGTCTTGCAAGCGGTACCAAATAATGCTGCGTGGTAAGAAAGGCAACTGTGTGTAAGCAGCTTGACCAAGATGGTTACCCGGCACCCAGGCCTAGGCTCAAACTTGCCAATAAGCCAATAAGCCATAAGCCAAGCACTCTAACCACTAGGCTACATACAGTATAGCAACTTTGTAGTAGTGGATTGACAGTCTACTGAACCTACGATTCTACCTACCTACTGTACACAGTACTGTGCAAAAGTCTTAGGCGCCATATTATCTGTAGTACAAATTTTGTTATATAAGTTTATTATGTCTGCATTATTATGTACAAGACCATTCCCTACAAAGATACACTACAATTAATGAATAAATAACATTACAGAAGAATATTTGCATGCCTGTAAAGAAAGTGACATACTGTATTACATGGCATATTTTCAGGTGGGGAAAAAAAAATGTATAATGTACTGTAGACTCCTTGGTTTTGCAGGGAAAAGATAGGAGCGAGTGTGACGAAGTTACCAAAAGAACTCCTATTCTCCAGCATGCTCAGTAAAACCTAACAGCTGTTTTTATTAGAATACTGTACTTCTGTATCGAACACCACCGCTTACGTTCAAGCAAAGAGTTTCCACGCCTAATATTGACTGTTTATTGTTTATGTTATTACTTAGTGCTTTTTATAGAAGTTTCTTTTAATGCAGAAATGTTTTCAGAAGCATCATTGCATATGACTTTTGTTTGGATGTTCCCAGGACTTTTGCACAGTACTGTAAATAAAACAGCTGTTAGGTTTTACTGAGCATGCTGGAGAATAGGAGTTCTTTTGGTAACTTCTTTCATCACATGTCACTTTCTTTACAGAAGAATATTTGCCTGTAATTCACTGCTTTTCGTGTATCTGTGTAGGGAGTGGTCGTGTACATAATAATGCAGACATAAACTTTTATAACAAAATTTCTACTACAGATAATATTGCGCCTAAGACTTTATGACACTATATATATGCTTCACAGCTGTCAAAAAACAACCATTGCCAGCACGTACTACCTGTATTTTTTTATATAATATCATATTCCAGACTTCTGACATAACCTTCTGAAGACATTTATGGGTATTTGTGAAATTTTATGATTTTTTTTTCTCGAGATTTTTGATGTTGGTTGCCCTTGATGGATGCCCCCTACTGTGAGTGCCTTTCATATTTTAAAGTGTTGCTGAGATGATGATGATGATGATGATGATGATGGGTGCTTCCTTTGTTCTCAGACTACAGGATGAAGACCACTCACTCCATTCTCCCTTCTATAGGCAAAGCATTTGATACTGTATAATGCGAAAGCAGGCTTTAATGAATCCATTCACCCATAAATTGCATAAGAGTTATAAAATAATAATCATATATTATGATGGTGTCTTTTATAGTATTTCCAGTATATGAGCTGTGAGTTGTTTGATCATCTAATGTTAAATCCCAGTTAAAAAAAAAAAAGAGAGCATCTTTACACCTGTCTAATTGCAAGAATGACAGCCAAAAAAATTGTCCTGTTTCTGCCGATAATTCTATTTTAATGTGTCTTGGCAAGAGATATGAAAATACTTTTGGTGCAGCCATCTATGTCTGTACAGCCGTTAAACAGCCTGGCAAGCCTCAAAGTCAATAATTACTGTCAGCCTTTCTAAATAGGAATGCAAGGGTTATTACAATAATCCTCACTATCAGCACCAATTTTAGACCCCCTGACTGCTGTAAGTGCACTGGATCCCCTGCCGCAGACAATTCCCTGTCCCCTGGACAGTTCCAAGTCTGTCTATTTTTAAGGCCCGTTGAAGCATTTACTGTATATCTTCTTCATTTACTGTATATCATTCGTGCACCTAGTATGCTAAGCTTGAAAAAGGAGAACTTTTGCATTTACAAATAGGTAGCAGCACAAAACACTTTTATTTCCATCCTACAATACACCGATCAGTCATAACATAACACTGCAAAACATTATACCAAATATCGTGTAGGATTCAATATTGTGTGCCACCTGAGGCATCATTCCACAGGACATCTTGGGATGTACTGTACTGTGGTGTCTGGCACCA
Source organism: Clarias batrachus (assembly GCA_003987875.1). NCBI lineage: Eukaryota > Metazoa > Chordata > Actinopteri > Siluriformes > Clariidae > Clarias > Clarias batrachus. The sequence goes on along the minus strand of QMIH01000263.1, from coordinate 267,919 downwards.
GCAGGTTGGCAACAGATCCTTTGTGTGCTGTCGGTTTGCTGAGTTTGGCCTCCATGGATTTGACTTGTTTGTCCAGTGCATCCCATTGGCGCTCAATCAGATTGGGATCTGGGGAGTCTGTAGGCCAGTTTGATGGCCTTGGGCACTTTGCCTGCTGGACCCCATCCAAAGCGGGTTGTGATATGTTAGGTGTTTTGGTGCCTTCCTGTTCTGGCCAGCACTGACATTGATTTGTTTGGTTTTTTGATTTGTGCTACAGTGGATTTTTTTGTTGGCTTGGCCTGGACAGGTTGGGCTTTGGTCCCCATGTGCATGAATGAGCCTTAGGTGAAAATGATCCTGTCTCCAGTTTACTAATATCTAATTGATTATCATGTTAATGCGTTAATGTAATATGGTGGTAATGTTTGGCTGATCAGTGTGTTTAATGTCTACAAAGTTCTACAGTGCTATTTATTAGGACTCCTGAAGTGAGCACTACAAAAAGTAAACTCCTTTTTGAGAAACAAACACCATTTCCTATTATTAACCCGTGTGACATTGCAAGATGTCTGTTAGTACAAGAAAATCAATTTTATGATTATGGGACCCGTGGGACAGGGGTCGTATTTACTGAGCGTCTCAGAATCACTCCTAGCAATCGTGCTCAAAGTTAATTTAGGACTAAAAATATTCCTAGGTCAGAGTAGGGCAAAACAATTTATAATGTTTCTAACTTTTTCCTTCAGCAAGGGGTAGGACTGCATCAAGGAAAGCATACTGTATGACATCACTTTTTACAACACTCTACATTATACTGTATAGTGGTTGTCGAAGTTCAAAGATGTTTTTTGTAGCTTTAAAATGCGGAAAAGTGTAAATAATGAAATCAGCACCAGTAGTGTGAAGGCTTTATGTGCAGAGACAAAATTTATGAATGTATTAAGTAATCCTTATCAGTCTGCTCTATTCACGATTGTTTCAAACCCCTATAACAGAGACAGCTCAGTGACTGATATGCTGAAGGTTAGGATTGTGACTGCAGCAGCTGAACAGCTTGCATCGAGCTGACCGTACCAGCCAAGCGGGTAACCAGAAAAGCGGAGGCCTCTGCTTTTTTTCTTAATTACTGCTGGTGTTCAGATATTCAGCAGCTTTCATGGTTCTGCACTCCAGCACTTGAGACATTATGCTTGAGCTGTAGAGCGTATCACCTGTCTCTTTAGTTTTCCTCTGTCAGGATGGTAGGAGTGGACGCTCCACCCCAAGCACTGGCGTTTGCTTCCTTACAACTTCTTGGCAAACTAATTTAAAGAACTGAGAATTTGTATTCGGATGCAGGAATTATAATTCTAGCAGATTTTAACCATGTTGTCTTGAACCATGTGCTTCCTACATGCATGTCACAAAACAACAACAACAATAATAATAATAAAAATAATTATCATAAAAAACAACCTCAGAGGAGATGATTCTGGATAAGTGCTACTGTAACATTCTCACAGCTTATTATGAAGTCTCCCGTGCAACACTTGGTCACTCAGATCATAATGTATTCTATCTGGTTCTGAAGTATAGGGAAAGAGACTTAAGGTGGTTAAACTACGCAAAGAAAGGTTTGGAGGTCTGTCTAGATTGCACGATTGTGTGATGAGGTTTTTACATACTGTATATGCTTGTTCTTATTTGGATGAATTGGCAGAAACACATTTTATTAGTTATTGTGAAGATGTCTGCATCCCATCCAAATCTGTGACTTTTTAAAGCCTCAATGTTCAATAAGGAGCTTAAAGCACTTTGTGTAAGAAGAATACTGCTTTTACAGACAGAGATAGAGTAATGAATGTGTCTGCCAAATATGAGCTCAGAAAAGCAGTGCATCAAGCATTCATTTATTAGCTATACTCTGCATGGGGTGCCAGTCCATCACAGTGCAGATGATTGTGTTGGAAGATGATCTAGATTTAGCTAATAAGTTGATTAAGTTTTACTGCATGTTTGTGTGTGTGTGTGTGTGTGTGTGTGTGTGTGTGTGTGTGTGTGTGTGTGTGTGTGTGTGCGAAACCTGTTGGCAGTCCCTGTTTAAAGAGGAACACGATACCAGACATCAACTTCAACTGAATCTTAGGAAAGCATCAGGGCCAGACCATTTCTCTGTCTATTAGACACTTTTTAGGACCCTCTTGTCTTCCTAAGGATTATTTTTTCCCCCCCACCCTTTTGGACTTTTCGGGGGTCTTAACATGCTCAAAAACTCATGAAACTTGGCAGGTTGGAATCTGCTACCATTTGGATGCCTGAGAGTAGCGTGGCCCACGAGAATTTGCTGGATAGCTCATAACACACTTTCATGTAGGCACACGAAACTCGTTACACATTTAAAGCTCATCGAGCCGAACAACTTTCGCGCTCCGGGAGGCTCAACTCAACAGGAAGCCGGTTATTTTTGGTCGTTCGCAAAAACGCACCCGATGGATTTTGATATACTCCTCCTTGGTAATTTATACGATCGCCACCAAACCACGCCGGTGTGATCTAAACACACTGAGGATGCAGAATTGCGGAGGGATTTTTGATATCTCAAACGGGTCAGCCGTGATAATGTCTTAAACCTACACCGAAAAATGATTAATAACTTTCTGTGTGGCATTATATTGAGTGACGTTATATTCAGTGACACCTTTAGTGACATGTTCAGTGACATCACATTGAGGAACATAAGGAATAATCCTTAGGAAAACAAGAGGGTTCTGTGCACCTATAGTGTGTGGGTGAGCTTTTCATAAAAAGTAAAGAAAAAAAGAAAGGATAATCCTTTGGAGAAAAAGAGGGTCCTGTGTGGGTTTTTCATTGCAAATGTTCACACTCACACATGCACACACACCTCTCTCACGACCACACACACACACACACACACACACACACACACACACACACACGCACAGATACATACACTCACATTACAAATGTTTACACTCATGTATGCACATACACACACACACACAAAAACACATGCATGCACACACAATTACACTTAACAAGTAAGAAACAACTGGGTGTCGATGGCTTTTCCGAGGTTTTGACACACTCAACCAACACACAGAGTGTGCGATGCGCCCGGGGTGGCGGTGGCGCAGGGTGCTTGGGCCCGTCATCGTTGCTTGCAACTATATTTTTACTTTCATTTTTAAAGAAAGGGTGAAAAGTTTTTACATGTACAAGTATTTTTGATGGATATGAAGCAGGTGGTTAAAATTAAAGACACAATTTCTAAGACCCTTCATTTTGAAGCACGGACACCTGCTATCTTTCTCTACTGCTACATTCTCTGTACGCAAATGACTGTCCCACTTGTGTGATTCAGTAAAAAATAATATATTTATACAACACGACAGTGTTTGGGCTCATAACAAATTCAGATGAATCAGCATATAAGAGGAAGGTGTCTAACTTGGTGAGCTGGTATACAGATTGTAATCTTTATCTCAACATTGCAAAAACTAAAGAAATTATTATAGATTTATGGGCAAGGTGAGGGAGAGAAATCAGCTCTTCATATTCCTGGGAAAACATGAAAGAATTTAAATTCCAAGGATGTTAGTCTTTAGGCTGCTCCCGTCGTGGGTCGAAACAGAGGACCATCGGATCCGCATACAACCTCGGCACAGATTTTACTCGGTATGCCCTTCCTGACTCAGTGATGGGAAGTTTGGATTAATTTTACCAAATTAAAAATAATTAAAATTTTAAAAAAAATTTTATAATTAAAACAACCCGGGAAACCTTAAGTCACACTTAAGATCCGTTCGAAATAAACCATTCAAGAAAGACCCATCACTATTCCTGACGCAACCCTCACATTTTATCCAGGCTCTGGACCGGCACTGCACTCTATGACTGGGGTTTGATCATTGGGTGGGAATTGAACCTGTTCCTTAATGCCAAGGTACCTCTGTCAATTTGAAATTTAGTAAAAGTAAAAGGTTCTGAGAATTGTAAAACTGGCCGGTCAGAAACTATATTTACTACAGACATTGCACCTCAAGAAACCTTCTGGTCCCGTTTTATGCATCTCTTATACAAAGTGTGCTAACTTTCCCTAAGACAACTTAGGTTGGGAGTTTTTCCACTGCTGAAACAAATGTATTAGAGAAAATAGTTACGAGTACATCTAAAATTAGTCTATTCTCACTCCCTTCACTCTCTTCTATTTATAAAATCCGACTTCACCAAAAAGACTTGAACATCATTATAGATGATTCTCTCTCAGCAGCATCTCTCTTTGAGGACTTGCCCACCGACGGGAGGTGCACACGGCATAACTTGAGTGGTTTAAAAGAAGCACATTCCCTCAGGCTATTAAATTGATGAATAGCAAAACGCTGGTACTTTATGTACTGTACTTTTGGTTTTAACTACACTCACCTAAAGGATTATTAGGAACACCTGTTCCATTTCTCATTAATGCAATTATCTAATCAACCAATCACATGGCAGTTGCTTCAATGCATTTAGGGGTGTGGTCCTGGTAAAGACAATCTATTGAACTTCAAACGGAATGTCAGAATGGGAAAGAAAGGTGATTTAAGCAATTTTGAGCGTGGCATGGTTGTTGGTGACAGACAGGCCGATCTGAGTATTTCATTATCTGCTCAGTTACTGGGATTTTCATGCACAACCATTTCTAGGGTTTACAAAGAATGGTGTGAAAATGGAAAAACATCCAGTATGCGGCAGTCCTGTTAGGGAAAATGCCTTGTTGATGCTAGAGGTCAGAGGAGAATGGGCCGACTGATTCAAGCTGATAGAAGAGCTACTTTGACTGAAATAACCACTCGTTACAACCGAGGTCTGCAGCAAAGCATTTGTGAAGCCACAACATGCACAACCTTGAGGCGGATGGGCTACAACAGCAGAAGACCTCACCGGGTACCACTCATCTCCACTACAAATAGGAAAAAGAGGCTACAATTTGCACGAGCTCACCAAAATTGCACAGTTGAAGACTGAAAAAATRTTGCCTGGTCTGATGAGTCTTGATTTCTGTTGAGACATTCAAATGTTAGAGTCAGAAGTTGACGTAAACAGAATGAGAACATGGATCCATCATGCCTTGTTACCACTGTGCAGGCTGCTGGTGGTGGTGTAATGGTGTGGGGGATCTTTCCTTGGCACACTTGAGGCCCCTTAGTGCCAATTGGGCATCGTTTAAATGCCACGGCCTACCTGAGCATTGTTTCTGACCATGTCCATCCCTTTATGACCACCATGTCCCCATCCTCTGATGGCTACTTCCAGCAGGATAATGCACCATGTCACAAAGCTCGAATCATTTCAAATTGGTTTCTTGAACATGACAGTGAGTTCACTGTACTAAAATGGCCCCCACAGTCACCAGATCCCAACCCAATAGAGCATCTTTGGGATGTGGTGGAATGGGAGCTTCGTGCCCTGGATGTGCAGCCCACAAATCTCCATCAACTGCAAGATGCTCTCCTATCAATATGGGCCAACGTTTCTAAAGAATGCTTTCAGCACCTTGTTGAATCAATGCCACGTAGAATTAAGGCAGTTCTGAAGGCGAAAGGGGGTCAAACACTGTATTAGTGTGGTGTTCCTAATAATCCTTTAGATGAGTGTAGATATTGTGTTTTATGTTTTTATGTATTTTTTGTATTTGCTTTGTTTTTGGCATGATGTGAGTGTTTTTGTGGCTGATGTACAGTATGAATGCTCTAAAACAAATTGTTGTAATCTCAATTATGTTACCTTACTGTACCTGACCTTACCTATGAACCGAGAATGGCTAACAAGGTACAACTGCAACAGGTGCAAGATATCAAGAAACAGAAACCTGGAACTAAAATACACAAAGCAATCAGTGACAAACACAAGCTGCGTTCCATTCCGAAGTACACTTCACAGGGTGCTTCCTACTCCATGCAGGTTTGCAGGGAATGTCAGAGAAGGGAACTTCCCTCGGTAAAACTCCACCATTCTGAACACCTTGTGAATTTACCAGCGCAGACGTCACTTCCTAAGTGTGTTACCATGGTAACATAAGCACCTCGGATACCTGTCGCTGCTCAGGTGGAAGTTCCATACGTCAGACGTTAAATATTGAATATTTATTGAAACAAAAAAATATTATTGACTAATAATAATCATAATAAAAATAATTGGTTAAATATGTACAGAGATTTATTTAAATATTACTAGCCTACTGTACAAAATGCTACGGACTTCTCGATTCAATTAAAATTAAAATTACTATCTCCTATTAATATGGTGTCCTTGATAATAACCATAATAAATAAATAAATCCTTTTTCAAGCTCCATTTTTTCACGCTCCAGCGAGACATAATGACTTAAGGAAAATTTTTCATTCTCCTTTCCGGTGAAGTGAAGACCCGTTGTTCAGTTGTTCCCTACACTGTTCTCAGTACTGCTTGTAGTGTGTGAATGTTGACTTGAGGTCCTATCACATTAGTTAAAATGGGTTCAAATGCGATGCAGATAGCACATTTGTGAAACTTCCTCTGCTAGTCACTTTACAGTAACCTGCTAATAGCTTTGGCTAATCTGCCACCTAATGTACAAACAGAGAGGACAATGCTGACTTTTGTGTAGCACTGCATGTTTGCATATTTGTGTAGCGTTGCATGCCCTATTTAACCCCCTGCTTTTTCTGTTAATGTAATTAACAGAGCTAGAACCTAAAGTGAAACATACTTTTCTTCTAATGTGAATCAAAGCAAAGTTAATCTTCATCGGAATCGGAATGTATAGTCAGGTTTGGGAGAATCTGGACCATGATTTTTGTAATTTTTCCTCCGTACACCACCATAATGGATTTGAAATGAAGCAATCGAGATTGAGATTGAAGCATAGACTTTAAGATTTATTGTAAAAGGTTAAAAAAAAACATAAATGCTATTATACAGTATAATCCATTAAAAAAAAAGTCAGTCCATTTTCTCACACTCAAAAGTAATCGGACAATTGACTGACAAGCTGTCATGACAAATTAAGGAGATAAAAGATATACTGTATAGTAAAACGGTTGAAATTGCATATGGGAACTGTTCATGGGAAGTCAGCCCCAGAGAGTTGTTAATGCATGAAGCATGCATACACACACACACACACACACACAAACACACACACACACACACACACACACACACACACACACACACACACACACACACACACACACACGATGACTATTCAGAGTAAAAAAAATGAAAAAACAAAACAAAACTGAGAAAGCACCTGGTGGTGTGAGTGGGGAAAGGAACAAAAATGATCACAGATGCTTGGACTCATCTTGGAATCATTTAACCTTACCCTCTTCTCTCACCCAGAATTGGAAAGCATCTTGGAGGCAACCGTGTTTGTCACAGTCTAACTGGATTTCTCAATGTACCAATGTCAGGTATACTGTATGGGTGGATTGATGATTATAATTCTTCGCTTACTGTCCAAATTACCCTTTAAATAAATCAAAGTTAGATCAATTCCTAGGTAGTAAATTAACTCCTGACACTTATAATTTATATAAATGGAAAAAAGGCTCAATTCCGGCACTTTAATTTGATAGAAAAGTCAGTTCTAATCAAATCAGTTACAAAGATAAATCAGACTCTCTAACCCTCTTGGAAAGCTACACCTCTGACACTCCCCATCTCACCCCTCATCGAATATCCCTTGATCATTCATGTCGTTGTCTTTATTGTGGTGTTGCATATTTTTAAGGTAAGCTTCCTTTTATTTTGCGGATTTTCACAGGAGCGTGATGTAACACATTTGCAATACTTCCTATTGCTTGCTGGCAGGCTGCTGCAAATCGCACCCATACAACCCATCTACGAGGAGCACTCAAGTAAAACTGTGGCTTGTGATCAGAGGTGGAAAGAGTACTAAAATTTTGTACACAAGTAAAATACTGTTAATTCAGTGAAATAAAAAAAATTAGCTCATAAAAAAATGTAGTCAGAGTAAACGTTACTGAGCAACTTTTTTAAATTATTTTTTTTTAACAGCGGGTGTGTCATTCCAGAGTGGTTCAAAAAAGATGAGCAGATATAAATCTCAATTGCTTTTAACTGAAGGAACACCTTTGCATAATAAAGCTGTTGTCTTTCTTGTGCTTGAAAATCAAAGCGGTCACTTAAATATGGCGTTACGTCCCAGTCTAGTGTTCGGCCGTACAGCAAAACAATGGTTCAGGGTTCTATTTTAAATTGTATGGAAATGGTGGTATATGGCAGAAAGAACTAGATACAGTTATTAACTGATTAAATAATGAGGTTTGTATTGTGTTACACACACACACACACACACACACACAAACAGGAGGAGGAGGATCAGATTCAGGGTGGACCCAGGCCAAAATAATAAACTAAATGGTGTTTATATTTAGTAGCTAGATTACCTTCCCTGACTCCCTAAACCAAAACCAGTGCATAAATTCCCTCTTCCCAAAATAAATGGCAGCCACGCCCCTACTACTGGTGAGTGCACAAACATACAGTGAAATTATCTACAAATATATACAAAGACCAACCAAACCAAATGGGCAAAGCAATAATCAAAGTCAACGGGAGACAAAACGTCACAACCAAACACCAAAACGCTAAAAATCACAATCTCTTTCCTCTTTTCCGCGTCTCTCTCCGGTTTATATATGCTCGCGCTGGATGATGACGTCACTCTCAGGGCGGAAACGACCGTGTGGAAGATCAGGTAAATGCTGATGTGGGGAAACAGTCAGAAAACCTGGAGTGGAGTCTGGAGCGGCACGCGACCAGGACACGATACACACACGCGAGCGCAACGAAGCATTTATACAAAGCAGAATATTTTTTTTACATTTTCATTCATTTGTTTTACTCAGTAGCGCATATGATTTAAAATGTAGCGAAATACAATACTTCAAACAAAACATACTTAAGTAAAAGTAAAATTACAGATTTTAAAAACTACTTTAAGAAGTAGAAGTACACTCACAAAAAACTAACTATTCAATTACAGTAACGTGAGTAAATGTAATTCGTTACTTTCCACCCTTGCTTGGGATGAAATTTCTTGTGAATGATGGCATGGATCTCATTGACCTTTACAGAAGACATCAAGCACAATATGATGAGGAGACTCTTAGCCGCAGGAAAAATTTGAACGGTGCAAACATTTTAAAGATGACTCTATGTCTGTAAATGATGATTTCCGCCGAGGTGGTTCGGAGCACACTGCAGTCATTCTTATTAACATTCAGTGGGTGCAACACATGATCCATGAAAATTGAGGGATAACTTATCATGGACTTGCACAAGAGACACATCTGTCAGTGGGAACTATACACACAATCATTCACCAACAGCACTTACACATTACAGGATAACAGCTGGGAGTTATTGCCACGTCCCCTGTACAGCCCTGAACTCGCTCCAAGCCATTTCCACATGTTTGGGCCATTAAAGGCGTTCCTGGGAGGCCAGTGTTTCGGATGTGAAGCAGGCAGTCTGATAATGGCTCCAGCGTACTGAGAAAACTTTCTACCTTATTGGTATGCAAGCACTAGTGAAACGCTAGGAAAAGTGCATTAGTGTGCAGGAGATTATATAGAGAAATAAAGTTAGTTTTTACTTTCATAATGGTGTTCTATTATTCTGCACATTCAAAAGTCCCGGCTTGAACCGAACGCCCCTCGTGGTAATCTGGGCCTGTATGCACAAAGCTTCTTAGAATTCTCTCAGAGAGCTTCCATCTTAGCTTAAACAGTCCTAGCTGAGAGTCCTAGACTAAAAGTGATTTAGGAAACGTCTCAGAGCAACCTTTATCTTGGTGAGGGGGTGTGGTTGACCCCGTTGCAAAGGATGCAGCAATTCAAGGACTGTGATTGATTAATAAAAAATAAAAAAAAACTCTGTTTAAGATAATTAAAAAAGCCAAATGTTAAAAATGTGTCAATTTCCATACAGCAGTTACTATATTAAGTTCTTAGATTTATTTATCATACTGATTTTATTATTTTTTAATAGATTTCAAATTGATGGGAGCAAAATGGCTCAGCTTTTACCAGTTTACATGACTGCAGGACTCTGTTTAAGTTGGATGGTATGTAGCCAACAATTCAAGAGAGAGTTTACTTTTACGTTTAGTGTTTGGAGAATATTTCTTCTTTCCGACATTTTGTCCTCTGCTATAGAAACTTAAGCCTCTTAAAAGTCCTCCTCTTGACCTTAGGAGCAGTTTTTAGGCCTAAGATGTTTCATGAATATTTCTTTTAAGATTTAGTCCTAAATTTAAGGGGGAATTCTAAGAAAATATCATAATTCTAAGAATGTTATTAGAATTTCATCACTAGGAGCAACTTTCAGGCTTAAGAAGCTTTGTGAACACGGGGCCTGAACAGTTATATAACAGTGTAGATTAGATTTTCTAATCAGTCCCTTGGGTTTAACAGAAGTAAATGCAAGCTGTAAATGGCCAGAAACTATTTTCAGAAGAGGTACAAGATACTAGAGTTTATTTTTCTTGTTAAAATCGGTACTGTCTCATAAATGTCTTTGAAAAAATAAAAATCTAAATAAGGAAATAAATAAATAAATGCATAAAAACATATAGATGGACTAGAGAGAACTTCTGACACCTATGAAAGAATCATGGCTCTTCCACCTCTGAATCCTTTTAATAAAGGAATCCAATGAATAAAGAATCAACATAGCAGATTAAGCTGTACAATTTATATTCGTTCCCCGCTAATAAAAAAAAAAAAAGAATTCGAGTACACCAGAATGTAGAGTATTCTACAGTTTCTTAAAAGGTTAGCCTTCGACAGATGTTCTAAATATATCTGCTGTAATATCAGTGTGCTGCTCAAACAAAATTTCTTCCTAGAGAACAAAAAACAGATTTAAGATTTTTTCGATATTAGAATGGTGAAAGAATGTTGAGGGAACATTTATAAACATTATATAAAAAATCTTCTTAAAATACCCAATATACCTTTTGAGATCCCTGCAACCCAAAGTTTGGTGAAATGTAGAAAAATGAGTGCACCATGAAGGGAATGTAAAAAAAATCAATCTATACATGGTACTTATTTCATATGTGCCACGAGAAATATGCACTTCCGTGGAAAACTAATATGCTGAGTGTGAGTCAGAAGGCAGGGAGAATGGCAAAAGTGGCTGAAATGGTTATTTTGAACCCTTTAAACACTTACTCATGCAACCTATTCATAATTAATTATTATCCAGCCAAAGTCGTAAAAATGGATACAAATAGGGCAGTGGTGGCTCAATCGGTTAGGACTCTGGGTTTCGGAAGGTTAGGGGTTCACACCCAAGCACGGTCAAATGGCCCCTGTTAAGCCCTTGATCAAGACCCTTAACCCAGCTTCCTAACTGGGATATGCAAAAACATCATGTGATAGATACAGCTCTGTGAATGACATTGCCATCTGGCCTACAAGACTTAGATGGAATATTATCATTCATAGCTTCTGTATTTCCCACTATTTAGCAAACAAACTCATTTTTATAATTCGAAGTGTCTTCTGGACACAATACAGGCCAGACAACAATGACAGCATGTCTGGGTGGCGTCAACAGTTACTATATCACGGCCCCGAGATTATAATGGAAAAGATGCAGCAGTTTTTATTCACACCACAATGTGAAAAGATATAACAATGGACTGTGGACATACTCCAGTGACTTTCAATACGGTCTCAGGGACACAGTCTTGTACCCTGGTTTCTGTCATCTGTCTCAAACAATGCGCCTAGCTCAGCAGAGTCAAAGCACTTTCTCTCTGCAAGAGAGCCTTTAAGTGAAATAAGCTAAAATTTTTTCACTGCAATCAGGATGGTGAGAGTGAGAGCGAGTGTTGAGAGAAAGTAGCTGAAATACAGTTTGGGATCCGACGCACTTCCATAAGCGTGATACTGACTGTGTCGTAATGTCTTTATATCACTCATACGCCCTCTCTCTGTCAATCTGCACGCACTTTCATACACAATTCCACACAATCGTTCTGGTTGTCTAGCAAGATGTCAATTCCAATCTTTAGATTTTTCTAGTGTAGAAGAGCAGAATACAAAACTTGTTCTTGCTCACCATCTAAACAGTATTCCTATATTTCAAGCCACCGGGTATCTGTGAATGTCTAAGGGGGAAAAAAAAACAAGTTTGGAAGAACGCCTTGCTTTAATTAGCAAATGAAGCAGCTGTGGAGCTGCTGATAAACTTTCAAACTGTCCGCTGAAGCAAATAATTTAAGCTGGAGCTTTTTATCTGTTCTGACTTTCCTTCTTGTTTTATCAAATTAATGCCCTTTGCACCACACTGCACCACACGCACTGTGCCAATACCCTCGTTCAACCATCGGCACAATTTGAAAGAACACTGTACTGTAATATGCAGTACTGTGTATAGCCAATTGTGTTAGTATCCTAGTACCAAGACAATGTTTGTTGGACTTGAATTGAAGCTAATACTATTAAATGAAAAAAAAAAATATATATATTTTTTTAATTTTCCCCTCAAACATCTTCCTTCTTAAGTTTCAGGAATTCAACCGCAATCCTCCAAACAGCAACCCTGCTGGGGGGACCACGACTACCTGCTTTCTAAGCTTGTGTGTGTATATAATGAAGAGACCTGATCCATAACGAAACTTTAATGTTTGGGCCGAATGCCATCAACTCCTCAACAACATGAAATACCAACAGAAAGAGTAAATGGAAGAACAATGAACTGTAACTTAAACATCGTTCACTTCCTGACAGCCTGCATGAGGGAGAAAATCAATGAGCACTTTACAAAACAAATCCTTTAAGAAGCCCTTTAACATTACTTTTAGAAACAAATCCTAAGTCACTTCACCACAGTAACTTTTTATCGTTTTATTGTTTAATTGTTTAATTGTTGGATGTCTGGATATTAGAGAGATTGAAATGTTTGGAAAAAAAAAAACGTTTTTCATAAAAATAACTACTGGCAGGTATTGTAGATCGACACAGATATGATCCAAACATCTAAAGACTAAAGCTTTTAACATGGCCCGAAACAGTAGTCACTCAAATATGTGAACCCAGACAAATGTCATAATTCTAAGAATTTTCTTAGAATTTCGTCACTAGGAGCAAACTTTAGGCTTCAGTAGGTTTGTGAATACGAACCCTGGTGTTTTTACCTCAGTCATCTTATTAAATGTGCCATTATCACACATGGCCAGGTAACTGCGCTGTGGTTTTGGGAAGCCATCAGGGTCAAAATTGGCTATGTGATTAATTATATATAAAATAAATAAAACAAACAAACAAACAAACAAACAAATAAATAAATAAATAATAATTTTTAAATCATACCGCGTTACAATTTCTAGATTAATCACGTGTTAACACGTTATACTGTAATTCACAGCCTTAGAAAATAACCAAAGCCAAGCCAGAGTCTATAACCTTTAATTTGCCAGGAAACACCTCTTAATGTTGGGTTTCATGCCAAGAGTTGATAAAAGCTTTAAAGCACTATAAACAGAAGTGCGGTGAAACTGTGCTTATTGTAAACCACTGCTTAAAATAGCAGCGGAGGTGAATCATAGCTACTAAAACAGGATAAAAAAAAAAACAAACAAAAAAAAATATCCGCCTACAGTGATCACGGTACGCTGTTAGGACTGCAATTTAAAATGTCAAATACATAAAACACATTAATGCAGGTTTTAGATGTAAAAAGAAGCAAAATACACGCTCATACTGTAGTAATTCACTCTGACTGGAAGAGAGTTGTTTCAGTCAAAATACTACAGTGTAAATGTGATTAGTAATTCCCAGACGATCAACAAGAACCAGCTGATTTTATTGTTCTTTCGCAAACCAATAGCAATAATAATAATAATAATAATAATAATAAGGGGATGAGAGGCTAAGTAAAGATTTATGGCAGAAAATACAATTTACAATTTAAGGCAATTGAAACTGATTGACGTTTGAGGGCTCAAGTATGAAAGAACCCAGAATCTCTAGTGGCATCCCTGCACTGCAACTTTCCCAGAAACATCCAACGGTTTCTATATACAGTATGTCCAGCTGGAATCATAAACTACAGTATATGGACAAAAGTATTTGGCCAAACCTGTTAATTATTGAATTCAGGCGTTTCAATCATTGACCCCATTGAAGGGCAATCTTAATGCTTCAGCAAACCAAGACATCTTAGACAATGCTATGCTTCCAACCTTGTCTCAACAATTTGGTGAAGTCCCTTTTCTATTCCTACATGACCCATGCCCTAGAGCACAAAGCACAGACTATAAAGACACGGTTTGGTTTGATGAGTTCGGTGTAGAAGAACTTGACTGGCCCTAACATCGAGCCCTGACCTCAACCCCATCGAGCTCCTTTGGGATGAACTGGAACGGATATTGCGAGCCAGGCCTTCTCGTTCAACACCAGTGTCTGACCTCATAAATGCTCTACAGAATGAATGGGCACGGTTCCCACAGAAACACTTGAAAATTCTAAGAAGAGTGGAATCTGTTATAGCTGCAAAAAGGGGTATAAAATGAAGTATATGCATTTGGAGACAATTTCATTGCAGCTTGACCAAATACGATTGTCCATATAGTGCAGTATGAACTTAAATTGTAAAACCAACAATAGGGATTTAAAAATTGAGCAAAGTTCATTAATAATTAGTAAATATACTGTAATGATTTCAATATTCAAATGTTTTTTTAAAAACAGGCTTTGACACTTTGTCTTTGCTTACACAACATTGTACTAATCTTACTTGTTTGGACCTTTTTTATTATTCGGATAACGTTGTGTGCATGTATTTACATTAAATGCAACTGAGCAAACAGTTCTGCCAGGGAGATTTCTTTCACACACACGCGCGCTTGTAATTGAATTTTTTATCAATTAAATAAGCATTAAACAAGGACTACAGAATAAACCTTTTTTTGATGTGTGCGATTACAAGAAAATAATCAACATCGAGACACATTATCTTACTATAACAGCATGTCGCAAAGAAATGTATTCCTTTTATGCTACAACAATTAATAAACAACAAATAAATTCACATGGACATACCTGTACAATGTTGTGGAACATTTAGAAGACAATTTATTTTTGTCTTCAAAACTTACACTTACATCATAACAGCTATGAATCATTACCTCAATAACCGATTTTATCTCTTGTAGTTAATATTACAAACAATTTGAGTGAGTCAATTGAAAATGTAAAAAAAAAAAGGTCACATAAATTTTTTTTAAAAACCCAGCCATGCAGGAATGTTTGGATGTCAAGACATCGTGTTGATGTTAATTTGGTCTTCGGGACAATATTTTTATTAGGTTGTTTTTCAAAATTAGAATTACTTTGATGAAATGATGTTTGAACAATGTCGAGTACACAATGACAGGATCATGAATTCTCCTAACTCACTGTTGCCAAAATGGCTTCACAAAATTATTAATACCAAACTGAGGACAAAATTGAAGAACCCACTTGGTCTGAGATCTATTCTGTGCGACCAGACATGAAGCAGTTGGTATACTGTACCATATTAAAGCAAAGTGATTTGGGAAATAAGATGCAACTCATGGTAATACAGTATTTCCAAAAGAACATTCAATAGAGAGGTACAGTGCCCTCCATAATTATTGGCACCCCTGGTTAAAATGTGTTCTTTAGCTTCTAAAAAATTTTGTTTTGTTCTAAATAAGACAGGACCACAATGGAAAAAAGAGGAAATCCCAACCTTTAATTCAAGTGCATTTATTCAGTAGAAAAAAAATCCCACATTAAGAAATAATTATTTTACATCAGATCATGGGTGCCACAATTATTAGCACCCCTGACGTTTAATACTTTGTACAACCCCCTTTTGCTAACAAAACAGCACCTAATCTTCTTCTATAATGTTTCACAAGATTAGAGAACACAGAAAGAGGGCCACATGTTTTGGGTCATTATCTTGCTAAAAATGGACCCAGTGACGACCCAACTTCAGCTTTCGGGCAGAGGCCACCAGATTTTGCTTTAAAATGTCCTGGTATTTCAAAGCATTCATGATGTCGTGAACCCTAACAAGGTTCCCAGGGCCTCTGGAAGAGAAACAGCCCCACAGCATCACCGATCCGCCCACCATACTTCACAGTGGGCATGAGGTGGTTTTCTGCATACTCATCTTTTGTGTTCCACTTAGAGTGTTTGTTGCCAAAAAAGCTCTATCTTGGTCTGATCTGACCAAAGAACACGGTCCCAGATGAAGCCCCAGCACCGCTTAGCAAACTCCAAACGTTTACGTTTATGATTGTGACTGAGAAAAGGTTTTTTTCTTGCATACCTCCCAAAGAGCTTGTTGGCATGTAGATAGCGTCTGATGGTTGTTTGGGAGACTTTGTGACCCCCAGATGCTATCATTTGTTGCAGTTCTTTAACAGTGAGCTTTGGAGAATTATTTATTTCTCTTATCATCCTCCTCACTGTGCGTGGAGGTAAAATAAACTTGCGTCCTCGTCCAGGCTTGTTTACTACTGTTCCAGTTTTTTAAAACCTCTTAATGATTCCTCTCACAGTAGATATGGGCAGGTGCAGACGGGCGACTATTGTCTTGTATCCATTGCCTGACTTGTGAAGGTCGACACACATCTGCCTTACTTGAATGGTGTGTTCCTTTGTCTTTCCCATGTTGTAGAGTGGATAAGAGAAATGGCCTCTGTGTCACGTCATATTTATACCCCAGGGAAGCAGGAAGTGATAAATTACTAATTAAATGTTCCTAGATACTCTGATCAACTTTGTAAAACTACTGGTGAAATGACAGAAATAATTTAATGACATTTATTTTCTAGGAATTGTTAGGGGTGCCAATAATTGTGGAACATAATTATTTATGAAAAATAATTATTTGTTAGTCAGGGATTTTTATTTCCCCTTAAAATTCACTTTATATTCACGTTATATTTTTCTACAATTTTCAGTGTGACAATATGCTTCTGCAATAAAAACTGAATTTATTTTAAGGCTTTTAACACATCTTAACCTGGAGTGCCAATAATTATGGAGGGCAATGTAACATTATGACAGTAAGAGATGAGATATGACATGAGATACATGCGCGATGTATGTGCGAAGCTAGTGTGTTCGCCCCAAACGGAATTCTAAATGCTGTTAGAAACCAATGGATCTGGTCCGAAATCAGCATAAATGCTCCAAAATAAAGGTTATAATTAAATTGTTTTGTGTTTGGGTCATTCCTTTAATGTAACCTCAACATCATTTTACCAACATTTGTCTGACAACTTGATTACAACAATCATTATAAGGGCATTATTGTAAAAGGGCATTATGGGAAGTGGTGGCTCAATTGGTTAATCGGTTGTGGGTTCAAGTCCCAGGATCACCAAGTTGCCACTGATGATCCTTCGCGCAAGCTCCTTATCCCTATCTGCTCCAAGAGCGCTGTATCCTTGGTGATTCTGCGCTCTGACCCCAACTTCCTAACTGGTGTAGGTGAAAAAATTATTTCACTATGCTGTAAGGTACATGTGACAAGTAATTGAGTTATTATTATATTTTCTTGAACTGATGTATTATTATTCTGTACATGTTCTCTATGGACTATACTATATTGTCAAGAATTCACCTGCAAACGTCTGCAAGCTTATTTGCTCATTTCAAAACTATAAAAAATTCATTTTTTGCATTTCTTAAAACATTACATCGCTAACTTACCATCCGAACCGTGCTCATTGCTTAACAAGATTTGTCGCGTCGCGTGTACCAGATGGAGTATGTTGTGCAAAATTTGATTCAACCCAGTGACCTTTAAAAG
Source organism: Clarias batrachus (assembly GCA_003987875.1). Lineage (NCBI taxonomy): Eukaryota > Metazoa > Chordata > Actinopteri > Siluriformes > Clariidae > Clarias > Clarias batrachus. The sequence continues at coordinate 250,078 of QMIH01000263.1, read as the reverse complement.
CTTATGTTTGTTCATTTCTTCCATTTTAATATCAGGAAAGCAGGGGAACGTTTTTTTACTAATTAATTCGGGAACATTTCGAGTCACAGTATTTAAGAGAGCGAAGTAGAAGCAGTGAAATTGCTTTCTGAAGTACTGAACATAAGGACAGGTCACTGAATACTTAACTTTTTCTTTTTCTCACAAGAAATTCACTGTGACCAAAATAGTGTTAAAGATTAATTTCCTGTTACTAAGCTTGCTTTTTTTTTATTTTTGAACATTAAAGCATCTAGAACTGAAAAAGTTCTCATACACTTTTGTCACCAAATAGAACATTATCTGGTTGTTTACGGTTTATTGATTATAGAGCATTGATCAGCACTGATTTAGTGTTGAGTCTGTATTACAGTGAGATTCTCCCCTAACATACGAACGAGTTCCTCATTCATAAGTCCAATTTGTTTGTAAGTTCAACAAGCATTGTGTAGATACAAGGATACTAACACAAGTAGTTATACACAGTATATTACAGTACAGTGTTCTTTAGAATTGTGCCGGTGCTTCTGGACATCCTGGGACGCACACCGTAAGAACGTGTCAATGTACGCCGGACATGCGATTGAAGGCATGTTCGTATGTAATACAGTATGTAGTGGACTTACTGTATACTGGAGACCACATTTTTTTTTCTTCTGGAATCTGGCACACAGTATTTAGTAAAACAATATACCAATGTGGGACTCACTTTGGTTTTATCCTTCGGCCAACACAAAACAACTGAAATCTGAAGTCGGATCTACAGTAATTGCTAATGCAAATTACAAATTTGCAAAAAATACAATACTATACAAATATTATACAAAAATATTATTTTTATTATCATTTATTACTAACTTCAGAGGCCATACAGAGCTGAGGGTACATCATTACATCCTCTTCTAAGTAATTAGTACAGAGGAACAGTGCACTGCCAAAGATCTGACAACAAGGGCATGTGGGTTCCTGTGAGTTTAATCAATACAGTTTCACTTTGCCAATTCATTTGCCAGACTGTTATTAGACATGGGAATCGGTGAAGTATAACAGTATTGATTGAACTCGCTCGACAACCAGGACGAATACAAGCACATCAGCTCATCTCGTTATCTATAAATGAACACAGATTTACTTTGTCTCTCTTTTACAAACTTAATCTGTTTGCAGTGGAACGTTCTCTACTACCTTTACTTTTATGGCAAAAACGGTTTCCCAAATGCAACTGTGCTAATAAACTTGTTAAATTGGTTAATATTGTTGGTTTTTGACCCTCCTACATCGATCTTTTTCTCCCTTTAACTTACCTGAACTAATTAATTAATTAATTAATTAATTAATTATTACTTGAACTTAGACAGGTGAAGTGATTGTTATCATGTCAATTTGCAAAAGCATGCGTTGGAAGCTGGACTTAGGAATGGATGGATGGATTTATAAATAGACTTTATTGATCCTGTAAGGGGAATGATTGCATTACAGCTGCAGCAGGTTACACAAACAGTAGTAAGAAGAGGAAGGGAGTAAAAAAAAGGGGATGGGTGAATTCCGAATGTAATTGTATGTTGTTTAAATGACTACAGTATTGTACAGTAGATGATGCTATATAGAAAAAAACAGAGTGCAAACTGGCACTTCAAAATAAGAAAACGAAACGAAATGTGCAAATTGTCAGTGTATGTATATGTGCGTGAAAGTGACAGTGAATATATACAATGTACAATGAAAACTTTCATCTTTTCCATAGAGGTGAGCCATTGTACAGTGCAATGGCGAATGGTACAGTAGGAATGATTTCCTGAACTGTTCTTTGTGACATAAATTACATGAGCTTCCTCTGAATGAGATCATTAGTGGGTGGGATGGATTTTCCATGATTGACAAGAGTACTGTATGTTCAGCGATCTGTTGTCCCTCACTGTCTCCAACCTGTCCAGTTTGTTTCCGATTATGTCTCCAGCCTTGTGGATGATTTTATTTATCTTGCCTGCATCCTTGGCACTGATGCTGCTCCCGCAGCAGACTCCCACAGCACCATAAAGGCTACTTGCCATAACAGACTGATAAAAGTTTTCCAGCATCCTGCTGCATTAAAGGATCTGAGCTTCCTTTAGGAAATAAAGTCATTATTTATTAAATGATATAGTCCTGAAATGCTGAAAGAGTTAGCTAACAGATTCAACTTCTTGGGATTAGCTTAGCCTGTATAATTTTTTTATCTTACTGTATCATTATGGGTGTTGTAATCCCACAACAATTTCTTTTACAGGTACAGTACAGTGATATAGCATATTCTGTTTTCTTTATGTTTTCTTCTTTGCAATACTGTAACTGAGACTTGGAGCATTTTAAATACGCACACAGGGCTTTTACTCTTGGCTAGTTGGTTCATTTATTGGACACCATAAAGTGCATTGTTTACTTATGACATTTCATTAACACACTTTATTGTTGGCCGCCAACTCTTTATAGTTCTTAATATCCTCAGGTGAACTCATTTATTAAATGCTATTAAAAACATAAGGCCAGAGTTCAACTCCATTGTACACATTAGCCTCATTTAAGAGCCTCATTATTTGGTCACATTTATACATTAGTGGGCAAAGTACACAAATGCTGTACATGAGTAAAAGAAAGAGATTTCGTAGGACAAACGATATTCAAGTAAAAGTAGAACTCTATCTTATCCTGTGTACAAGGGAGGATAAACCCTGGACAGGGTGCCAGCCCATTGCAGGGCACACACACACACATACAGTACACCAATTAAACTAATCTACTTGTCTATGGATGGAATAGGAAACCCACCAAACTCCATGCACACAGACCAAATGGCAGGATTCGAACCCTCGACCCTGGAAGTGCAAGGCCACAGAGCCTTCCACCATGCCACTGTGGCACCAGTAATAGTTCAAATTTAGTAAATTATCGAAAGTAGAGGGCTTGCATTAGCACAAAGTAGCCATTTTCATAGTAAAAAAAATATTTCTCTTTCTCTTTCCCTTATATGAAATATTAAATACACATTACATTCCCTTAATTTGGAGGCTTTTTCAATTCAAACATGCTAAAAATCTCAACAACCGTGACAACATCCATTCAATTTAAAACACAAATATATAACACATTTGCAAACTTGTGATCTTGCTCACTTTGTTGTGAGCTTGTTGGCATTAAAAGACACATCTTACTAACCTGTCACTACCCTTTGTGCTTTACATGTGTAAATGTATGCAAAATAAAGGTCTAATGCTAATATCAATAGCTAACTTCAGCAGGAAAAATGAATAGATATTACGTTATACATATTACGTTAACAAGCCTGATTGCCTGTAACATCCATTACGTTAACACGAACACCGTGGAACATATTAGAGGTCATTTACACCCCCCACCAGTCATGAATGATTTCTGAGTCAGGACAGTATGAGATGTCACTCACTCACTCATCATCTATACCGCTTAATCCTGTATTCAGGGTCACGGGGGAGTGGAGCCTATCCCAGGAGACTTGGGGCACATGGCAGGGTACACCCTGGACAGGGTGCCAATCCATCGCAGGGCACAGACACCCACACATACACTCACTCATTCACACACTACAGGCAATTTGGGAACGCTAATTAGCCTAACCTACATATATTTGGACTGTGGGAGGAAACCGGACGACCCGGAGGAAACCCACCAAGCACGGGGAGAACATGCAAACTCCATGCACACAGAGACGGGAATCGAGCCTGGCCGGGGATCGAACACGGACCCTGGCGGTGCAAGGCGACAGTGCTAAGATGTAAGAGATGTAAAGCATGAATACTAAATAACTCAATAAATGATCTCTATTCCAAGCTAAAGCTTACTAGATACCACGTACGAACATCAATTTTTCATACGATTAAAATATTGCCTCGGAGTGGAAAGAAAAAAGAAAAAGATTTCTTCGGACAGGATCGGTTTCTGAACAGGACTTCGATTCATCTTCTGTAAAACAAATGTACACTCATTTTTACAACTTGTTTTAGAAGCCAGTTGTTTAGACCTTCATTCAGCTCATTTTGTCTGAAATCAAAGGTGGTTAGTAACGGGTTACATTTACGCAAGTAAGGTTTTGACATTTTTTTTACTGCACCATACTTTTTACTTTTACTTGAGTAGATCTGTGAAGAAGAAACGCCACTTTTACTCCGCTACATTCGCTACACTCGACGCGTTACTTTTCTACACATGCCGCCAATGATCACATGATTCCGTTTGACCAATCAGGTCTTCAGCTGGTGTTCTATAAATTCATCCTACCTGTGAATCCGCCCTACATACGCTCACTTGCGCATGCGCACACAAAAGTTTCCACACCTTTCCCTAATTTTGCGGAACGCAAAATTCCAAAAGTCCACGCTGCTACTAGTGGGATCTTGCGGCTAGTGTACAATCTTGCAGTGAGTATAGAACGCTTTTTTCATATTTGTGTGATTATATGTAAACTTTAATTAACATATAAATAACATATAATGTACACTGTATAATGTACTAAGTATATTTCAGTACAGAATTAATCGCCAACACACGTGTTGTACATTTTTATGCATCCATAAAAAATATAATGCATCCCTGGCATCATATACAAAGCATGTTTCACTTGCAAAAGTACAGCTTCATACTGCGGTGTCTTCTCTATCTGCCAAAACAGAGTTTAAAAAAATCAGTTACTCAGTACTTTTTCTTTTTACAAAACACTTTTTTACTCTTACTTGAGTAATATTTTATATTTTGGATGACTCCTTTTTACACTACTTGAGTAATATTATTTCGAAGTACAGCTACTCTTACTTGAGTACTGTACATTTTTTGGCTACTCTACCCACCTCTGTCTGTAACACAGTTGCCACCCTGGTCACACTTTATCCGCCATAATGCCCCTCGTATGGCAATCAAACAACTATTAATGAAAGCATCTGTTGACATTATATCTAACATTTCAGTGTGTATAGCACAACAGCAACTACATATCGCGTGTGAATTTCCCAACCTTGCTTATTAAAAAACCAATCCATTCCACAGTAAGTGGATAGTTGTCCTGGATCTACAAGAATCCACTGTCCAGTTTTCAGCATTTAACCCACTGATGTACAGTCTATACAGTAAGCTGCAATACTGTAGCTCTGTTGGTTCTTGGAATCCAATATCGGTTTGTCCTGATTTTATTAACAGTGAGACCCCTTCCAGGATGTCAAACGCACCCAGGACAATCTACAGTATTATCAGCTTAGTAAGCTGATGAACTTTTGGCATGATCACCACCATAGGGAGAGTTGCATTATTCAGTCTACCCTGAGGATGCCATCTTGATCAAGAAAGGCATCTAGGTGACTTAGCTTACTCTGACATGAAAGATGAATACCCTTACGGAACAACTGAATCACCTCAGAGTACACTTACTGCTGCAGGACTCTTACGATGATGCGCTGTGAGTTGTGAGCTCTTATACAGTGCTGTGAACTGTTGACTTGTCTCCCTGAGCACTTTGGAGAAGGTGTGCGACTTTGTGCCATGAGGAGAACTTTGAGAAGCAGTTTGAGAAATTTAATTGCTTTGCGGTTCGAGCATCAAGTGTCTGAACCCTTTTGACTTCAGGGTCATCAATCTGTATTTCAGTGATGGGCATTGCTGCTGGAGGTGTGTAAACTAGTTTCATGTGAGAAGTCCACTTGTACTTGAACCTCTTAAGGCAAATTCTGATGGGGTTTTAATCACTCTAGTAGAACACATTACGCCACTGCTGAGTGTATTTTCTGCATCCTAGTCTGGAAGTGGCGTGCATTCTTATGGATATAACCCAAGATGACCTTTTACAGAAATTATTCTGTATGTCTTCAAAACTACGGTCTTCCACAAGCGTGTTGTTTGCTATGACAGAGACAAAGCAGCAGTTTATTCTAGCCTGGGTATACATGTAGTTATCACCTTTATTGGAGCTACTCTGGACTTTGCCATAACTAGAACACAATGAACATTCCCCTCTTTGTCTTAGATATGAACAAATGTGCTTGCATCAAAGAAGTGGTGTATCTCTTTTCTCAAGATATGTCCAAAGTTATATGGGACATACTGTACAGTAGAGTAGCAATGGGGTGAGATGATTTTTTCCACGTTTACAATATCATCTTTTTCAAATGTTTCAAATTGGTTGCACTTCACTATGGAACGGATTTTCCCTGCCTACACAGTTCCCGTAGCACCCTTTATGCTCTGAGAAGGAGGGGAGCAACAAGCCCCAGTGGATCACAAAGGGAGGCAACTATGCTACAGTACGCCATGCTGCTGGCTGACCCTTTAAGCAGATACGGAATCTGAAAGTGTCACGTTCATTGTTCTCCTTAATCCCATCCTTTCCAGTATTGAGTCATTGAAAGCTAGATCAAGAACTTTTATGTTCAGATGGTGATACACTTTCAAGCACTAGACTATAATTATGCACAAACTGCATACAACAATTACACACTAATTGCACAGATTAAGCAAGTTAAATAGCATGGTGGCAATGGCTTGTCATTAGAAGGTGATGAACAATCTATAATAGACCACCCTAGGTCTGCGCAAACTCCATAGGCTTTATTATCTTTTTCCAGTATTACCCATCATGATTCTAGCACTCTTGCGCAATTGTAGGCTTCATATTCCATGTGGTGCAATGTGGCCCTTAATGCTCAGCACATTTTAGCCAATATTTGTTTAGCTGTTTGTGAGCTGGTCAGGAGGAAGATTAGTGAAAATATTAGAGGCGTAACCTCTCGAACCACTCGGACCCCCCTAGTTTCATTCTTGCAGTCTATGATTTGATTTGTCAGAACTTCTTGATCGAGGAGGGCACATCCCAGGATCACCTGGATTGCTGATCAAATATACGCCTACTGGCACAATCACGCAAGTAGAGACAGATGGCACTTCAGACTTGTGCTAGCTATATTGCTCTGATTTGAATCCAGTACTAATTTCTCATTACTAGAGCTGTTAATTATGGAGGCAGGTGAGATTTCTTTCTTTGCAGGTGTGTCATGAGTGTCTGTGATGCCAGTCCCTAACACTATGACCTGGCTTCAGGCAACCATAACAGAGTTTCTTATTTTTCATTCAAGGACTTCCTTTTGAAATCAATGTGTGTAGGTGATGTCTACTGTCTCCGGAAAGTGCACATCATAAGTCCTACAGCCGTCCTTGATTGCACTCTGCAACTCTCTGTGTATAAATGCTGCTTTTTCTCCGAGTGTGACCCTGATGAGTGAAAGGAGGTTATAAGATTGCAGGCAATCTCCGCTTCTGCTTCCATTAACCCAAATGTGAAAATATTCTTGTGTGTTTTTCATAACCTGAGTGACAGGTCGATTCAACCGTGATGCTGCCCGGTCAGGTAACCTTTAAACAAGTTTCTGATTATCTTCACAATCATATAAGATATGGGTCAAAACTCTTAATATGAGGCATTGCTCCAGACTCCAGACGTGCTTGCAGACAATCTTAAGTTATTAAACCTTCAGTATGCTTAGACTGCATATTTGGCCAGTTGTTCTCTGAATGCTTAACATATAAGGAAAGGATGTCCACGCCTGTTGTTTCCACACATCTTTACAGGCTTCACTGTATTTTCTATAAAACATACCAGCGAGTTTCTTTTGGGCAGGACTAGTGACGGGTTGTTTGTGTTTTTGAATGAGTCTTTAACGTGACACAGAAGTACGAGTAGTCTCTGAGAGTGATTCGTTCATTTTCTACTGGCAGTGCAAGACCTCCATACCTCCCGAGTCTTTTTGTCCGAATCTTTCATCCAGTGACTTCCACAGACGCTATTCAGTGTGTTACACAGGAAACAGAATCGAACGGTTCTTCTCATGAGTCTTCTAGTCCCACTTGTTCGTTCTTTTGTCCCATGACTTCCATAGACCAGGGGTGGGCAAACTTTTTGATTCGTGGGCCACATTGAGTTCTAACATTTGACAAAGGGGCCGGAACAGGCGCAGATAGATGGCATGCTTTGGTAGCATCACCTCATTGGGGGAAAAATACACATCTTGGGATGTGGAGAAAACATGTGCTTTAATTTCCAATGAAAATGAAGAAAAGCATTACAATAAAATAAAACATTAACAAGGTTAATTCATTAAATTTTTTCAAGTTTGGCGGGCCGAATCAAAACGTTTAACAGGCCGCATGTGGCCCCCGGGCCGTAGTTTGCCCATGCCTGCCATCGATGCTATCCAGTGCAATAGATTCAACTATTTGACTAACAAACGACTCGGACTAGAAGACTCATGAGAAGAACCGCTCAATTCTGTTTCCTGTGTAATGCACTGCATAGCGTCTATGAGAGTCACGTGACAAAAGAAGGAACAACTAGGACCAGAACATATGAGAGGCGAGCTGCTCATTCTGTTAATCATAATACGTCCTTAGCTGCATTGTAATATTATTGAACTATAGCCAAAAATTGTGTATGTAGACGTGTTGAGGGTCTATTAATTGAAAATGTTACATTTTCATAAATTTTGATCTAAAGAACAAAATGAACTAAATGACTCCAAAAGATTAAACTTCAGGCAGATATCTAAGTACTGCAAAAGAGTCAATAAATTCTGTCGAGTGATCGGTGGCGGTGATCGCCCACTGTTTGCCGCATACAGCACGCAGTATGCTGTCGAAACATCTGGATTATACTGTAATCTGGCACATACTGCTCATAACTTAACGTCAACTCAGCAGTTTGATTTTATGTATGTTGCAGGTTAACCTTCAGGCAAATACCCAAAATGTGGCAAAGTTCCATTAAATTCTGTCCAGCCAGTTTTGTGTGATGCTGTGACAAAATCTGACTGGACAGACAGACATACAGTATAGACAGAACATTTTCTGAGACTGGTTTCTGAAACTTTGGTTTCGGGTCCTCCAAGGTATCAGCCCAAGGTATCATTGAAAAACTGAGTTCTGACCAATGTTCAAGACAAAAACCTCGTTTGAGTTATATAGATTAAAAAATTCTGCTTCTTCTTCTTCTTCTTATTGTTCTTGTTTTCAGTGGATTGATTATAACGTCCATAATTAGACATCCACATTCAATTCAGTTCAATTCACTTTTATTTCTATAGCGCTTTTAACGATGGTCATTGTCTCAAAGCAGCTTCACAAAATAAAAAGAAAATTTATGGAAGTGTGTGTGTGTGTGTGTGTGTGTGTGTGTGTGTGTGTGTGTATGGCAAGGAAAAACTCCCTGAGATGGCAATAGGAAGAAACCTTGAGAGGAACCAACTGATAAGAATCAACATCTGGCATACAGAGTCCTCTTCATTAAACAGCAAAAACAAGAAAACTATCAAACAATTTGCCCAAAATTAAATCATTGACTAAAACTATACTATATATGCACTGTATTTAAAACGGACGAATATGCTGTATTAGCTGTGATAAATAATAGTGCTAATGAGCTTTGCTCATAATAGATGTCAGAAGATGCACTGTTCTGGTATAAAGAGCACTTTAAAAACACACTTTTCTGCACAGGATAAGTCCTGTATACAGTATGAGTGAACGAGGTGCTTATGAAAATAATTATGACCTTTTACACAATTTGCTACAGTTTCTTTTTTTTTTATTGCTAAAACCATGGAAGAGATCGTCTATTGTCCATGTGGTCTGATAAACTTTAAACCTTATCTGCTGGGAACAGGGCTGGAGACATTCTCTCTCATTTTCTATTTTGTTGCTGGTAAATTGACTCCAAATTCTCTGTGCATTCTAGTCATGTCGGAGTATGTCGAGATAGCTTAGAAGTGCTAATCTTGATGCATTCGGAATATATTTGTCTTTTTGCATATTGTACTTTTTAAGTGACCTTGGTGGTTTCGGGATTCACAATATACGAGTCAGTACACTTTTTGAACATTTCGCCAAACCACTTTCTTTTTCACAGCATGCTTACATTAGAACTCGGATCTTTACTTATCGATAATTTCATTCAAAACGGTTAAAGTATGACAGAAAATTCTGTGTGGAAGACGAAAGGCTTTGCTTCGAAGTGAAAGAACTGGGAAAAGACTTTTGTCACAGAATCATCAAAAACAATCAAGTTGCAAAGGCCTGTAAGCTGTTGACCAAGAGAGAACTCAAGCATATACAGTACTTCCTCCACTCCGTCACTCTATTAGGAACATTTCTACATTCATGCAAATAAACAGAAAATATTAGGTCCAAATGTTTTTTGTTGTTGTTTTTTTTCATCAAATATAGAATTGATGTTATTTTTTTGGCGTCAATTCCATAACTCATTAACCCTGGTACAACTAGTGAACCTTGTGCCCTAGTGAAAAAACTGCAGAACTTTAAACACGCACCCTTACACCTACTCAGATTAGAACAGCTGCTCTTAACAGACTCACCAAAATGTCTGAACCACTGAATACTTTCCAATGTTTTCATGACCTTTAACCTATGTTTGACATCAATATCTTTAATTGTGTGAAGAAAGACCTACCCCCCCTTTTTTTCCAGTTGTTTTTAACTACAAAGGTACTCCCAATCACATCCCCAATACATTTATACCATCAGGGTTTACAATCCTTTTGATGGAGATTAAGTTATTATTACTGATTAGTAGTACCTTGCTACACGGGAAGAGTTCCCCTACCAACATGTGCAATTTGAACAACCTGCGTCAGTTAAATAAAAAGTTACGCCCTCTTCTGCATTCCTTTCAGTACAGCACTAATACTTACATAATTTTATGTATTGTGTAATAACATATAGTATAATAACTTGTCTATGTTTTACCATTACTTTCATACTGTAAGTAAGTGCCAGAGCACTAATAAGTGCGACAATCCTTTCTTCATGTGCATTAATAAGACATCACACACTATAAAAGAACAAGCATGGAACTATGTAGAGTAGTAAACTCAAAAAGGGCTCAACAGTGCTAAAAAGTGTTAAACAACCCAGAATATATTTATATGTTAGACTGTCCAAAGTAGCTACATTTAGCTTTGATGACAGCTTGGCATTCTCTCACCAGATTCATGAGGTAATGCTTTTCAGTTCACTGGTGAAATTTGTGGAAAGTGGATTTCGTGAAAAATCTTGTCTTCTTAATGTGCATTAGACCATCAGTTGTCTTGCGCAGAGGAAAGGTGGCTACAGAGTCAACAGCCCCGTTGGTGCCACTACAACTAGCGGACAAATACATTTTATGGCAAGTACATCATTATTTAAAGGAACAATGGTCAGTGTATCCAAAAAAAATCTCAAGAGCTTTGAATGTATCCTTAAGTGTAGTTGCTAAAACCATCAAACGCTATAACGAAACTTGCTTTCACAAGATTCACACTAGAAAATTAAGACCGTTAACGTCCTCTGCTGCAGAGAACAAGTTTATTGGAATGACCAGCCTGAGAAACCAACAATTTACAGCACCTCAGATTAGAGCCCACATAAATGCTTCTCAAAGTTCAAGCAGCAGACATATTTCAATGCGTGAGGCAGGACTTCATGATCGAATAATGGCAAAGAAACACTTGATCGGGCCAATAAACACAAGGAAAGAATAACAGATCAGTGGAGAACTGTCCTTTGGTCTGGTGACTTTGAGGTTTTGGATCTAACCGCCATGTCTCGTTAGACGTGAACAGATGCTTCCTGAATGTGTGGCTCCAACTGTGAAAAACTGAAGGCACAGTTACCCAGCATGACTACCACAGCAATTTGCAGCGACACGCCATCCCATCTGGTTTGCACTTAGTGAGGCCATCATTTGTTTTTCGGCCAGGACAATGACCCCAAACACACCTCTAGGTTATGTAAGAGCTATCTGTCTAAGAACGAGAGCGATGGAGAGCTGCATCAGATGACCTAGCCTCCACAATCACCCGATCTAAATTAATTTGAGATGTTTTTTTTAAATAAGTAGAACCAAAGAAAGAAGAAAAAGCAACGACACAAGTACTGAGAAACTCTGGGAATTCTTTCAAGATTGATGGAAAACCTTTGCAGGTGACTACCTCATGAGACTTGGAGAAGAAGGTGTGTCCAAACTTTTGACCGGTATAGAATAAAATACCCTTGTGAGAATTCTTACACTTTTAAATAATGTAAAATTATTCAATACAGTGACACGCCAAAATAATTCCACTATTTTCAATATTGACTGAAAGTCCAATAATATTTTGGGTATTAATTAGAAATTAACTGGACATTAACTGGATATTAGGTCCAAATTTAAGTTATTTATCTATAGCATATTTTTATATAGCGTTTTGGATATAATGAATGATGTATTTTTAATACTGTATTATCTATTTTCTATATAATTTCAGTTTTTGTAAGTGTCCCTGTTTGCATCAGCTGTGGCCTTGAACACTGACCCACCATCCCCCTTTCCCTTTGTAGTGAATAACACAGCACTGCAATGCGGCTGTAATTGGCACCAGATGGACTTCAGACCTGGTTTTATAATAAATTCAAATTTTTGACGCCCAATCATTCGGCACGTAACGTAAGAGGTTTTCCTAACACAAACCCATTGACTCGAAAGAACAACATTCCTTTTGGCTTCGGCACACAAATGCAATGAAAATATGTTCAGCCTATAACACTCAGTGATTACTGTCAGAGAATGCAACCTTTGCTGCAATGATCCAAGGCTGGTGATGTGTTGCTATAGATACGGACCTCTGTACTAACATTACTGCTCTAAAAGCTAGCTTTCTCGGAGACATTAAATGTCAATTTTACCTGATTATAATAATTACAGTCCACTCCGAATCAGTTGTTTCTGAGCGACAAGTAATATATTGCATACAGGTACGAGATATCTCACGCTCACCAGCTGTTAAAAGCCTTTTTAACCCCACCCCCTTTCCTACGGTAAACAAGGTGACCTCATTGCGAACGGTAACAGATGCCACTCTTAAACACTCTCTATTAAGGCTCATTAGCTACAGTAGGGGTCTGAGGCCACAGATGGAAGTGTGTTCAATGGCCTCAAAGATGCACAGTTTAATTAGAAATATAGCTAGTGTGGATTTTAAGCATCTGGCTTGAATGTGCTTAGATGGAGTGAAGTTACTGAAATACACAGTGTGAGAAGAATGCTGATAAGCTGATTTCTGCTTCTGTGCATAGTGACCATTTCTCTGATTTATGAATTTAATCCACTCTAGCGGCGTCATGTAGACTCTGACACTACATACGTCATTTTAGGCCAATTAAACTAACAACAGAAATAAGGAAACTTGATGGATTTTTAAGTAGTGGATGTGAATTGAATTTCTTATGGGCAAAGTGTTGAATAATGTAATATGCTAAAATAATCTTAGGCAATCCAATGACATGACTTATTGTTTGTTTGTCACTGGTTTATGAAAAAGCCAAACTACACTCTCTTGATGAGTCAGCAATGAAAAAAGTACAGTATATAGTAAATATGTATATTTAAATACATAGATCAATAGTTTATTAATTAAATTACGTTTCTTACCTTTCTCTTTGAGCGTTCGGATTTCTTGGACATGTTCTTGATTTTTTTATGAAGGTGATACAATACCTAAAAGGGAAAGAAAAAAATCTGCATTGAGGGTTCCTATTTTTTAACAATCAATAGGTCAATTAATTTACATTTGCAAAGCAGCTGTATAGGAATACAAATTCTTTATTAAAAAAAATGTAAAAAAAACAACAAACAACAACAACATATATTTATACAAAAATATATAACCAGATTTATGAAGTTTGAAATTGTAATGAAATTGTTCTTTGGAAAAATATTCGACTTTATGAGCTGGTGTTTACTTAAGATTAATTAATTTTGTTCATTCTTCGAAAACGATTTGCAGCAGTTCTGACGTTACAATTGAACAGTTACTACTGAGGAAATTATATTCAGGCTGACAAATGATAGTACTTTTTTAAATGAGTTAATATAAGTCTTAGAGGTTTCCAACATGCATCAGTTAACTTTCCAGCAGAAAGTTCCCACAAATTTTCAGGCTTTTTCCACTCATCTGAGAAACAAAAATGTGACCCAATCTGTAAAAACCCAGCTAAAATAATTTTTCATAGTTCATTACATATGGTTCATCCTATATATGATTTCATACAGAAAGTGAACCATGAAAGAATGACTTTTTCACAGACCACCTATTGTGTGTACATGGAAAAGTGTTCATTCACAATGACATTCTTAATATATCTAAAAGTTAAAATGCAACTAAGAGCTGAAGAAGACAAGGTTAACTTAACCTACTCATATTTACTGCCGCTTAAGAATGCTTCCCAGAGAACTGCATGGCTGAGTAGACCTGGGCGGAGCTGAGCAACAAGTTGGGGACGAGTCTCTTGGTGTATGAAATCATATTATAGGGTAAATCTTATGTGCTTGTTCAAACCTTTAAAATGTACATTCCAAACATGTATTACATTTATTTATTTTTGTGCATATAGTGCATGTATAGTGAATGGACCATATACATATATTAAAAAGTTTGTCATCATGGGCATAACTCAATGATGTATACAGATTGTATGATGTAACAACAGCATGTAACAGAATGGACTCGCCTTTTCTCACCGTTTAATGTAAAGTGATAAAGATCCTTATTATTCATCTGTGTCTGAGGTTTAAAAGTCTCTGGTGACCTTTATGTTACCGTCAATGAAATTATATCACAAATGACAGTAGGTAGTTACTTAATTTTTTTAGATAATGTACGCGGTACTCATTTGCAAAACGCATTGAGCATCTGTCTTCAACTCCGGCATTTTTCTCTTGTCATATTTTCCATATTACTTAAATAACACTTTATTAGGGACATCTGCACTCAGTTTATTTGCGTAATTATCCAATTATCCAATCACGTGCTAGAAGCATAATGCATAAATTCATGCAGATACAGGTCAAGAGCTCCTGTTAATGGTCGCATCAATCATCGGAATAGGGAAAAGCATGATCCCAATGGTTCGGCTATGGCATTTTTCCCAGAAGCTGCTGCTCTCCTGGGATTTTTAAGCGTAACAGTGTCTAGAGTTTACACAGAATTGAGCAAACAACACCACCACCAACATCTAGTGAGCTGTAGCTGAAATCAGCTCATGAAAAAAAATTATGAAAGAAGTCAAATAGTGACATATCCAAAATTATTCATACCCATTTCAAACTGTCACAGTCTATGAAAAAATCCAGAGTTCTATACAAACAGGTACTGTAATCAGCTCAACGGGTGAAAAACAGAAGCTCTCTGCTGTTGGTTTGTGGACAGTCATGCCTGAGACAAAGCAGCTCACTGAGGACCTGTGGCTGCGCATTGTGGCTGCTCACAAGTCAGGGAAGGGCTATAAGACCATATCAAAATGTTTTGAAGTTCCAGTGGCTACAGTTTGCAAAGTATTATCGAAAGAATACAAGATGTTCTGCACTGCGAAAAATCTCAGAGGATGTGGTCGGAAGCCAAAAGTGACACCTGTGCTGACCAGGAGGATAGTGAGTGAGGTAAAAATGTATCCAAGGATCAACATCAAGGCCATTCTGATGAATCTGGGCTCTGCTGGGGGCAACAAGTGTCAAGGCTGACAGTCCAATGGACATTGCACACCGCTGAGTTCCACGTGCACAGACCAAGGAGGACACCACTTCTCCAGATAAGGCACACAAAAGCCCGCTTGGCCTTGGACAAAGAAGAAGACTTCTAGTCTTCTGTTTCATGGTCAGATGAAACAAAAATGGTTTGGCCACAATGATGTGGCCTTCATTTGGCGTGAAAATGGAGAAGCCTTCAGCTCTAAGAACACCATTCCCACTGTCAAACATAGTGGTGGGAACCTAATGTTTTGGGGGTGTTTTACAGGACCAGGGAACCTAATCACAGTAAACGGCACCATGAAAAAGGAGCAATACATCAAAATTCGCAACAACAACTTACGCAGTCTGTAGAGAAACTTGGCCTTGGCAGTGGACATTTCAGCACAACAATGACCCAGCAAAAGTGGTGAAGAAATGGTTAGCAGACAAAAACATTAACGTTTTGCAGTGGCCCAGCCAGAGTCCTGACTTAAATCCAATTGAGAATCTGTGAAGGGAGCTAAAGATCAGGGTGATGGGAAGGTGTTGGAGTGCATCGCTAAAGAGGAATGGGCAAAAATACCAGTGGAGACATGCAAAAAGCTGGTCAGCAATTATAGGAAGCGTTTGATTGCTGTGATAGCCAATTAAGGCTTTTCTATTGATTATTGAGAAGGGTTTGAATAATTTTGGACATGCCACTTTTTGTTCAAATGTAAATTAAATATGAGAAATATTTTTTACAACAATGATGTCTCTTGTACAGTACATTGTCTTATTATCCTCTGGAACACCTGTGTCATTTCTAATAAAAAAAAAAAAAAAACATGCTGGATGAATAAAAGCCAGACTTTAAGTAAGAATTTGCCACAGGTGTGAATAATTTCGGGTTTGACTGTATATATACCCTTTGGTGTGTATACATGTATACTGTACACTTGGTGTATATATATATATATATATATATATATGTATACTGTACACTTTGGTTTAAGACAGTTATTGGGGAAAAATGTACAGTAGCTCTGTGCATATTATTTTATAATACTATATATAATATATATAATACTCATTATCTATACCGCTTTATCCTGTATACAGGGTTGGGGGAGGTCCTGGAGTGTATCCCGGGAGGCACAAGGTGGGGTACAATCTGGACGGGGTGCCAATCAATCGCAGGGCACTCACATGTACACACACTCTCACACACTCATTCACACACTATGGACAATTTGGGAACGCCAGTTAGCTCAAACTGCAGGTCTTTGGACTGTCGGAGGAAACCCGGAGGAGACCCACCAAGCACGGGTAGAACATGCAAACTCCATGCACATACTGTAGACATGAGGCAGTAATCAAACCTGGACCCTGGAGGTGCGAGGCCACAGTGCTAACCACTAAGCAACCATGTTGCCTTATTTCATAATATACTAATATTAACAGTATTTATTTATTATTAAAATATATGTTTTTTTTAAACCTGAGTAAACCAGGTAGTAAGTCAGAGCAAAATCCTTTATGTGTGTAGTTTTCCATGAATTTAATGAACACAGTGAGGGAAGTCACCAGTTATTTCCGAAACACAATCTCTTTTTGCACAGCTGAATGCAAGACATACAGTTGGTTTGAGAAAGACAGATGTCTTGGCTCAAATATTGGCGTTCTCTCCAAAAATGCGTGGGATGGTTGTGCTGATAAACACACCCCTAGGTCCAACATAAGCATGCACTTACAGTAAGTGCTAAACTGCCGTTCGAAAGTGTGGAGGAGGAGGACTTTGTCGCTTCAGCTCAATCACAGGTTAATTACTGCTTAATCAGGTTTTTAACTACATCATGACCTCCCCGTGGGTGGACGAGGGGACCGGTTGTCTGTACACACTCAGTCATCAGGACTTCCATCAGGCTTAGAGTCGCGATGTTGGACAGATAATGAGAACTGAAGATCTGCTCCCACTGCGCTTTCCGTGCGTAACGCGCGCACTTTGGTTAAACAGGATTTTCCCGACGTGTACAGTACTCTCTTTCAAATCACTAATAAAGGTAAAAAAAAATTTTAAAAAAGAAAAAACTTTGACTTTTTGATGCAGCTTATGTGGCGCTATCGATTATACAGTATGTATAATCTCCAGTACCGTTATAACAAAAATAAACGTAACATTTACAGTAACCGCAGCAATGCCTTTAAGATAAAATAACTCTAACAGTTACTGTACCTGTAACAATACCTTTATAATAAAATAATCGAACGTATATTAACTGGAGCCTCAAGTAGCGCATTTCAATATTTCCTCTAAAGCCATAGAGACAATAGAGCGATAGCAATAGAGACTTGAAAGACAAAAAGCATGAAGTAACTTAAATGATGCGTAATAAAGGCTTTAAGATGTACTCTCACTGTCCCAGATTGACAATTATTTCTGAGAATGTCTTCTGCTTGTGCCGAGCCTGATGACTCAGAGCTAAGCTCTTTGGCTCAAGATTAATTTGTCTTCAGACTTATGTCCATGTGAATTCGTTTTAGAAGTAAAAAAAAAAAAAGAAGTAAAATAAATAAATAAATAAATAAATAAATAAATAAATAAATAAATAAATAAATAAACTCCAAAGCTCATTTTTTGAGAACGGCATCAAAAAGTGACATCTTGGGGTCACAAAGTCTCCAGAACAACCATCAGACACTAGCTACATGCCAACAAGCTGTTTGGGAGTCATGCAAGGAAAAACCCTTTTCTCAGCTGCGATCACAAATATAAAGGTCTGGAGTTTGCTAAGCGATACTGTGGCCAGATGAGCCTAAGATAGAGCTTTTGGGCAACAAACACTCTAAATGGGTCTGGCATAAAAAACTAAAGATGAGTGAAGATGTGAAGGACTCTGGATGAATGATCAATGATCCCTCTACCTGTATTCTACAATCTTGTGAAATGTTATAGTAGATTAAATGCTGTCTCGTTGGCAAAACGGTGTTGCACAAAGTATTGACATCATGGGTGCCAATAATTGTTGCACACATGAATTCATGTAAAAAAAATATACATTTCTTAATGTGGGATTTTTTTCCACTGAATAATTGTACTTCAATTAAAAKGTTGAATTTTTTCTCTTTTGCATTGTGGTTCTATACTGTTTAAATAAAAAAGATAACTTATTAGAAGCCTAGGAACACATCTTAACAAGGGGTGCCAATAATTATGGAGG